>CM039124.1:18901200-18943093 GCA_022036555.1 Microstegium vimineum | reverse complement strand
TAGGATCTCTACATCATCAACTCTAAAGATGCATTTGAAAACAAGATCACATAGTTGAGCTACGGATAGCAAGTTGAAGTTCAAGGTCTATACTAGCAACACATTAGATATGCTCATGTCATTTGATATTGCAATCTTACCAAGCCCTTTGACCTTGTCTTTGCCATTGTCACCAAATGTGATAGATTCAATCCCATTTCCACTATTTGACTTGATAGAGTTGAACATGCTTGCATCTCCGGTCATATGTTGAGTGCACCCACTATCAAGCACCCAATGCCTCCCTCTGGCTTTATAATTGACCTACAAAATAATTCAATTCTTCTTAGGTACCCATACTTTCTTGGGTCCTCCAGAGTTAGTGACTAAGGACTTAGGTACCCAAATAGCTTTCTTCTTTGAGCTCTCATTAGGTGTACACATGTACTTAGCTATCTGACAAGACCCGATATGGATCGGTAAGTGATTGGCCCGATCTTCACGACAGTAGGTCACGAATCAAGAGATAACTTGCTTCGAACAACGGGGATAACTAGCTTTATACCTATCCAAGGTTGGATGCGACCAAGTGACGGGGGAGAGGCACCGAAACCGCGAAGACTTCGACTCGATCTCCGAACGATCGCAGAACCACAATCCGGAACTAATCCACACAATACGGCGCAGCCGAACGGAAGCCGTAGAGCACGAAGTAGGGGATCCCAGGGGGATCTCTTCACAAATCCAAGAAGAACAAGGAAGAACAAAGGTTTGAGTAAGACACTCAACAGCTCGGCTGCAATACCATATAGGTTCTTAATTCATAAAAAAGTCTCTAATAGCTTAGATGCATGGCATATATATACTAGGAACAACTCTCCTAGATAGGTGTAAAAACGAGAAGGAGTTTCTGAAGATAGGCTATGTGAAGGTCTCTTGGAGATGACATTCCGAGGTGGCTTTGTGTGACTGTTGGCCTCCATAGGAGTTTTCACTAAACTGACCATAACTCCTTATTGGGAAGTCCAATTGACGAACCGTTTGTTGGGTGTGAAAGTAGACTTGAAGAGTTTTCCAGACATGTATACCATGCATCACGAAACATTATAGAATGGTACAGTTTCGCACGGGAACTTAACCATCAGGCTGGTTGTTGACCTTCAGACCAGCAGGCACTAAAACAGGTCGGCACTCTCAATGGTAACTCCAAACAGGTCGGCACTTGTGGAATTGGAAAGTAGACTTAATGAGCTTTCCAAAATGTTCTCATTGGCCTCAAAAGCTTCTCGGAGTGGAGAGATATGGACATTTATTTAACTGATCCGTTTTGGGACTGAACTACTCCGTTTTGGACATGTCCGATTCTTCCTGAGAGAACTGGTCTGTTTTTGGTATGTAGCTTTTCTTCATGTAGAGTAACATTCTCCTCTTGATGTATATACCTAAGTACAATAAAAGTAGAACACTTAGGTAGTATAATATTCTTAGAATTATTAAAGTTAATTTCAGTTAGGAATGAATTCACCTCTTCATGTAGTTTAGTGGCACGACTACATGTAATTGGACCATGATTTGTATGATTTGTATAAGATGGTGAATCTTCTTCATGTTCCACCATATGATGAGCTGGCATGTTCTCATCATCCTCCCCCTCTTGAAAAGGAGTCGTCCTCGACTCTAATTCTTCCATTCCAAAGAATTGTGCCAGGACATCGCTTTGTAGTATTATGATAATATGAAGATCTCCTTCTTCCATCACACCAAGGTGTTTGAATCTAGAATCATATAAACCAAATAGTAGCCATATAGGTGGAAGCCAAAAAGAATTAAAGTAAAGTGTAGCTTTCACCTTGAATGGATACTTAGAACTAATGGTGAATGTTGATTGCCTTAGCACGGTCTCATCATCCTCCCTCCCTTTATGAAAAGTCGTCCACGACTTTTATTTACTTGAAAACAATCTTGAAAAAGCAGAGGATGGATGTACATGATAATTCCAATAATCATTTGTGTCATTACAGTTCATATTCACATATTTTCTTTTTTTGATAAGAAACATTCTCTCAACTTTGAAAAACCTACAAATAGTTTTGAATATGGGAGCACACAAATTTCTTCCAACCCAATCATTTGATTCATGTTATCATGTTTCATCTTTCCAAGATCACATATATTAAACGATAAGAATGAAATATTCTTGACATTTGTACTGCATGGGTCAGAGAAGCACTTGTCAAACTCAATGGTTCCAAAAGATGATGAAATTTTTCCAGTGGAAGAATTGAACATGTTTGCTCAAGATTTGTTTCTTTAGATAGAAGATATGAACCAGGGAGCAACATTTTTTATTCTTTATAGAAATTACTAGACAATCTTTTCATCTCAAGTTCAGAAAAATATGACTCAATATAATTATTACATTGTCTATTTAACTTCGAATCAGCAAGTTTATCACAAGTTATGGAAATAGCATAAACATAGAACTTACCTACAACATGATGTCCAATCAAATTGAATGTAAACATGTAGCTATAGGGAGTATTCAAAGATTTCAAGGATGATATATTAAAAACATTGTCAAGGATTTTATTAATGTCAACATATTTATCAAACTTGGCATAGCCCACACAAGAAGGATGAGATTTTTTTTGTGAAGAATTCATCATGAGTATATACTTTGACACTATCGAATCTATTTGCAAGCAATGTATCACATATATGAATGCACAACATCATGTGTATTAACCAAATCAAAGCATAGAAAAGATCATGTATGTTTGAACATTGGTTATCAACTTGCAGAACTTCAGCACATAGATGAGCATGTGAATCAATCAAATCAGTGCAAATATTTTGTGTGTGGTCAATCTCATCTGAACCATCTGCTTTATCACAATTATTATCTATTTTCATTTGAAAACTCAGATTTTAAATGTTTTCATTACCTTTTATAGTTTCAAATGGTGCAAGTATCATGGATTGTGCCTCTGAAATTTTACCATTTTCCTCATCATGGTTCAGGTTTGGAGCAGCACACAATTGATTCGAACAAATTGATGTCTTCTCACTTCCCTCAACAAATATGATGATGTCCACAGTAGCCATCTCTTGCTTATTCTCATTGCAAACCTGCACATTTGGAAAAACAACACTAGAAGTAGAGATAAAAGTATTAGTTTCAGAAATATCCTCACATGACCTGCATTCTAACTCTCTAATTTTTTGTGGTGTATCTCTTACACTCGCATTGTGGATACTCTCAACCTCATAGTGTGTGGAATCGCACAACTCATTTTTTGTTTCACTCTCTCTCATATTGGCAATATGGCTCTCATTCTCACATAGGTTTTGATGCACAATCACTTCAACATCTTGTGCAGCAACATATGCATGTCCATGACCTTCACTTCATCTTCCTCATCAAATATTGGGGGCTGGTCATAATTCACCAGATGTTTTTCTCTATGAGCCTACATCACACAAGGAACAAGACTAGAAGAAGGTATTATAATGTTAGTAGTAAATAATTTCTCACATGATTCATCTTCTTTTTCACTCGATTTTTGTGTATCTCTCTCACAATGAATGTTGTGACTCTCCTCCTCACATATAGTGGAATCTCTCATATTTTTATTTTGAACTCTCACACTCAATTTTGGTTGGTGCCACTCTTTCTCAAATGGGTTTTGATGTCCATATGATCTTCCATGTGCCTCTTGCTGAATTTTTCTTTGGGAGAACATACAATAATCTTCATCATCAATGAGCACACAGGGGCGAAAACTATGCCCATGAGCACCTCTCCCATGCTGTCAACTATGGACAACGAGTACACAACGAGAGTTAGACCGGCTATGTTGTTGTGGAGTCCGACCACCCACAGCAGGAAAATGTTTATCGAACATCATCTCCATGGCCTCCACTAGAGAGTGTTGTAGTTGATGAAACTCAGTCCGTGTGACTGGTGGTTCTTTTTCTCCATATCGACCACCACGAACACTCGAATTGGATCCTGTCATATTAGCACTTATGCAAGAAAAAGTGGATAGGTAAATTTGTGGAATCACACAACCTCACCTCTTACTTACCAATGTTCTTGCTTGTTCTCAAGGATAGTGCGTGCTTAGTGCAGCAGCTCAACGGATTTGATCGAGAGGTCACAAGGATTACGAATCGAATGCCCCGGTTTCAGTTTTTTTGTGGAGCTATAGGTGGCTAATCAAGGAAGGATACGGTACTACAACCCAAATGGTTTGAGGTGCTCAAAGGATATGAAGTTGTTGCTATTGTAAACTACCACCAACTTGAATTATAAACTGAAATTTTTCGGCAAACAACTGCAACAAAACCCCTTCAACTTCTTTTTTTTTCTTCTCTATTTTTTTGCCTTCTCTCTTTTTTTATCACTTATTTTTTGTCTCTGTTCTTTCTTCTCTGTTTTTTTTCTGAATTTTTTTTCTAACACGGGGTGCGGAGAGAAAATGAAACACAACACAAAAATATATGAAGATGGTAAGTAGCAACTTGATGAACACAACAACATAAGGATAACAGTACCGCCAAAAGGCTATAGGATTTTTTTGTGGCTTTTTAGTGGACTTTAGGTGATGAACAAAAACAATGCTATATGATGGATAAAATGAGGATAAATATGTGGATGATGGTAAGACCTACTGTGACAACCACAACTTTGATTACCACATGACAAGACCCGATATGGGTCGGTAAGTGATTGACCCGATCTTCACGATAGTAGGCCACGAATCAAGAGATAACTTGCGGCGAACAACGGGGATAACTAGCTTTATACCTGTCCAAGGTTGGATGCGACCAAGCGACGGGGAGAGAGGCACTGAAACCACGAAGACTTTGACTCGATCTCCGAACGACTGCAGAACCACAATATGGCGCAGCCGAACGGAAGCTGTAGAGCACGAAGTAGGGGATCCCAGAGGGATCTCTTCACAAGTCCAAGAAGAACAAGGAAGAACAAAGGTTTGAGTAAGACACTCAACAGCCCGGCTGCAATACCATATAGGTTCTTAATTCATCAAAAAGTCCCTAATAGATTAGATGCAGGGGATATATATATTAGGAACAACCCTCATAGATAGGTGTAAAAACAAGAAGGATTTTCTGAAGATAGGCTATGTGAAAGGTCTCCTGGAGATGACATTCCGATGTGGCTTCGCGTGACTGTTGGCCTCCAGAGCAGTTTCCACTAAACAGACCATAACTCCTTATTGGGAAGTCCAATTGACGAACCGTTTGTTGGGTGTGAAAGTAGACTTGAAGAGTTTTCTAGACATGTATACCATGCATCACGAAACTGTTGACACCGTTTTTTGTACGGTTCAATATCAAACCAAGTGTATTGATCGGTAAAGGGGTTCCTCATCGGCATCAAGGGGCTATCGGTTTCATTACCGATGGAAGTAGAAGAATCCGCCGATGGTGGATGTGATAGTAGAAACGTCAAGGAAGAAAAGGAAAGACATTTGCCGATGAGAAGATGTTGCCAATGAAAGTAGAAGAATATTGCCGATAGGAAGGTATTGCTGATGGACAAAGGATGTGGCTGACGTCAGCAGAAAGTTGCCGATGACGGTAAGAGGAAGGTTGCAGATTGAAAAGAGTCCGTCGATGGAAAGTTTCATCGTAGGGAAGACAGATAAGGAAACTGACAATTTTTATGCTAGTATTATTGTTTTAGTTTGAGTCCGACTCTTGCACGAGTCGTTTTATTTCCTTAAAAATACGAGTTCTGTTTAGGTATGAGTCGTGTCTGTTTGTAACTCCTGTTACCGGAGTATAAATATGTACCCAGGGGCGATGTATCAAAGATATCCAATACAATCAAGCAAATCTATTATTTTCGTCTTACTTTTCAGCATCTAGTTTTTTCGCATTAGTTATAGTTTATCTACGAGTTCTTACGATCTCGACGGGCTGCATCTACAAGATCTCCGTCTACTTCGCAAGTTCCGCGTTTTGAGCAAATTGAGCCTTGACGTCTGGGTGCATCGCTGTCGTCTCGTTCAAACTTGTTCTAGTTATCGTCCTTGTCGATTAACTGGTCAAATTGACTGGCACACCTTTGGATATCGAGTTCGGGTATAAGCCCGAGGTGTTCGCAGATCCAACGCTTTTTGTGTCAACACCTCTTTTGGTACACCCGGTGGGACCCTAGATACATCTCTTGATCAAGATCATGGGTGGTTCTACTGACGTTGATCTAAGGAACGTCATTGAAGTCTCCGAAGCAGATCTGAAAGATGATCAGAAGCAGGCTATGGAGGAGTACAAGCAGTTGTATCTGAAATCCTTCAGCCTAAACAGGAGCGGCGATGCGGTACAGAAGCAAGATCCACCGTTGCCGCGGCAGGTCACTTTCGATGCCAATCCTGGTAAGTTACAAGATATGGTCAATGTCGCATTAAATCATGCGTTGATTAACCACTCTACGGTGTTGTCCAATATTGTATATAATGATGTCATGCAATCTTTCAAAGAAGGGCAGCCACCTAAGTATGTCGGTCCGGCGTATCATCAACCTGGATCGGCATCTGCTACATTTTCATCGGCGGCTCCAACGTTCCAGCCTGTGAATCCTTCTGCTGATGAAGTTACACCGACAAGATCAAGCCCTGCAAGTGTCGTTCAGCTAAGCACCGACCCAGCGGCGTCAGCAGCTTCAGGACAGATGGTCCCGAACCGGCCGGCTCCCGCTAAGTGGTGGGGGTACGGTATGCCTCCAGATTCGTCTGCTGACGCCAAGTTGATCCAAGACAATGCAGCGGGGAAGGCTCCTATGGAATTGGCGACATCGGCACAACCGATGAGTCCGGCGATGCACCATGTTGCGTCTGCTCCAAACATGCAGTTGCCACCGGGGAGTCTTCGGTTGGTCATACCCAAGATGTCGTGCGGGCAACCATCGGCAGATGCATTGCCGATGCAACAGGATAGGACAATTATAAACTATCCTATGATGATGGCGAACCCTCCAACGGGGGTGTCAGTGCATCAAAGGGGCCCATTCATTGACTATTCTAGGGTGCAGGAACAGCAGGCACCGGGCAATTACCAACTATCGGCAGGTCACATGCCGATTACCCACAACCCTGTGTGGGCCGGTCCAATTCAACAACAGGTGGTGCAATCTGGGCACCAGATAATGGGGGCGAAACAATACCCTTACCCAGCCATCGTTCAGAATGAGACATCGGTGCATCGGCCAGCGGTATCCCAATACACCCCAGTTGGTGTCCAAGGATACACATCGGCAAGTCAGCCAATGCATAATATTCAGCAAGGTGGTGTTATGCCTACGCCAATTGGGCCAGCTTACCCACTACAGAGGCAAGAGGGGATATATCAACCAGTCCTGCCGATGAATCTCCAGCCTACGCATCAGCAGGATCAAGATGCATACTGGGCCGGTAAGATCGCCGAAGTAATGAAAGAACAGTTCGACATCAAGCCTAAGGTTAATACGTATTCTTATCGGACGTCATATCCGCCGGCGTACGACTTGATTCCTCTTCCGAATCGGTACAAGGTGCCAGATTTCATGAAGTTTTCTAGCCAAGATGATACGTCGATGATGGAGCATATCAACCACTTCATTATCCAATGTGGAGAAGCAGCTACCAGAGATGAACTAAGGGTGAGACTGTTTTCGTCATCCTTGTCTGGATCGGCATTTACGTGGTTCATCTTGCTTCCTCCAAACTCTATAATTACTTGGGCCGATCTAGAGAAGCAGTTTCAAAGATACTTCTTTTCTGGCATGCATGAGAAGAGAATTACCAATTTAGTCAAGCTAAAGCAACGTAATGATGAATCGGTGGAGGGCTTTGTGCAGAGGCTTCGGGACATGAAGAAGAAGTGCTATAGCCTAGTGCTTGATGATCGGCAGTTGGCAGATTTGGCTTTCCAAGGATTGCTGCCACACATCAAAGATAGGTATGCGTCTCAAGAGTTCGAAAGCTTGAGTCATCTCGTGCAGAGAGTTGTCAATCAAGAGGTCAAAGCTTTCGAACCTAGGAAGACCTGGAACAAGAAGGTGTCCTTCGTTGAAGAAGAAGAAGATTCTGAGTCAGATGAAGGAACCGATATCGGCGTCGCTGAATGGGTAAAAGACAAGAAGCCGATATCTTGTCTGTTCGGTCAAAAGGAGGCTGAGAAGTTCACTTTTGACACCACTAAAGCCGATAGGATATTTGATCTCCTGCTTCAAGAAGGGCGAATTAAGTTGGCGCCTAATCAAGTAATTCCATCGGCTGGAGAGCTCAGAAGGACGAGGTATTGCAAATGGCATGATGCTACCTCACACACCACCAATGATTGCAAGGTCTTTAGACAGCAGTTGCAGTCAGAGATCGGGGCTGGATGAATCAAATTTGACAATTCTAAAACCCAGAGGCCGATGAAGATCGACCAGCACCTGTTCCCGAATAATATGGTGGAAGCTAGTGGAAAGGTTAAAGTCCTGATGTCGGAAGCCGCCAAGAAGAATACATCAGTAGACCCCAAGCATCAGATAGATGTGCGTGATGTGAAGGGAAAGAAGCATGCCGATGATAAACGAGCCAAGCGGGTGGCTGACGAGAGTAACGACATCGGGAGATCTCGGGGATACGGCGTCGTGATCACGCACAGGCAACCACGACAGGAATATCGGCGCTCTCAAGAGGAGCAATATCGGCAACAGGAGGAAGAAAGGAACCAGGAATGGCGGCGACATAAGGATCATTGGAATTGCCCTTTCTTCATTCATTGTTGGGAAGAAGGCATCAAGCTGCCTACTGCCGATAATTGTCCCGAATGCAATGGATACTATCCTGCTGATCGGTCAGAAAAAAGGTCCCGCTTTGAGAGCCACAGACCGAATTATGCTCGGCCGATCAAGGGAAAGGAATCAGTACATGATCAGTTGGGGGGCAAGCTCAGTGTGCACGATAGGCTTGGCAAGCGCGTCCGTCAAGAGAACCTCGAAGAGAAGGCTAATGCGAGGGTGCCCGATGAAGAGATATTCTCTAGAGATCCAAACATAAGGGGTGACACAAGCCGGCAGAGTGAGAAGCAGTACCAACCTGTTTGGAATACTAAGCTTCCTCAATGGTGTCCTAAGGGCCCGACGAAAACTCAGAGAAGGAGGATCCGGCGTGAACGCCAGAATGATCTGCATTATGGTGAAAACCCTTCGAAGGGAGGATCTCTAGTTTGGGAGTGGAGGCCAAAACACCAGGAGAGGAGTCCATCGGCAGAAGTCAACATGGTTGTTTTGTTGCCAATGGAATTTATGGCACCTACTAATGCTGAGGAAGAAGCTACTAATATGGCTCAGTTAGTGCTGGATCCAATGGCGGATATCTTTGAGAAACGTACCGATGATGAAAGATAGCATTTGAGAGCCTTGTTCGTCAAGGGCAAAGTTGATGGGAAACCGGTGTCAAAGATGTTAGTCGATGGTGGAGCATCGATTAACATAATGCCATATGTCATGTTCAGAAAGCTTGGAAAAGGTGACCAGAGTAGTCAAGATAGACTTGAAGCTAAAAGATTTTGAAGGCAATGTATCACCAGCTATGGGGGCAATATGCGTAGAATTAACTATCGGCAGCAAAACTTTGCCGACAACGTTTTTTGTGATCAGCGGTAAAGGTACCTACAACTTGCTCCTGGGAAGGGATTGGATTCATGCTAATTGTTGTATTCCTTCTACGATGCATCAAAGTCTCATGCAATGGGTCGGGGACAAGATTAAAGTCGTCCGAAGTGAAGCCCCATCAATTGTTGCATCGGCAGAATCGGAGACCTATGAGCAGACCAAGTGCATATCTGGTGAAGCTTGGGATACTGAGTTTCTCAAAGTTGCCGATTACCAGATCATACCAATCCAAGCAGTTGTCTCTGAGGAGGAATTTTAATCGGTTGACCGATGATGGAGAACCTAGGTGGGGGTTTACATCGGATAGATTAATTTTTATTGATGTCAGGTTGGATTTTTAATGTGAACAATCATCGGATGATTCATTAGAAGGGCATGGGGTTTGCTTTAGTTGAAATTATACAAAGATACTTGGTTTGGGCTAAAATAGTCAAACGTTGGTCACTTGTTAATTTGGTTCCAACTATATTGGTAATAAACACACCGATGTAATCTGGATGTGTTGATTGATTTTGATCAATTTTGAATCATGAAGTTGAATAAAGCTTCATGGTCGGATCAGATGATATGTTGTCGTGTAATCAAAATACTTATCCAGATGGATGCATAGAAGAGATGTGAATGCAGGTACCGATGATAGAATTATCATGCAAAACATCGGTAGAAAAGCGTACTAACATTATATTACAAGCAAAATTAATTGCCAGAGGTCATATTTGCCGACACGATAAATTACAACAAAGATTGGATAGATGAGATCGCACGAAGGCGAATTTGGTCCGCTTCCTCTATCTCCTTGACATCGTCATCGGCAGTACCCTCAGTTGGCTTGATTTTTCTTCTCAGAAAGAGAGCCTGGCGGGCGTTAGCATCCCTCTCTTGTTGTAGAGCTTCGACAACATCGGGAAGTTGGGTCTTCGTTTGGTTGGCTGCGTTTAGGGCCTCATCAACCTTCTTCAGCTTTGCTATCAGTTCTTCTTTCTGCGCCGATAGATGGTTGATCTCCTGTTCAAGCTCCATGCTAGAGGCTTCAAGGCGACCGATGTCTCTGTGCTTCTCTTCAGCGGTTTGCTTGAATTTAAGCATTTCTTCTTCAAGCTTTGATTGAGCAATTCTATCGGTAATATGTCGTGAAGCTTTCTGATATTGGAGTTGACAGCTCTCAAGGTACGCTGCTTGGAAAAGGATTTCTTCGGTATCGGCAGGCAGATGACCTTGAATTGCCTTGAAAGCTATCCTTACTGCATTAGAATCTTGGACTAGTTCGGATGTGCTTTGTTGCAGTAAGGGTAGCATTGCTTCAAGTTGGGATTTCACTTCTGCTGATATAGCGCTTGGAGGTTGGGCGGAGCTTTCTTCTTCTCCATTGTCGTATGGTATGTTGATGACGAAGGAGAAAAGGCTGTTTGGAGAGTCTTGGGCCTGAAGGAGAAAAGGGTTAGAGTTTGCCGATTGGTTTGCCTTGAGTTTGTGGTGGACAATTGATTTACCTGCTTTAGAGCAATTTCTCGCCGTGGACTTGGCGGAGCAGTTGGCATAGATGTGTCTTGAGGGGTGATAGTGACTGCCGATAAACCTGCCTCTGTAGATGGGACCGCTGATGCCTATTCCGATGGCGTGTACACTGTTGTGATTATCAACTCCTGCGGTGCCGATTTCGTCCCTTGGATGGAAACTTTGATTGATGCTGTGTCAGGGATGGGTACCGATGCTTGTCCATGTGATGACTCGTCAGCAGGGGGTGGAGAAGATGTTGCCAACGGTGCAGCCAGAGTTGATGTCATAGACGGAGCTGATGGTCTTAGGCGTTTCGATTGGGGAGCAGTACTTGATGGACCTTGGCGTTTAGACTTTTGCACTTCGGAGGCATCGGCAACGTGAGTTAGAAGAACTTGTGCACTTGGAGCGGTTGCCGATGGACTTGATTGCTACAAAAATTTAATACAGGTCGATTGGCGAATGGAAAGCTACCAATGGGAATATGAGGTCGGCATAAAAAGGAAAGAACTTGTTACCGCAAAAGCTTGCACCAAGACAGCAGTAGCTGGTGATGGAGTGACAATAGCCCAAGTTGGTGTTGACTTGGACTTGATGGTGACCTTGGGGGTTGCCCTTCGATGCATAAGGGAGGCCAATGAAGGGGCCCTACCACCGATTACCGATGAGGAATTCATCGGTTGTAAGTTGAAATCTTTGCCACTTCTGCTCTTCTTTGGGATTAGATCGTTAACCTGTTGATAGAAAATTAGTTGCTGATGCATTTGGAAGGAGATGACAGAGAAAATAATATCAAAAGTGAGCTTACCGCGTCATCGGGAATGATATGATCAGTATCAATCAATTGTCGATAGTGGTGTGATGATGTGGCGAACAGTTGGTCCTTCCACTCTTGACACCAGAGCTTATATGACTCGGTGATGAAAGAAATTGGCGCCCAAGTAGATAAGTCGATATTGATTGTATCAGCATGAGGGAGAAGACTGACGATTTTATTCCAGTCCATAACGCTGGTGATGACCTCTCTGAGTTTCACCACATTGGCAAGCAGAGCTTGATCGGCAATTGCCCGAATGCTAGTTGCCTTGCCGCTGTCGATGGGTAATAAAACTCATAGGAAGCCTGTGTATTTTTCCCACTTCCGAAGATGTTCACTGGGATTGCACGGGGAGTGAGGATGGCTCTCATGATTCCCTCATCCTTGTCTAAGTCTGCATCGGCAATGTTGAAGGAAAGAGGGAACCTGTTTTCGGCATCAACATAAGGCCACCAAGCCCGGTCTGCAGAAGGGATTCCGCAGTAGAATCTCTGAAAGAATCTGCCGACTTGGTCCTCATTGGCCTCAGTCCCGGGTAGGATTATGATGGCTTCGCCGAAGTTGAGAGGAGAACGTGTTGCTAATTCATCAGCGGCAAGCATGTGGTCTTCAGTTAGGTCCCGTGGAAATTCTTGGTTGAACAGGTCAAATTGGAGGACCTTGTGCATATGAGCGTTCAACCACATGTTCACAAACCACCAGGGCCCTCCAATGTTACCGATGGGTTCGCCCAGTAGTAACTTCTCTGATACTTGATGCAGAAGATGGTAGACTGCACCAAGGAGGTATCGGCCGAGGGGAAGTCGTATACCATTGGCCAAGAGTTCTGCTGCAGGGAGATACATGTTGATTGGTCCAACTGTTCTGCCACAAAATATGAATTTCTCCAGCCACATATTTAGAAAGGTGGCGTGTTCCCTCTGGCCTACTGATCCGGTCTTTTGGTATTCTTGAATATATCCAGTCCAGCCGCCGATGTTGCGAGTAGTTACCCGATGGTCGGGTTTTCTATTAAAGAGGATGGCATTATCGGCAGAAGAGATATCAAGGCATGTGAGAATGTATACGTCAGCAAGTGTTAGGGTGGCTGGTCCGTGTCTGAATAGGAATGCATTCATGGTGTTGGACCAAAAGTAGGATGCAGCGATCATCATGGATTCGTTTTTCGCCATATTGGCAATAGATAGCTTGATACATTGATCCAATTGGCGCTCTTCCCAGTAAACTTGCTGCGATCTAGCCGTCCTGAGGTACCAGTTTTTCCACCCTTTGGTGGGTTTGGGCCAAGAACGGAAGATGTCTACCAATAACCTTAAATCAAAGTGTGCGGCTTTGAAAGGGACTCGGTTGATTTCTGCGTTGATAGTTTCAGTTGGATCGGAATTCCCCATTGGGCCCAAGCAGCAAATGTGTGGTTGATCGGTGGGGATTACTATTTTGTTGCGCATCTCCTAGAGATCCAAAAAGGCGGAAAAGAGAAAAAATGAAAGGGGAATTGTAAATCGATGCAGAAAGATGAAACTGCGGTGTATTCAGCAAGGGAATAGAGAAGATTACCGCGGAAGCAATGAAGTTGATCGCCATTGGAGGGGTTCTTGCGAGGGATCGTGCTTCTTGATGAGGGAGGAAACCGCCAGTAGATTGCCGGAGTGTTCTTCGGGGTCGCCTTTGGAATGCGGATAAAGAGGTGAGCTTAGGGTAAAAAAGAAAGCGGATGGTAATCTTTATAGGCCTAGTCAAGGGGCATTTTTGAGTTTTATTTTTACTGGACAGAGGTATGGAAAGATATTGCGACGAATTTGCGCAGAGATCGAGGGACTTGTAACTGTTGGTGTTTCAATTACGGGAGTTGTTGGTAATTCGCGAAGATGATGCGCGGTAATCAAGATGATGACGTAAGCGTTTTTGGAGGGAAAGATTACAACAGAGCAAATTTCGGCGCATAAGATATTTTATACACCGAAATTGGGGGCATGTGTTGACACCATTTTTTGTACGGGTCAATATTAAACCAAGTGTATTGATCGGTAAAGGGGTTCCTCATCGGCATCAAGGGGCTATCAGTTTCATTACCGATGGAAGTAGAAGAATCTGCCGATGGTGGATGTGATAGTAGAAACGTCAAGGAAGAAAAGGAAAGACATTTGCCGATGAGAAGATGTTGCCGATGAAAGTAGAAGAATATTGCCGATAGGAAGGTATTGCTGATGGACAAAGGATGTGGCTGACGTCAGCAGAAAGTTGCCGATGGCGGTAAGAGGAAGATTCCAGATTGGAAAGAGTCTGCCGATGGAAAGTTTCATCGTAGGGAAGACAGATAAGGAAACTGGCGATTTTTATGCTAGTATTATTGTTTTAGTTTGAGTCCGACTCTTGCACGAGTCGTTTTATTTCCTTAAAAATACGAGTTCTGTTTAGGTATGAGTCGTGTCTGTTTGTAACTCCTGTTACCGGAGTATAAATATGTACCCAGGGGCGATGTATCAAAGATATCCAATACAATCAAACAAATCTATTATTTTCATCTTACTTTTCAGCATCTTCTTTTTTCGCATTAGTTATAGTTTATCTACGAGTTCTTACAATCTCGATGGGCTGCATCTACAAGATCTCCGTCTACTTCGCAAGTTCCGCGTTTTGAGCAAATTGAGCCTTGACGTCCAGGCGCATCGCTGTCGTCTCGTTCAAACTTGTTCTAGTTATCGTCCTTGTCGATTAACTGGTCAAATCGACTAGCACACCTTTGGATATCAAGTTCGGGTATAAGCCCGAGGTGTTCGCAGATCCAACGCTTTTTGTGTCAACAGAAACATTATAGAATGGTACAGTTTCGCACGGGAACTTAACCATCAGGCTGGCTTTTGGCCTTCAGACCAGCAGGCACTAAAATAGGTCGACGCTCTCAATGGTAACTCCAAACAGGTCGGCACTTGTGGAATTGGAAACTAGAGTTAATGAGCTTTCCAAAATCTCCTCATTGGCCTCAAAAGCTTCTCGGAGTGGAGAGATATGGGCATTTCTTTAACTGGTCCGTTTTGGGACTGAACTAGTCCGTGTTGCACATGTCCGATTCTTCCTGAGAGAACTGGTCCGTTTTGGTCTGTAGCTTTTCTTCATGTAGAGTAACATTTTCCTCTTGATGTATATACCTAAGTACAATAAAAGTAGAACACTTAGGTAGTATAACATTCTTAGAATTATTAAAGTTAATTTCAATTAGGAATGAATTCACCTCTTCATGTAGTTTAGTGGCACGACTATATGTAATTGGACCATGATTTGTATCATTTGTATAAGATGGTGAATCTTCTTCATGTTCCACCATATGATGAGCTGGCATGTCCTCATCACTATCACACCTTTCTTGCCCTTGGTAAGCACATAACTAGAATCAAAGCGAATAGATGCATTTGTAAATTTTATCTTGCTTAGATTTAGTTTGCAATGTTGCTCATCATGCCCTACTTGCTTGCAACTTGAGCAAAAACGACCATTGCTCTTCACAAAGAGAGGCTTTGGAGTTACAAAGGCCAACTTGCCATTCTTGGGGGTATAACCCAATCCATCTTTGCAAAGAGAGAACCTTTGACTACCCAAGCACTTAAGCAAGCGGGCGTATCCACCATAGGCATTGCCCAAAGCTAGAGTGAGCTTACCAACCTCCTTATTAAGGGTCTCATTCTCAACCATTAGTGAAGTATCACAAGTGAAACCATCACTAGTAGAAGAGGTAGAGTTAGAAGTGCTACAAGAAGGGTTAGTTGGAGTGATGATGATGGGTTCATAGAATGATTCATTTATTATGTCACAAGTTGATCCCATGTTACTTGTTCAAACATGCTCTTTCTATTTTTTCTCAACAAGTGATGAGTGAGATTTTCAAGCTTAGAGTGAGCTTTGCCAAGCTTCTCATGGGCTACCTCTGGCCTCTCATGAGAAAGATTGAGCTCGTCAAAGGATTGCTTGAGAGCTTGGAGCTCTTTCCGCAATGCTTTGCACTCCTTTCTCTTGATGTCAAAATGAGTCTTGGCATCTTCCAACATGTCAATTAGTTCATCTTTAGTGGGTTCATCATCATGATCATCATCACTAGAATCACACTCATCATCAGACTGTACCTTAGTGGACTTAGCCATGAAGCATGCCGATGGAGTGTCAAAGAGAGAGATCTTCTTCTTCATAGTAATGCTTGCAAGATCCTTCTTCTTGCTTGATCTCTTCTCATCATCACTAGAGGAGTCACTATACCAATTGACAACATATGAGCCTCCCTTCTTGTTCTTCTTGAAGATCATCTGCTCTCTTTATTTTCTTTCTTGTCTTTCTTGTTGCTCTTCTTCTCATCTTCATTTTCACTATGATGAGGGAAATCCGCAATGAGAGGATCCTTGCTATTGCACTTGAAGCATCTTTTATCCTTCTAATTGTACTTGAAGGTGTTCTTCTTCCTTCTTTCTCTATAGCCCTTCTTCTTCATGAACTTGCCAAATTTCTTGACAAATAGAGCCATTTCTTCATCATCATCATCACTACTGCTTGAGCACTCATCATTGCTTGATTCATCACACTTTGCTTTGCCCTTTGATGATGATGTGGCTTTTGAATGCCACACTCTTCTTCTTCTCATCCTTCTTCTCCTTGTTTTCTCTTATTTTGTTGTTGTCTTCTCTAAAGGTGTCATCGGTTATTACCTCACAAAGAACTTGGTTTGGTGTCATTGTATCCAACCTGCTTCTCACCAATAGAGTGGCTAGAATCTCAAATCTTGAGGGAAGACTCCTAAAACATTTGAATGAGAAATCCTTTTTCTCCACTTTCTCTCCAAGTGACTTGAGGTCATTGAGAAGCACCTCAAGCCTATTGAACATCTCCGGCACATTTTCATCATCCTTCATCTTGAAGCTAGCAAACTTCTCCTTCAAGATATATATGCCTTGGCCCCCTTCATGGATTGAGTCCCCTCATAAGACTCTTCAAGCTTCTTCCATGCATCATGAGCACTCTCTATGTTCTTGATTTGTTCAAAGACCTCCTTAGAGATTGCATCATGAATGGCACTCAATGCAATGTCATTGTTTTGGAGCTTCTCCTCCTCGGCCACGGTGGGTGCCTCCTCATTCACCACGTCAAATTTCTTGTCAACCACCAACCATATCTTCTGGTTGATTGATTTGATATGGGTGGTCATCAATGCCTTCCAATAGCTATAATTGGTGCCATCAAACTTAGTTGATTGATTTGATATGCGAGGTACCGTGGAAGCATGCCTTCCATAAAGACAAAGCTACATATAGATGCTGCTAGAGAAAGAAGAAAGAAGAGGAAGTTTGGGCACATAGCATGGAGGAAATGGTTAAAGAGTCACATGAAGCAGCTCGTGAAGCAAGAGAGCGAGAAAAAGCACTTGAAGTGAGCCACTCACCAACAATCTCCAGGTAGAGCTCTTTGATGTCTGGGGAATTGATTACATGGGACCATTCGTAAAGTCAAGGAACTGCGAGTACATCTTGATAGTAGTGTACTATGTATCCAAGTGGGTGGAAGCCATGCCATGCAAGTCAGCTGATTCAAAACATTCTAGAAAGATGTTTGAAGAGATAATATTTCCAAGATTTGGAACTCCAAGGATGGTGATAAGTGATGGAACACATTTTATGGATAAGAAGTTTCACTTATATCTGACAAGTTATGGGATCCATCACAATGTCGCTACTCCATACCATCCTCAGACAAGTGGCCAAGCAAAAACATCAAATAAGGAGATAAAAAATATTCTACAGAAGACATTAGATAAAATGGGGAAAGTATGGAAATATCGGTTACCCGAAGCACTATGGGCCTACCGAACGGCATACAAGACACCCTTGGGCATGTCACCATACCACTTGGTGTACGGGAAGACTTGCCATTTACTGGTAGAATTAGAGCACAAGGCTCACTGGGCTATCAAACATTGGAATATGGATTTTGAAGCTGCTGGAGAGAAAAGAAAAATGCAACTATCAGAGTTAGAAGAATGGAGAAAAAAAGCTTATCACAATTCAAAGATCTATAAAGAGAGAACCAAACGATGGCATGACAAGAGGATCAAGAAGAAGGAGTTTACACCTGGAGATAAGGTATTACTTCTTAATTCTAGGGTCAAATTATTCGGATTCAGAACGCTACGAAGCAAGTGGGAAGGACCATTCACGGTGGTAAATGCATCATCACATGGAGCGGTGACTCTACAATCACACGAAGGTACGTTATTCAAGGTAAATGGTCACTGTCTCAAACTTTTTCTAGAACCTTCTAGACCACCTGAGGTAGTAGATGAGATTTACTTTAGTATTTTACCTTAAATGCAACTACCATTCTTCGTACCGAACTAAAATTGGAAAATTTACCTAACAAGATCTTCGCGGACCGTAGAGCCACACCACGGAAGGGCAGCCCTAGAGACTGCCAGGTTGGGCCGACCGGCCCTATAGGGTGCCGCCTGGCACCCTATCTCCCCCTCTCGGATAACTCCAAATCCCAGAGATCTCCCCTTTCCTTTCTCTACTCGATCACGATGGTTTAAACGGAAGTTCTCTTTAGTTCGTACGAATGCCTACCTAAATAGATTTTTGAACCTACCGATGAACCCCACTATAAATATGTACCCATACCTCCTTCATTCTCATCCCATCAAAGCCTCCTCATCTCTCCAGTTAAACTTTCTAGCTCATAGCTCCCATGGCCGGCAAGGAGATGAACGCCAGCGGTGCCAACCGTGGCAAGAAGGAGGACTCCCTAGCTCTCATCCTTGCTCAACCCAAGCCTCTCGCCATCGTTGCATCTAAGCACCTCGCTGAAGTGCCTCCACGCCAGCACCATGATCAAGTATACCATGTACAAGAGCTACCTTCACCTCTAGCAAGGCTATTTCTAGAAGACTCGCCACGAGGACCACAGATCGCTATTCCTAAGGGGACCAAGCTGCTACCCCCGGTGGAGAATGAGAAGCTGAAGTCTGTCAAGTTTAACAAGTTTAGGGACGTTACTTGTGCAAAGTATATGTTGACCCGTCCATCCTTTGAAGGCATTCGTGCTACCTCGAGCCAAGTCCGCTACACCGAGCCCAGATCGGAACTGAAGAGACTTGCCCCTGCGCTTGATAATGCACCTAAGTGCCCTAGAACCACCATTGCTATGTTAGAGGAGAGGATCAACTCACTCTCCAACTCCATCAACTCTCTTCAGTCAGAGAGTAGGCTCAGAACTACAAACATGACCACCATGCATAGGCTCGTTGAAAGCAATATAAGGAAGATCAATGCGCTAGAAAGAAGCAACAATCAGCTTAGAGCCTTAGTCCTGCTGAACAATAACAATAATGCTTAGTTATCTATGTAATAGGGCACATCTTAGTTAAATTTATTGTTTGAAAGTTAAAGTGTGTTAGTTAAATCTCAATTCCAGTCTTTAAATTCAGTTGTTCGGAGTGTTTACTTAATCATGAATAAAGTGCCATATTGATTTCAATGTTTTTATTATCCACTCTACTCTCTATATTTTTGGTATGTGTTTTTTTTGTCTCCACATGTTGTGCAGAAAAGAATATAGGAAAAAACAAGTGTGGGAGACACACCACAACCACAAAATAAAACTAGCTCGGGAAGTTACTGCAATTCAAAGAAAGAATCAAAAAAAGATCGCACCCGACAAAGCGGAACCAGCATCCCCCATTCCACTTCGTCCACGGCCATGTTTGAGTTATACACTTTATAAATATATTTCTATTACTTTAATTCAAATTGAAGTCCACATGCTAAAATATTTTGAATTGCTAAAAAATAATTTAATTCATAGCTTAAGAATAAACTTACATAATACTTTTCCCGCAAGTCATGTTATAATTCATTTAAAAATAAATATGATTACTTAAGATTATTTGAGACTAAGATATAGTAAGATATGAGAACTTGATTCATGATATCTCGTCTCCGGAGCATTTATTCTTTAAAAATTTAAAAACCTTTGAAAGATTGCAAGTTGAGTACTTTGCTATGCTCCTATGATCAGAATTTAAATTTGAATAAAATAATAATTTTACTTCATATGTTGAATCATCCTCCTTACAAGAGTTGTATGAGGCTTATATTAAAATATGTGAAAATAATCCATGCCAAAAGATACATGGGAGAAAATAGAGGGAATTAAAAATGGAAAAAAGTCCGACACGCCCTCAAGATGAATTAAAAATGGACAAAAGTCCGACGCACCCTCAAGAGGAATTAAAAAGGGACAAAAGTCTGACGTACCTCTGAACAAAAAGAGAAAAAGCCCATACTTCCCAGAAGGAGAGGATGACAACATAGGAAGGATTAATAAAAGAAGAATAGTTATAATTAAAGTATCTGATCTAAGTAAATAGTAGAGTATTCTCTTACATCTTTTGCAGGGTCTCTTATCAAAATACTACAAACTCTCTAGAGACTTGATTGAAAGAAGAAGGTAATCTATTTGAGCTATTATGTTCTCCAATCACTTAAGAATCATGACATACAATTCTTTTCAAATGACTTGGGAAAGTCTTATGATAAAGTTTATGTTTAAGTTATGTCTTAATTTTTATTAACCAACCTTTTTCTTGAGACGAGTAAAAGCCTAAGTGTGGGAGTGCTTGTTGACGGTCATTAGCGTCAACTTTTAATGCAATTATAAATAGAATAAATGGATCAATCACATATAAAATATAGAAATATAGGGCTTTATCTAACAAATTCTACGAGTTTTGGTGTTTATTATTTTCCAGGGATTATTCCAGAAGAGAGCAATAAACAGAATCAAATCAAAGAAGATATCGAATAAATCCCGTGGAGATACACATGCCAAAATACTCACGGAGGATCCCGCAGACACTGGAGCAAAGCGGGGCCTAGACCACTCTAGGTGGGGTCGGCCGGCACCCCCTGGGCCCACTAGGCCACAGTCTTCTGGAAGCTTCCTCCACCGCCTTTGAAGATTAATCTGAGCCCTACCTTAAGTCGGTTTGATCCAACGGCTGACGTGCATCCTCTAGGCTATAAATAGAGGCATGTACCCCCCTAGAGCCAAGACAGATCAGAAGCTCAAGAGCTGAAACCCTAATTCCTATCTAGTAGATCTAGGCTAGCAATTCCTAATTCCTAATTCCTATCTATGTAGATCTACATCTATTTAGAGATTAGAGATATAGAGTTGGAGAGTGTAGTTTTGGAGGAGTTCTGGCATGTCGGTTCTTCTTCATCGTTGTATTATTCGGGATCAGATTCCTCTCGCCGAGGATCTGTATTCCTCTCGCCCAAGACTATACTCTAATTCATAAGTAAGACTATAACGATAAGTAGGAAACAAGACTATGGAAGAACTAATAATGATAACAATCTTTTTCTTGCTCTAATTGACTACTAAAATATAAAAGTATAAGGTGGAGATAAGAGGTTGCTTCAAATATTGTGTGTTGAGAACCGGTGGCTCTTGTATCTATTTATATGTTCTAGAAGACAGTTTGGCAAAGAATATTCGGGGAAATCCACATGCAACCACCTCTACACACCGCCATTGGACCGTCATTCGAAGATGGGGCGACTGGACCTAGTAGGGGTGCACCCACACCCTAACTGGCTCCTCTCGCCACCATGTTTTTCTGGTGGACTCTTGGATCGGCCTAGATGACTCCTTGGATTGTTTTGTACCCAAATATGTAGGATAGTTGGGCCTTCTTATTTATTTACTAGCATAATTCAGCATTTACACCTTGTTGAAAAGCACCTTTTGGTATGATTTTCCATGTATTCGTGTATATGTCATGCAAAACATAAATCTCCAAATACATGTGAAACTAGGTCAATAGTAAATGTATATGTGCATAAGATTGCTTATTTCTTCTCTTTTATTTCTTGTTTAGCATGTAACGATAGTAATTAGTGACCGCCAACACTTGTCTTGTACCTTTTTTATATTTGATTTTATTTTATATTAAAAAAGTTTAGTTGTGTTTCTGCATTGTTATTTATTTTTTTAATTAAACTAATTCTTTTTTATGTTTTTGTTTTAGATCAATCTTCCATGTTATGTATTTGTTGATAGGAATGTGTCTCAATAAGTCATTGAGATGTGCTTGATCTTAAAGTTGACACCTAGAATCTTTTGATGGGTGTTACAAAGTTCAAGATAAAGTGATAGCTACTGCACGTGCTTTGAAGTAGCTTCATGGCTATCCTTTTGTCAATTATTTCAAATTCTACTATAGAGACTAATGACACTATGTATTGTCTACCTCACCTTGATGATGTTTCTTAATACTATTGTGCCTTTCGTATTTCTATTGGTGAAGACATATTAGATTAATAAAGTGAAAAGTATGTTTTTGAAAGAAACCATGGGGCGACAACCACCCAGCACGGCACCACCGTTTACTAAACCAACCAATAAAAGACCAAGGTACAGAGGGGTTAGTAAGGAGCTAATCTAAACCAAATGGGGAAAAAACTTACCTAGGCAGAGCAAATAAAAGTATTTTCTAAGCAAGAAATCATATAGAGTCTTCTTTGAGATTCAAGTTAGAATAAAGGTATGTTTCTTAGGTTTTGATGTGTTAGTTTTATAGTTCTTTGTTCATATGCTAGACTTTTTAGGCTTGTTAGTTCTTTGTTAATTTTGTATGTGGATTTGAATATTTGAATGGTTTTCAATTATTAGAGTCTCTATAAATTTGTTCTATATGTAATTGTTTGATTTATTTGTATTAGGCTCCTTGACTCCTCATGTTGCTGCTACTATGCAAAATGAACTTGTTTCGTTATTTGTCATTGGGAATCTAAATTTAGTTGTGGGAGAGCAATATAGGCTTATCGTTTCTACGGGTGTGAGTAGTCATGATAAGCTCAAGCTTATTGCTCGGGTTGTTAGGTTGAGTTATGGCCCTTCATTTTTCCCAAGTATAAGTTTGCTTTAGATTTAATATATGGAACTATTTATATCTTAGTTATTGATGCTGAAATGCTAATTTGATTGTTGGTCATGCATTTGAAATGTCTAGTGAAGATATGTGTTTCTACCATGTGCTTAGCATTGAAGGTCGGAAGATGATGAAAGTTACCAATCTGTTTATGTGAGAAAGGATTGATCAATGTAGTGGCATAGTGATGTTTTTAGAGGTGGCATAGTGATGTTGGTGGTATTTGTGCCATAATTATCTTACTAGATATGGGAGTATCTTTGAACGAAGTTTAAGTTGTTTAATTAAGACCGGTTATGTCTAGTGTTTGTTTCTAGCTTGAACTTGTAATTTCGAACTTGTAGGTTGTAATGTCTTTATGTTGGTCCGTATATATTATGACTCTTATGTGCTATTATCTTTCCCTCTATGCTTATGTGTTTCATTCCTTTCTTACTTATTTACATATTACAATTCATTGTTGTTTATTTTACTATTCATTTTTCGTGTAAGTCCATTGTTCTTATATGTAAGTTGGTATTGCATAATTTAGAATGCTCTTTTGTACTATTTGTTTATTTTATTTGTTTTCTCTTTCAATTTTTTTCTGACTTGGCCTTCATAGAAATAATTTGGTCATTTTTTTGGTTTTTTAAAAAATTGTATGTTTTATTTGATTTTTCCTCAGAATTTTTGAATTTTTCTTTCATAGAAATAACCTCGTACGATTAGTCTGGTATTCTTTTGAAATTATTCAATTTGCCTTCCAAAGTATTAATCTATTTTATTATTATTATAATATTATTTGAGTATTTCTCCCTTTATTTGATATCTTTTATTTGGTTCATTTCATCTGGATCCTTCAATTACGAGAATCAAGTATTTGATAGGACTAAAGCATTTGATTCTGTTTTCTCGGTAGATTCAGAGTGTTACATAGCCTCGTCTAAAAGCTTCTCTAAGAGTGTCTAATAATTTGTTTTTAAAAACACGATATTTTTCAAATCCTAAATAAGTATTAGAAGGAATAAAGAAGGTCATCTTCAAGAGTTTCTAATAATCCACTTCTGAAATATAAAAGATAATTATACATTAGGAATCCTATACTATTTGTAAATTATCCTAACTATTTTTATATATTTTTTCTCTTTTGTATATTTACATCAGGAATCCTTTTCTATTACAAAATCTTTCTACGCCCTTCCACTTCTAGATACATATGACTAGAAACAACGTAATTTTACGTGTAATATGACGACTTTTTCCAAGTTATAAAAGATTAATAACACTTTTTTCCAAGTTATAAAAGATTAGCAAAATGGCGACTCTCGAAACTTCTCAACACGGGTGTCACCAAAATCTAAAAACACGAGTTCACAGTAGACATACTCTTAAAAGAAGAACAAAAGGAGAAGAACACAAAAAGCAGTGTCGATCTGGTTCGTTTAGCCTGCCTCTCTGCCTATATAAACAGTCCAGCAAGCCTGCTCCACTTGCCTTGCTCCCCAGCTCACCACTAGAGCCAAGAGCTCCACTCATTTTCTCCTCTCTCTCTCTCTCTCTCTGAAAAGTAAACCAGCAAGGGGAGAGAAGAGAGCCAGGAAGGCATCAATCGATCGAAAACGCCATGGCGGCCAACGGCCACAGCAGCTTGGCGAACGGCGCCTCCTCCACCCAGGGAAACCCCATCAAATGCAAAGGTATATATGGTCTATGTTGCCCTGCAGCATCTTCTTTTTCTTGTGCTTGCTCGATCAAGATCAACCCCATCCATCTCGCCGGCCATGCTGGAAGCATGATCTGTCTGGTATGTATATGTACGCGCAGCGGCGGTGGCGTGGGGGCCCGGCGAGCCGCTGGTGAAGGAGGAGGTGGAGGTGGCGCCGCCGGGTCGCCTGGAGGTGCGCGTGAAGCTGCTCTTCACCACCGTCTGCCACACCGATCTCAGTTTCTTGAAAGGAGAGGTATGTAATTGTACTCTACAGTATATATAGAGTACTCCTACGTACTGAGGTGACTGATGTATGTACATCTATCCATATTGCTATGAGGTGTTGCATTATATATTATCTAGTATCAGGAGTATCTTATTAATTATATATATGCTACTACATGTGTGTATGCCTGTGTTCAGTAATTTAATTTGTTGCCGATCGATCGAGTTGATTCTTTACTTCATCCCAGCTTGACTAATAATCTATCATATCGATGATTTGTGTTTCCAGCCGGCCGCCCATGTGTGATGCTGTGTACTTATATGGACGTGACTGTGATATGATATTTGCAGAACGAGCTGCAACGCAAGTTCCCCCGCATCCTCGGCCATGAGGCAGCCGGGTGCGTACGTGTCTCTTTCATCCTCTTCTTATTAACCAATTAGTACTTATTAGTTATAAGAGGTTATATATCCCCGGCTTGTGTTTTGGTGTTGCAAGGGAGTTGTTTTCTACCAATATCTGTCTCTTGACTAACAATAATAATAGTTCAGCTTTTAGCTTCGGAAGCAGATAGCCGTTTAAAATGTAGGGAATCTGTTTTGCTGATGAAAAAAACCTGGACAACAGAAAAAAAAACCGTATTTCAAAGGGTGGTCAAAGACAGAATTACTCCGAGAGCTGAAAACGAGCTAGCTGTGCTTTATTTTGTAGATATTTATAGTACATAATTAATATATATTAATGGGTAGATATTTGAATCTAGTTTTTTTTATAAATTTATTTAAAAATATAAAATTACATGTATATTTTTATAAATCAAATTAAATATTTAGAAACAGAGGAGAGCAGTGACAACAAGAATCCGGTGGGTGACAGGAGTACGTACTTAGAGCCTGTTTGGTACAGCTCAGCTTCACTAGTGAAGCTGTTTTTTTAGAAAATAGTTTTACGAACAACTTTCTAGGTAAAGCTGAGCTATTTTGAAAAAAGTGTTTGACAAAACAGCTTCATCAACAACTTTATGCATGTATGTGAGAGAGAAAGGGGAAGAAAACTGTGATAAGTTACTATTTTCAGTTTCATCCCACTTCATGTATTTGTGAGAGGGGAAGAAAAATAGCTTTAGGAGTGAAGCTATTTTGAAAAGAGGTGTTTGAAAAAAAAAACTTATAACAGCTTCATAAAGCTGTTATAAGTTGTACCAAACAGCCTCTAAATTTAGATGTGCAATTAATAGATGGTGATGACATGATATGCTTGGGGTCCTAACGTTATTAATCCAGAGTGGTGGAGAGCGTGGGGAAGGGGTGGAGGACCTGGCGCCCGGCGACCATGTGGTCCCCATCTTCAACGGGGAGTGCGGAGCTTGCGCGTACTGCGAGTCTGACAAGACAAACCTGTGAGCACCATGGCCTCCGACGGCGGCACGAGGTTCTCCGTGGTGGACCGGCGGTCAGGCTCCGGCGTGCGGCAGCCGGTGTACCACTTCCTCAACACCTCCACCTTCGCCGAGTACACCGTGCTTGACGCGGCCTGCGCTGTCAAGATCAACCCCAGGGCCCCGCTGCACAAGATGTGCCTCCTCAGCTGCGGCATCTCCACAGGTACACACATTGTTCAATTCGGACACACACATACACACACACACATATATATATATATATATATATATATATATATATATATATATATATATATATATATATATATATATGACCACCGCTGATGAATCGAGCTGGACGAATTTGACATGTCAACAAACTGGAATGGAACTGGACATGCATGATATACTTAATTTACTCCCTCTGTCCGATAGTTCTCATTTCTTGAGAAATAATTTGACTAATTTTATATAAAAATTTAATATTTATGGTACATAACTAATATTATTAGATTTATGGTGGAATCTATTTTTAGAATAAATTTAGAGTGAAATGCACCGTGAGTCCTTAAACTTTTTCTAACTTCTCAACTAGGTTCAGGTATTTTTTTCGCTCATCTAGGTCCATAAACTTTTCCCCAGTTCTCACCTAGGTACCGGTACTTTTTTTTTAACTCATTTTGGTCCATGAACTTTTCACCACTTCTCAGTTAGGTCCAAATTAGGTCGCTAGTGCCACATGCTCTCTTTTTTTTTAAAAAAAAAATCATAAATAGGTTCAAACTTTGAAAAACTATAATAAATTATAGAAAAATCATAAAAAGGAAAATACAATTTTGTTAGACTTTATATGAATAGATCTATACAATAGATATATAATATGACATGCTTTAGTTTAATGTTTTTGTTGTAGTTGTAGATCTATATATTTTGTGTTTAATTTATAATTATAGCTCATTTGCTATGCTTCTCGTTGTATGCATGAGCTATGATAAAAATTTCAACTGCATTAGACCAGGTATGACTCATGTCACACCCAACTTTAAGGATAAAATTGAATATGAATAACTCATGTGTGCCCAGAGATCAATCACACACATAAGCCGACAAATCTTTAAATAGTACCATCACTGAGTGCTTATTACATAACGAATAATATTTAAATAACATAACAACGGAAAATAAAGATAACTCTCGCGACGAAGCTTCACTTCACAGGGAACGCCGACTGGTTGACCACTAGTCTAGTACTCCTCACAGTAGTCTTCATAGCCATCTGAAGGGGTTGAGAAAGCAAGAGTGAGCACTTACGTACTCAGCAAGAGTAACATAGGGTTATGAAGCTCAAAAGGTTGACACTGTCTGTACTGCGGTTGCTTTTATCTTGGTCAAATTTTACCAACACTTAGCTTTAGTTATGCATACCCAGTTGATAACCACATGGTATAAGTATAATAAACCACATTAATCATTAAACAACATGATCATCTACACTGTGAGTTTTTCAGGCCGCTCGTAACCGTGAGCACGGCTATCATGATAGATTTACACTCTGCAGAGGTTATACACTTTACCCACAAGCCATGTTACCCATATGCCCGAAATCATGACTTCCAAAACACTTCCAAGGTGAGCGGGCAGGGAACACTATGAAGTCTTTCAAAAGTCTTCCTAACATGTTGCCAGACCCTACGGACCCAAGGGCAAGGGGTATGTAAAGCCTCTACTCGATGGTACCTTTCGAAGCGGTAACCACCCTAGAACATGCCCTACAACCAGCTCGGCAATGGTGCCTTTCACGAACTGCCAACATGCTAGTACGAATCTTTATACTTGACTAAAGCCAGAGCCATTATAGCACTCGTGGTTGCATTTAAGTCCCAGCTTTTGCCCTACAGTGGGGTCCTATTCCATGTTGCTATAAAAGCCAATTTTATCTCATTGTTGCATATATCATTAGTCAAGATTCATCTCAAGATCCATTATGGTAAAGCATAGCAAAGCTACCCATATGCATATAAACCCATGGTGACAAGGTACAATGATAACAAGCTATGGTATAGATCTAATAGGAATCAAATTAGACACATGCAATATGATTAGATGAATTATGGTGAATAGGTAACAAGGATGATCCCATGTTAAATTTTCCTTGATCACAAAGCTCCTGGTGATCCTGATCTGCTGCAAAGAACTCTTGCTCACCGAAGATCTCACCGGCTGTACTCGATCAACATCACCACGCAATCATCCAAACTATTACACACGAAGCAATAAAGACATGATCAGAAAATTACACCATAAACAGTAAAGAGGCTTTGAAAAGGTTATAAAACAGATCTATACTTTACTACGATCACAAAGACACGAGAATCACACTAATCGGATCTAAAACGAAGAAGTTATAGATTAAACAGGATTTTGAAAAGAACAGGATTAAAGCATTACCAAATTAATTTTCTTTGATTTTCAAAAGTAATTAACATAGGTGAAATCTATACTACTGGATAGAGCATAAAATTACGGATCTAACGCAACTTGAACGGATCGATTTGGATTTAAAACGAAGAAAATATAGGCATTTGAATATCAGTGGCAAAACTGTAAATAGGAATTTTCTTTAAAATCGAATTAAATCAGATCTGGAAAAGGGAATACGTTTTCCCGAGAGGTAAGCGTAGAGATCAAAGGCGCCATAGGACTGCGGGTTCAGAGGGGAAAAACAGAGGGGCTCTTTAGCAAAAAGCACAGGCGAAGGGGTATGGCCGGCTCTGGACCGTTAGATCTGCGATGGATGGATCGGATTAGATCCGGGGAAAGGGAGGCGGCGCAGAGGGTGGCGCTCCACCGGTTCAGAGCGGCGCGCGGCAACAGACATGGCCGGCAGAGCTCATGCTCGCCGGCGCAAGGGAAGAAGAGGGCTCGGGTGCTCAGTTTTCAACTCCGTAAGCACCGAGAGAGAGACGGCGACACCGCGAACTCGTCCAGAGCCATGGCGAGGCTCAGGGACGGACGGAAAACGCCGCCGACGCAGCACAGCGGCGGCGGACGCCCTGCGCACGGCGGTTAGGGCTCGGATGCCCTAATCCGACCGGGAAAAGGTGCGGGGAGCGAGAGGATGACACGGTGAACCTATCTAGGGCCACTGCGGAGCTTGATCGGGGCGGAGGAGGACCATCGACGGAAGGCCGCGGCGGCGGATCCTCGGCGCACGGCAACCCGACGAACCAGAGTGCAAAAGCGAGGAAGAAGAGGGAGATGGTGCGTTCGGCACTTACGCGAAGGTGTTGCGACGCTTGGCGAAGAGCGTGGAGCAGCCGGCAGTGCGGAACGTCGACTCGACTGCGGAGCAGAGCGGCGGCAAGGGCGGCGTTGCTTTGTGCGTGCGAGGCGGTGCGAGGCGATGCGAGCAAGGGCGCGGTGGCGGCGCTATTTAAGGGAGCCAGAGGAAGAGTCCGGTGCGGAGGGGAGCGCGGGGATCCCGCGTGCGGCAGTTATGGACGCGGCGCGTCACGACGTCGCGGCGAGGCATATCCGCCTCGGACTCAAGGAGGAAGAGGACGGGGGCGCTGCCAAGCGGGCCCAGGGCGTCAGCGGCAGAGAGAGAGGGGGGGGAGAGAGCCGACAGGTGGGGCGGCAGTGTCAGTGAGAGGGAGAGAGAGAGGAGGCCACGGGTGCGGAGCTGGGCCGTGGTGCGGGGCAGGCCGGCCCAGAGAGAAGGGGAGAGGGAAGGAGCAGGCCGAGAGTGGGCTCTCGTGCTGAAAGAGTGAGAGAGGGATTTTTCCTTTTCTTTTTCTTTTCCTTTTTGATTTTGCAAACATTTTTCAAATGACTTTTGAAATACTTTTCTTTGGGTTTTGAAAACCAAACAACATCAAGAAAAATGCAGGGCATGAAATGCACAACCAAGTTAACCCTAACATGGCATTTAATTTAGTTTTATTTATTTATTTAATTCTATGCTTCACAAAAATACTTAAATTAAATCAAATTGAACTCAAATTCAAACCTAATTTCTAATTCAAATTTTAGGGTGTTACAACTCAGCTTTAATACACCAACTATTTATTAACTATTAAGTAAGCATAAACAATAACTTAGTCATATGTTCTCTTCTGAAGCTGAATTTTTTATCATAGCTCAAGCATATAATAAACAATATATCATAAAAATCTCACCATAACTGGAGCACACCAGCTACAGTTATGAATTAAACATAGAAACATATAGACCTACGATATAACAAAAACTTTAAACTAAAATATGTCATATTATATATATATTGGATAGATCTATTCATGTGAAGTCTAACAAAATTGGATTTGACTTTTTACGATTTTTCTATGATTTTATCTATTTTTCAAAATTTCTACCAGTTTATAAATTTATATATATGGCGCCACATCATTGGCCATGTAGGCAGCAGAGTTCAATATGGACTAATTTGGACCTAAATGAGAAGTGAGGAAAAGTTTATGGACCCAGAGTAGCGGGAAAAAAGTACCTGGACCCAGGTGAGACGTGGGGAAAAGTTTATGGACCTGGATGAGCGAAAAAAAGTACCTGGACTTAAGTGAGAAGTGGTAAAAAGTTTAAGGACCCATAGTGCATTTCACTCATAAATTTATTTAAAGATATAAATATATTTCTCTGCATAGAATATTAAATGTACTTTTTTTATAAATCTAATCAAAGTTATAAAATGAAAATAAAAAATTAAATATTTAAGTATAGGGAGAGTATATTTCTGCCAACTCTGGTTTGATGCCAGAATTGCATTGAGGGAACCGGAATGGTCTGGTCGGTCTGTCATGGGATGCATGGGACACTGCGGCCTGGGCTGTATTAGTAAGACAGATCAGCCCTGTGTGTTTCATGTTGCTGATTGCTGAACCAAGGCATGTGCGTGCTTCCTCCGACCTTTATTTCATTTCATACTAGCATATAGTACATATACTAAATAATTATATTGTGGCGCGTCCAGAGTCTCTAATCGGAGGCATGTTTGGTTTCTGTTTGGAGAATTTTGGATCTTGGACTGGTCGTAATAATCAAAAGAAAAGAGTTTTTGACGCAAGTGACGGTTCATCTCGTCACTGTCTTTCACTTTCTACCTCACCGACAAGACAAGGCCGCGTGTCTGAACGAGCTTACTCCAGTAGAGAGGTGACCACAGACTTTGTACATCGACATCATATCGATCGATGTCCAAGTCGATCGGCTGGCTGCTTAGGGCAACATGCATGTGTGCTGATGTGGATATCAAATCAGAGTCCTCATATCATATACCTATTGTTGATGTTTTTGTTGTTGTTTTTTCTTCTTCTTCTTTTTAACCCCAAACCTTAATCAATTGTTTATCATTCATTCAAATATATAATAAATAATAATTTTTCGTTTGTCTTGGCATCCTCGATCGATCAGGAGTTGGGGCTGCATGGAACACTGCAAACGTTTCCGCGGCCTCCACCGTTGCAATATTCGGCCTTGGCGCTGTTGGTCTCGCGGTCAGTTACAAACAAAACAAAGAATATAAACTCACCCACATATATAAAATGTTTTTTTATGTAGATACAGTGTTGTTTTTCCAGGTTGCTGAGGGTGCCAGGCTACGTGGGGCAGCTCGGATCATCGGTGTGGACATAAACCATGAGAAGTTCGCCAAAGGTGCGTGCTGAGCCACGTCGTCGATCTTTAATAAGTTTCCCTCCCTGCTGTCTATTGCTGCCCATTTCCGCATCCTTGTCAAGCAACAGAACAAAAGATTTCATCATCACGTAACCATCACCTGCTGGCACTTTAATATATATTAATCTGCTGCTCAGCTCCCCTCCCCTCCCCTCCTAATAATGCAGCTGCAGCTTATTTCAGCCATATCTTTTTGTTGACAAAATATGAAGTCCAGTGGTTCACACATATATATAGTTATTTTTCTTCTCTTTGATTTGATTGATTCAACAAAATCAAACAAGCAGCGCGTGCATATGATTCTTTTTGTTTTCCAAATTGCCACAAGTAGCAGAAGCGCGCCAAGAAATTCTTCGAGCGCGCAAAATATGACTAGTTACATTTTCTTCTTGTAGATAATTTTATTTTAATAAAGTAGAAAGATACATCCATCATCGTATCAATGGAGAGACGAAAGAGCACACCTAGCTAGCTAGCTCGTCGACTTCAAAGGAGCTGTCACTTTCCTGGTGATGCCACTACGAGAACACAACGACTCAAGCAATGCCATCACTGGGTTGACAGCACACACAGTAAAAAAATGTGTTTATATAGGTCTCAATCTCCATTTATATCTGCTGATTTCTCTGTGCTACATATTTGTTATCCAGCAAGCAAACAAAGAAATAATGTAGCATCACAGAATTAGTTTCATGATAGTATTGTTCACCTTTTTAAAAGTAAAGTAGTGCTACACAACACATGACCTCTGCTGTTTTAGCAGCTAATTGTTATTAGATGCATGCATGGGACAAGGCATGTCCTAATCAGATATAGCACCACAGAATTAGTCCAAATTAAGGGCACGTTTGCATATAATTAAGGGCTAATAGGGCATCCAAATTAGTACAAATTAACTTCAGTGCATCCAAACAGCAGCAGGGCTAATAGCTAAGGTGACCTGATTTTTTTAGACAAATCTTCAACTAGCTGTTAACCAACTAGCTAGCCAACATTAGCTAATTTTAGCCAACTATATAGTAACTAGCTCTAGCTCATCATCTAAATAGGCCCTAAGTCAAGTACCTCAACTATTTTTTTTCTTCGATATTGCAGAGAATCACGGGAATTAATTAAGTACTTTGTTGAGTTAGTTCTGACTAACTTGCCGTGTGCTAGCACATGTTTGGCTTGTGAGGTCAATGGGTGTCCCATATACGCATTACATTTCTCGTTGACGTACAAATTCTGACAACATTTCTATGTCATTCGCAACCTTTTCTAAATTTTGGTTTCTGCTTTCAACAAACGCCCTAAAGACAAATCCGTATATATGCGCCATTTGGTTAGGAGGAAACTTCCGTAGCTACTTTATTTTCAACATACTTGTATTCGCTATTTAGGGTCAACGAGTGTCCTGTGCATCGATCTATATATTTCTGTGTCAAAGGCATGCAAAGACAGAGTAATTAGGGTTACAGTGGCTCATCTTTTCCAATGATTCATCAGTAATTAAACCCACCCCTAGCACGTACGTGAGATGGGAGATCTGAATGGTGAAGGTTTTATTCTTTGGAAATTATGATAATTTGTGACATATACGCATCACAGCACAAGGATCTTCAGTTTGCCAATAAATTAACACTGAACACACACATGTATATATGTGTTATATATGATGATGAGTAATGGGCTTGAAATGTGTGTTCAGGCAAAGAGATGGGCGTCACTGACTTCGTCGACTCCAAGGCCTGTGACAAACCGGTGCATGAGGTAGTGGCTATTATACATTATACATTATACATGTATATACATATATACTATGCAGGACTGGACTGATGTGCAACGACAGGTTATCATGGAGATGACTGATGGAGGTGGCGTCGACTACAGCTTTGAGTGTACCGGGATCAACGATGTGCTGAGAGAGGCCTTCCTGTCCACGCATGATGTACGTACGGGATTATATATATATATATACACTCAATTAGTTTTGCTTTGCTTCTAGGAGTAGTAATTAATACTTAATCCGTTTTAAATTATAGTTCGTTTTACTTTTTCAACCCTAAGTTTGACCACTCGTCTTATTCAAAAATTTGTACAAAATATTTTTTTTTATGTGGCTTACTTATTTAATAAATAGTCTACATGAATGGTTTAAATTTGACTATGTTTACATAATTTTTTTGAATAAGACGAGTGGTCAAAATTAGGGTAAAAAAAGTCAAACGAATTATAAATTGAAACAGAGGGAGTAGTAATCTTTTTGTACTCTCTGAATATATCTATGCGCGCAGGGTTGGGGCCTGACGGTGGTGCTGGGGATCCACGCGACGCCCAAGATGTTGCCGCTACACCCAATGGAGCTCTTCGACGGCCGTCGGATCACCGGCTGCGTCTTTGGTGACGTCAAGGGCAAGTCCCAGCTGCCCGGCATCGTCGACAAGTGCGTCAACGGGGTGCGTCGTCACACGCTGCATTCCTTAATTATTTCTGCCGTAAATTAAAATCACTAGTACCATCTTTATATTAAATAATGTGTGCTCCTGCGACTTTAATTAATTTGTCCTCGCTCACAGGACCTGGATATCAACTTTGATGGCTTCATAACACACAACATGCCCTTCTCCGATATCAACAAGGCCATCCAGTTGCTGGAGGAAGGCAAGTCCCTTAGGTGCGTGCTCCATTTCTGATCGATGGACCCCCACTGCACATGGGAGGGAGATTATTATCCTTGTTTAATTTGGGTATGACCAAAATAAATTTAGAATCCAGTGATGAGTTGTACAGTTCACATGTGCATCAGTGCTCTTTTTTTTTGTGATGTGAAGAAGGGTGTTGATTATGTATTGAAGAGAACTATATTAGTAGTAGGAAACAGAGCAATTCACGTGTGCACCAGTGTTATTTCATTCTCCTGTACGTGTTTGCGCTGTAACACCTCAAGTTATCTCCATTTTTAAGTGGATGTATTACCGGCCATTAAGCAACACTGCCATTCTTCTTCTTTTCCTTGAGGGAATGCCATTCGGTGAGCTTTATTGATTCATAAGAATAGTTACATAATAATACTGTACATAGGAAATTCAAGAATATAACTATGGGGCTCCATCGACTCAAATGCAATTCTGTTTCGAAATGCAAACTCATCGATCGACTAGCTAGCTCATGTGTTACTTGGTTGGCATTCTTTGGCAATGCTCAATTGAGACGTCGACGGAATCCCTTCACACAAAAAAAGCAACACTGTCACTACTAATTGCGGTAGACATCTAGCAACAAGGCGGGCCTCTGTGTCTTTCTTTGGGCATGTTGTTCTAGGCCATAGCTTTCGAACACTGGGAAGACGCTCGAGTAACCAAAACCATGAAACAATAAGTGTGATTTTATCTTTATGAGCATGAAACAATTTCAACATGTCAATTATAAATGTATGAAATAATTAAATACCATGTTGTTATAATTGAACATCATCCAATAGGTTTAGTAGTTTCAATATAGATTCTGGTTTAAATTCATAAAATAGTAGGAAAACTTTCCATAGGCGGCTTACTAAAGAGAACTGCCTGTGAATATGGATTTTCACTAGCGGTGTCATTTTCACAGGCGGTTCTCGAGCGACCGCCTATATAGTGGAACTATTTCCACTAGCCCCCAGCGCTGGCGGTTCTGAAAAACATCTGTGCAAATGGGTTACCAACCGTCTCTATAGAGTTTTTGTGCACTAGTGTTAGTTTGTTGAGGCTTTTACCTGTATACCCTTAAAAAGGTTGCAGACTCCTACGTACCCCTGAAAAGTTAGTTCTCACTTGTGTACCCTTATGCCAACTTTTCGTTACCCACATGACCTTCCGTCAGCTTTTGGGACTAACTGTGGATAACGGCTTGGTGAAATGACTCGTTTACCCTTGGGCTTGTTAGGACGTCTCAACTTTTTGGTTTCCCCTGTGGCCTTGTCATGCCAATTGGCTTTGCGCCAAACGACATGGTTGTTGGCGCCAAAGGTGATGCTTTGCCGCCAACCTGCTCTGCTCCTCCTCCTATTTATTGGCTCCAAAGGCCACACGCCTTGCCACTCTCTTCAGCCCTCTCTCTCTCTTACAGCCAACTCTCTTCAGCCCTCTCTCTCTTTGACAGCCATGTCACAAGGTAGCAGTAGCTATGGTGGTGCACCAAGGCGTGTGCTTTGCCCGAACTACAATGTGCTCGCCAATCGCTTCATCTTGACTACCAGGAAGAACCCCAACCAGGTATTTCACAAGTACCCTTATTTCGCGGTTTATGCTTCTATCTTTGTGAAACATTCTTTGTCTTTCCCTCTTTACTTAGTCGCTATTTTGGATTTCAGATTGGAGGATGTCAATACTACCGTGGGAGGATGAGATGGCTACACCAATCCAAGCAATTCCACTACAGACAGTGGCAACACCTGGTGTTTTCCCCATAGCTCCTCCTCTGTCTATCATGCATGAAGGTTTCCAGGCTGGTGTACTTAAGCCCCTGCACAAGTGGACAACATGGTGCAGCAACAACAACTTAGGAGGATTGAGAAACTTGTGTATTTGTGTTTGGTGCTTGTTTTGTATGCTATTTTTATGAAGTAGTCTAGTGTTGTGTGTGAGCGAGAAAAAGGTTTCATGGATGTATGGTTCAATGGATTAATGAATGAATGCATGTCACAGTTCATAACAACATGAAGAGAAAGACTTAACAATTAATTCTTCCATCACATAACTTGTAGCATAAACTGAGTCATCACCAATAGCATATGGTGTTTGATCACTGTCGATGGGATATCCTTAGGGTACCTAGAGACCGGCTTGCCTGAGCTTTGGATCTCCTTTCCTCAGCCCACAAAGGAAGACGAACAGAAGAAACCGAATTCTACTCGATAAGGACGATAAGACCGAAGCACAGCTTAGGACTCTAAGTTTGTAACCGAGTAGGATTAGAATAACCTCGGCCAGTTCCTAGACTATAAAGGGCTGGTGAGGGAATCACCCAAAAATAGTTCCCTACATAGTACATAACACCCGATACGTAGAGCGACACACAACACCTTGTATTACGATCAAGAGTAATAACAGACGACTCAACTGGACGTAAGGTTATTACTCGACCCTGTCAAGGGCCTGAACCAGTATAAACCGTGTGTCCCTGCGTATCCAACTACCAAGGTTTCACTATTCGCCGAGGCACGAACTACTATCTCGGGTAACCCCGTGGCAGACTATCGGTGGTAAAACATCGATAGCTCGCGCGCCAGGTAGGGGCTTTCAGCCAATTTTTTCTCGAAAGTTTGGTGGACCACAACCTCAAGATGATAAAGCCGACGAAATCCACATTTCTCTTTGGATCGTGGATCTGCAAGATCAACGACTACAGAAAAATTCAAAGCCGACTCCGAGGAGAAGGAGTAGATCAAGATCTTCAAGAACTGAATCAAAGCGTCCAGAATCTGACAATTTCGAAACCAACCAGACCAGCAGAGGAAGATGGATACGAAACCGACTCGGAAAAGGATACGTCACCACACGCCAACTCCGAGTCAAACACGAGAAAAGTAAACACAAGTCAAGTCGGAGTACGCAAGTAGGTTTCAGTCAGAAGCAAAAGCAACTCGGAAACAATCAAGAACTCGCGTTTATATGGACTGCACAATTCAGCATACACTTATGGAAGTTTCCTTCGGAGGAAGATGACAAGAAGCAAAACCCTGAAAGGTGCCCAAGAGGGGTTGATCATGTCAACGACTCCAGAAGGATGCATTGTTCACTGGCCAAACCAACCCTCAAGGACACAAGGCCAGGCTACAGAACTACCATTCCAAGTGGGAAAAGAACTCGGACTTTACCAAGAGCTATCATACAAGACAAAGGAAAGAAGCCAACAAACGAGAAGAACTCGGATAATGCATACCATATACATGGTAGAGTTGGAAACTTATTTAGAGCTACCACAAATACCGGATTTGAAATCATCAGATGAATCAGAAGGAGATATCTCAGACGATGAAGGAGACGACAACGAAACAAACGATCACAAAGCTGCGAGGTTGAAAAAGAACAAGGCTAGAGCAGGAAGAAGAAATCGAGCCACCCAGAGAAGACAAATCTGGAATAAGTATAAAGCAGAATTGATAGAATATAACAGAAAGAAGGAAGAAAGAGAATCTATGAAGAACACAAAGAGAGAAAGAATTGAAGAATTAACAAAAGAACTGAACATCCTCACTAAAGAAGAAAGAATTATAGATGAGCTGATGAAAGAAGACGGAGACCCAAACAAACAACCTGAAGGCAATACACCTCAAGAAGGGCAAGGAGAGAAGCAAGAAGAACAACCACCCAAGAAGTCGATATTCCACAGACTAGGGAAGACAGGAGTACCACAACCATCGGAAAGACAAGAACAACACTTTGAACTAATAAAACAAAACAACCCAGATTGGGATCAACGCTACCCAGAAGACTATGGCGAATCTGAATATAGAGGGGACAGAGATTATTACAGAAGAGATGAATCACCAGACTTCAACATGATAGAACAATACGACAGATTTCCATGCTTTGCAGGAAGATTACAAACATTGAAGTTACCACACAAGTTCAAACCGGCAAATCACTCCAAGTATAACGGAAAAGTAGAACCCAGGCAATGGATAAGAGTATATTCCCAATCCATAGAACTCGCAGGAGGAAACAATGACATCAAAGCCCTATACTTTCCAATGGCACTCGAAGCCATGCCGTTACAATGGTTTGATAAGCTGAAGCCAAGATCAATTAAATATTGGGAAGATTTGCAAGAGGCATTCTGCAACAGCTTTGCAGGAATAATAACACACCCCATGATAGCGGCAGAATTGAAGAATGTAAAACAAAGAAGAGGAGAAACTCTAAGGGAGTATTATAGAAGGTTTGGAGAACTCAGAGCTTAGATACATGACATCACCGATAGGGAAGTACTAGAAACATTTGCGGATGGAATAGTAGCAAATTGACAGTTCAAAGACTACTTTATCGAAAATCCGAGATCCAACGAAGACTTCAAGAGGGCTATTGAGAAAATGATATCATCAGAGGAAAGAACCCGGCACAGGTTCGCCCGCGATTTTCACGAAATTAAAAGACCAGATTACAGGCCAAATGACAAGAGACCAAGACAAGACAATATGGTAGCAGCAACAGACAACAAAAGAAGATACAACGATAACAACAAAGGAGGGTACAACAACAATAGCAACAACTACAACAACAACAGAAACACGAACAACAGATATTCAAACAACAATTACCAGGGCAACAATTACACAAAGAGACCAACAGAAAAGATAGAAGACCTACTCTGCTACATACATCCTAATTCAAGACACAAGCTAATTGAATGTGACGTTTTCCAACGAGGATTCACAAAGAAGGAAGATACACGATCAAACAACTCAGAGCAAAGAACAGATGAATCAGGGAAGGACACAAAGAAAGCAGAAGGGAATTATCAAGAACACCAATGGCAAATAGCAGTAATCTGTTCGGGAGTATGATATACAAGAAATAAAAGGCAGGAAAAGCTGGCACATAGAACCATCATGGCAGCAAAACCAACCACCCCAAGATATCTGAATTGGTCAGAATACCCAATTCAATTCACAAGAGAAGATCAATGGACAAGCGCAGCAAATGCTGGCTATTATCCTCTAGTAATGGGACCAACAATAGCAGGAGTAGCAGTTTCCAAAGTACTCATTGATGGAGGAGCAGGACTAAACATAATCTTCACAGATACTCTAAGAAAGATGAATTTGGACTATGAAGGCATGATCACACCGACCAGTATTCCTTTTTATGGAATAGTACCCGGAAAAGCTTCCATATCTTTGGGACAAATCACCCTACCAGTCACCTTCACGACACCCGAGAAATATCGAACTGAGTTCATCAAATTTGAAGTAACCAACTTCGAATCATGTTATCATGCAATCCTTGGAAGACCAACACTCACAAGATACATGACAATTCCTCACTACCCATATCTACTACTCAAGATGCCAACAAAAAAAGGTGTTCTTTCACTAAAAGGGGACCTAAAGAGAGCATACGATTGTGATGTACAAGCCATACAAATATTAGAAAAGCTGCAAGACTACAAGGAAAAAGAAGATATTGTGAGGAAAGTTGAGAAAATGAGCCCGGACGAAATCCAAATACCGGCAAAGAAGCCAAGCACCTCCACATCGCCTAAAGAAGCAGCCACAAAGACAATCGACCTACTAACTAGAGATCCAGAGAAGACGACGATAATCAGTGCAAACTTGGATCCTAAATAGGAACTCACGCTCACCAACTTTCTGAGGGATAACAAAGACATATTTGCATGGAAGCCAGCAGATATGCCAGGAGTCCCAAAGGAGTTGGCTGAGCACAAAATTGATACAAATAAAGGATCAAGACTAATAAAACAGAAGCTGTGAAGATTTGCACCAAACAGGAAAGTAGCAATCAAAAAGGAAATTACAAAACTATTAGCAGTTGGGTTCATCAGAGAGATAATTAACCCAGATGGGTTAGCTAACCCGATGCTAGTGGATAAAAAGAACTCGAAAGAATGGCGTATGTGCGTAGACTACACAGACCTCAACAAACACTGCTCAAAGGACTCATATGGGCTACTCAGAATTGATCAAGTCATAGACTCAACAGCGGGATCATCACTGCTATCATTTCTCGACTGCTATTCAGGATATCACCAAATATCATTAAGAGAGGAAGACCAAAGCAAAACATCCTTCATAACACCTTTCGGAGCATACTGCTACAAATCAATGCCTTTTGGACTAAAGAACGCGGGAGCAACATATCAAAGAGCAATACAAACCTGCCTTGGAGATGAAATCAGAAGAAACACTGAAGCCTACATTGATGACGTAGTAGTCAAAACAAAAGAACCAGAATCATTGTTAAAAGACCTAGAAGAGACCTGCAAGAACCTAAAAGAGTGGAAGTGGAAACTCAATCCCACAAAATGTGTCTTTGGCGTACCATCAGGACAACTATGTCGATGTTTTACCACCAATGGCCTGCCACGGGGTTACCCGAGACAGTAGTTCGTGCCTCGGCGAATAGTGAAACCTTGGTGGTTGGACATGCAGGGACACACGGTTTATACTGGTTCAGGCCCTCGACAAGGTCGAGTAATAACCTTACGTCAAGTTGAGTCGTCTATTATTTCTCTTGATCGTAATACAAGGTGTTGTGTGTCTCTCTACGTATCGGGTGTTGTGTAGTATGTAGGGAACCGTTTTTGGGTGATGCCCTCACTAGCCCTTTATAGTCCAGGAACTGGCCGAGGTTATCCTAATCCTACTCGGTTACAAACTTAGAGTCCTAAGCTGTGCTTCGGTCTTGCTGTCCTTACCGAGTAGAATTCGGTCTCTTTTATTCGTCTTCCTTTGTGGGCCGAGAAAAGGAGGCCCAGATCTTAGGTAAGCCAGTCTCTGGGTACCCTATAGGATATCCCATCGACAAGCCCCCGAGCATCTCATGATTTTTCTTCAATACATTGGGTTGCTTTAAAAAGCGAGCCGAGTTATTTTTGGAGCAAAATCATGAAATGATCTTCTATGTTCTTCGCCTTGTAATTTTTTGTGCACCTCTGGTGCACTCATTGAGTGTAGCCCCCGAGCCTCTGGATATTTGGTACAAGTATTTGGAGGATCTGAAAAATGTCTTAGTCTTCTGTGTTCTTCGTCTTGTAGTTTTTTGTGCACCTCCGGTGCACTCATTGAGTGTAGCCCCCGAGCCTCTGGATACTTGGTACAAGTATTCGGAGGATCTAACAAAAAAGTCTTGTAAGGTAGGTATTTCCAGCCCCCGAGCCTTTCCCCGAGTTCTTTTTATCGGAAAAGAGCTTGGTGGAAGGATCTGAAATAACGTGCCCTTGTCTTCTTCTTATTCATGGGTGGGTACTGTGTCTTCACGGGTATGTAGAA
>CM039124.1:18514968-18901100 GCA_022036555.1 Microstegium vimineum | reverse complement strand
CCTCGACGCAACCTCTAGGATTCTACCACGTGCCATCCCCGCTTCCTCGGAAGCTCCGCCTAGGTTTTGAGGCCCAAACCCAGGAAACCCGCCACCGGTAGCTTTGGGCTCAACTACCGAACCCCGAGTTTTGTGGCCCAAACTCGGAAACCGGCACGGTTGGTTTTGAGGCCCAAACCACCAAACCACTCGACACGAGCCACCTTGTCTTCGCCCGGTCGGACTCCGAGTCTCCTAAGCCTCTGCTCGACTCGCGCGTCCACCATCTTGACTTGGCCGACTCGTTCTACCTCCATGTCTTCTCGCACTCGCCGGTGCCAAGTACTAGCCACCACAGCTAGTCCACCGGCGCCCATGGTCCCTCAGTCCGAGCCCCGCTTCCGCCCTTCACTACTCTCAGTCCATCGGCACGGTAAGTCTCTAATCGACCTTCTCCACGCCATTGACCACTGTCACTAGGCATAGCACCTGCACACCACAAGCCGATAGACAAGCACACATTTCTACTTTCGCAGAGGTTAGGGTAAGCCACTCAAACTGAAGCACTCACGTGTTGGTCAATCACTCATTATCAAAACTAAACATCCATGGGTAGTTATCCACCATGTGTTCGGAATCTCCCCCTTGATGAGTGCATTGTCAACACAAGTGCATTTCAGATTTGAGCCACAAGGTAAAGCTCTCCAAATGACCAAAAAGCTACAAAAGCCAAAACGGGGTCACTTGAGAGAAGCAAAATGATACCAAGTGAAAAAGTGTCTCACACACACTTAAGAGAAGGTGTCGATAAGAGATACCAATTCAAGAACCTCAAAACACCTTAAGACAAAGCCACTTACTGATGCCAAACAAAAGCACATAGGCAACGGCTCGATGCAACCATGCCAAAACAAAGCTAGCCCTTAAGAAGAGGCAGAAAACGGGCTCAACACCGCTAGCTAAAACAAGATACCAATTTAAGCTTATCACAACTTTCAAAACTCAAAAGACCAATTGAAACACTAAGGGAGCTCAAAAGATACCAAATGAAACCACTTACGTCCGTTAATGCTCAAGAGGCAATCGAAACCTGTCAGAGCCAACAAAGCAAGCTAGACCCTCCAGAAGAGGCAAAGGCACAACACATCTAGCAAAAGATCCCCCTGGGAACAATCACACTCAAGATATCAAAAGAGCTCCTTAGAGAAAAAGAAGCACACAAAACTCCCACTTGACTAAAGAAGCTCTAAACCAAAGAGATGCACTCTTTCTCCCCTTGGAAGTAGATGGCTGAAAAAGAATGAAATGCACATCTCCCCCCCTTGTTGACACATGTAGCTCATCAAACATCAACAACTCAAGATCCAGCTACAAATGCCATGGAATGCAAAATGAGTGCAAAAGCTTCATACTTAGAGCTAAGACAATGAATAGATGCTCTAAGTGATGTGATCCTGTGAGAATAGGAAAAACTCTACGTGCCCAACAAAGACTCAAGTTGAGCTTAAGATCACTTTAGAAGCTATTTTAGAGAGCATATCATGTGAGAGCAAGGAATGGGTATCACCTCCTAGAGACAACTAGACATGGCAAACAAGATAGAATCTATCTCAAAGAAATCTCAAGTATAGCAAGTAAAACTATCCCTAGCAAAGTTCATACAACAAGCCAATGACCCAACTGAAGAAATTTTCCAAATTTCAGAGTTTTGCAGCCAAATTTCAGTTTTAGGCACATTACAAGTTGTATGCGAGTGGTTATAAGCAAGGTGATGCCACTGCTTATCAACCGGGCGAAGTCAAAGTACTTAACACACCAGTTAAAGTCATACACAACACCGCTCAAGTATCAACCCATATGGGAAGCAGTCTCGAACACACGGTGAAGTGCTCACAATGCAGACCCAACTCGATCTTTCCTATTCACAGAACAAAGAGCAATTTCATTTTGGATCAATTTTAAGCATGGTGCTCAATGGAAGTGAATGAAATAATGAAGAGCCATAGTTACAAGCTATATACAAGACAGCCAAGAAAGATCTTCAAAAGCCTACACAAGCTAGTGCCATTTCAGAGGTGACATGGGGAATTAAATTCAGTTTTAAAGCTTTTCTAACTTAGCTCTATTGCATATCATGAGATCAAGAAGATTCTAAGTTAGGCAACACCATAGACACATAAAGCACCTCAAACAGAGCATAGATTCATTATATCGGCTATAGATATGAAGCTTAAAATGAACTATGTCACAAATGCAAATGAGATGCACAATGCATTGACACCAACTAACACTAACAAGACACCAATTGAGAAGAAGGACAAAGAAATGACAAAAAGAATCAAAAAGAACTATAAAACACAAAGATCTTCCCTCAACTAAAAAGGGAAGCAAACACCCAACTCGCCTCGAAGGCGAGAAAACGCAGCTTGATCCAAAGGCTTCGTGAGAATATCCGCAAGCTGGTTTTGGGTCTTGACATGCCAGAGGTCAATGTCACCCTTCTCGTAGTGATCGCGCAAGAAGTTAAAGCGGACCTCCATGTTCTTGGACTTCGAATGAAGCACGGGATTTTTGGCCACACTAATTGCACTCGTGCTATCGCAAAGCAAAGGCACCTTAGTAAGCTGACCAAAATCTCTCAAAGTTGCAATCATCCAAAGCAACTGAGAGCAACAACTAGCCGCGGCAACGTACTCAGCTTCGCATGTCGACTATGCCATGCTAGATTGTTTGCGAGAAGACCAAGACAAAGGAAGACCCGAGAAACGAGCAAGTCCCAGAAGTAGACTTCCGATCAAGACGACATCCGACAAAGTTGGCATCAGAATAACCACAAAGCACAAGAGAGGAAGAGGTGGAAAACGAAAGACCAAATTCGGGAGTGAATCACAAGTACCTCATGATGCGTTTCACCGCTTGCTTGTGCGAAGTCCGTGGGGACGCCTGAAAACGTGCACACAAGCAAACGGCGAACTGAATGTCCGGCCGGGTCGCTGTCAGGTACAAAAGCGACCCGATCATGCTTTGGTACTCCGTCTGGTCCACCGCCTCTCCTTCCTCGTCCGCATCCAAGGCAGTCGTAGTCGACATGGGCATCGAAAGAGGCTTTGCCTCATCCATGTCAAACTTCTTCAAGATATCCTTCGTGTACTTGCCATGGTGCACAAACGTCCCTTCCCGGGTTTGCTTGATTTGCAACCCGAGAAAGAAAGTCAACTCTCCCATCATGCTCAACTAAAATTCCTTGCTCATAAGATCTGCAAACTTGGCAACAAGAGCATGAGAAGAACCACCAAAGATGATATCATCCACGTATACTTGGACAAGGAGAGTGTCTTTGCCTTGCCTCAGGAGAAACAACGTCTTATCTACCGATCCCATTTTAAAACCCTTAGCAATCAAAAGGTTTTTATCCTATCATACCATGCTCTAGGTGCTTGTTTCAAACCATACAAAGCTTTGTGAAGTTTAAAGACATGGTTTGGAAATTTGGGATTTTCGAAACCGGGAGGTTGTTTAACATAAACTTCCTCCTCTATGTAGTCGTTTAAGAAAGTACTTTTAACATCCATTTGAAAAAGTTTAAAACCCTTAGAAGCCACAAAAACTAGAAGGATTCTAATGGCTTCTAAATGAGCTACGGGAGCAAAGGTTTCCTCATAGTCTATTGCCTCCTTTTGACAAAAGCCTTGAGCTAACAACCTAGCCTTGTTGCGCACTACCACCCCATCCTCACTTTGTTTATTTTTGAAAACCCATTTTGTACCTATGGGGTGGCAACTAGGTGGTGGAGGAACTAAGACCCAAACACGGTTTCGCTCAAAGTTTTCTAACTCCTCATGCATGGCATTAACCCAATCCGGATCCATCAGAGCGTGTCCAACATCTCGGGGCTCAAAAGAAGCGACAAAAGCCAAATGAGCAAAGTGAGAGATATAGGACCTAGACCACGTGACTCGATGGTCAATTTCGCAAATGATGTTCTCCGACAGGTGCTCCCGCTGGATGTGGCGGGGAGCCTGCCTGGAAGAAGTGGCCTCCCCCTCGATAGCAGCTGGAGCTCCCTCAGGTGCAACGGGCACCGACTGAGGAAGCTGCTCGAACGGCCCCCATGTAGAGGAAGTAGTCGGGTCGGGACTGTGAGCCGAAGTAGACATCGCAGGGTCGACGGGGGCAGCTGGTGGAGTTGGCTCGGGATAACCCCAATCGGCATCGTCCTGCTCATCCTCCACAAAGATGCTAGTGTTCACCTCATCATCACCTGCAAGCTCAAAAGTAGTGGAAACACAGGGCATAGTCTCATCGAAGGTAATCTAACAAGTCTCCATCACTCGGTTTGTCTCAAGGTTAAGTGCATGATAAGCATGAGAGTGAGTAGAATAACCAAGAAAGATACCGTTAGAAGATAGTGATTCAAATTTATCCAACTTACCGCCCTTTCTGAGGATGAAATACTTGCACCCAAACACCCATAGGTGACTTACCTTGGGTGGTCTCCCAAATCGCAACTCATAAGAAGTCTTCTTCTTGAAAGCACGGAGGAAAATGCGATTGGAGACATAGCAAGCAGAACTGAGTTCTTCGGCCCAATACTGCCTAGGAGTCCTATGCTCATCGAGCATCATCCTAGCCATCTCAACATGGTCCGATTCTTGTGCTCAACAACACTGTTCTGCTGGGGAGTGTGAGATGAGGAAAACTGGTGATCGAGACCCAAAGAAGAGCAAAGAGTTGCAAAGTGAGCATTCTTGAATTTTGTGCCATTGTCACTGTGGATAGCTCTCATGGCATTCTTAGGTAGCTCATTTTGCAATCTCAAAATCAGATCTCGAACAAGTGGAAAAGCCTTATCCTTACTCTCCAAAAAGAACACCCAAGAGTATCTCGAGTAGTCATCAGCGACTACAACTACATACCACTTCCCTCCTTCTGACCGGACCCGAGCTGGACCAATTGTGTCCATTTGTAAGAGCTCGCCAGGTCGAGTGGTCATGACCTCAGTCACAGGAGGATGGGAAGCGACAACCATCTTGCCATGCCTGCAAGGATGACATACCAAATCCTTCTCAAACTTCAACTTTGGCAATCCTTGGATAAGGTCCATTGAGCTAAGCCTTGCAAGCAAGTCAAAACTCAAATGTCCCAATCTCCTATGCCACTTCCAAAGTTCGGAAGAAGAACCGGCAAGAAGACAACGAGAAGGCCGGAAGAGATAGGAAAATCCGCATGAAAAACCTTCCCGAAGGGTAAAATCCGGCAAACCAGCTCACCACGAGAGTCCAAAATCCGAGAGAGATTAGGCTTGAAACTCACTTCAAAACTGCCATCAAGGAGTTGCGAAACCGAAAGAAGGTTAAAATGCAAATTCACAACCAAAGCAACATCCTTGAGGACAAAAGAAGAGTTCACTCGGATCGACCCTCGGGAGACAACCTTACCTTTACTCTGGTCCCCGAATGTAATGTACTCGGTGTGGCGCACAGGGTCGAGGATGGAGAACCACTTGGCACTTCCGGTCATATGGCATGAGCATCCGGAATCCACAAGCCAAGTCTCCTCCAGTCCTCCTTCCTACATCAATAAAAAGACATAGGGTGAGCAAACAGACCAACACTGGGGTTAGTAAACTGTGAAGGATACCAGTGTTGTCCCATTTTCCCAAAGAATGGGTTAGGAGAAAAACCAAACATCTCCTGCCCCACAGAGGGATAGCGATCACCACAATAGGGAAAACGTGGTCCACTAGAGAAGGGTGGAGTGAAGCCACCGCCACGAGGGCCATAGCCGTATGGCTCACGACCGGTACCTCGCCGAGCATGACCACCGCGTGGTCTCCCCTCCTGAGGCCTAGCACCTTGAGGCATTGTACCTCTAGGTCTAGTAGTGCGCCTCCGAACTTCCGGTTCACGCAGCCCAACTCGTGGGTGGAACATGTCCCGGTTGTTCAACTCAAACTGCCTCACCGCACTCTTGGTAGTCACTCTCTTGTTGGGTTGGGTGGCTCTAGCTTTCTTAGGAAGGGGATCACTATAGATGTCGGGCATTGTGTCAAGTGGGTTGCGAAGATGGTTTGGTTTAGCAATCCACACTTGCTTCTGTGGAGTGGTTTTGGGTGGCTCTTCAAACACACCATCTCTCACAAGAAACTCAGAGGGGTTGGTAGGCTTAGGTGGAACAATCTTGGTAAGCTTGAGAGTTGTGGTGGGTTTCTCACTCTTGCTCAAACCACTGCACTAACCGATCTTACCGAACATGCTATCGTCCTTCCCACCTATAGCAAAGCCTACTCCCGTGCTGACAACCCTTTTGCATTGGCTAAGGATCATCCCCAACTATGGCTCTTGGCAAGACACCCAACTCAAGATGGACCGAAGGTATGTGTTTTCCTCCTCGGTACGCATCTTGTCGTGTCTGCACGACGCGATCTCAAGCTCCAAAGCCTCAAAGCGATCGGACTCTCTATTGCTATCTGAGCTGACCTTCTCTAGCACATCAATCCTAGCATCTTTCTGTGCCAGCTCAGAATGTAAGCCTAATAAAGACTTGCACGCACCAAGTAAGCTAGGCCTAGCCTTCAGCTCACTGACCTCCTCAAGTGAAGAGTGACAAGATCAGACATGTGAATGGCGCAAGCATCACACTCTACCTCCTCGGTAACCATCACTGACGTCTTAGCAAAATCTAGCTCATGAAGCGCGCTAAGGTACTTCGCCTTAAAGTCATCCCTCTCAAAAGTGGCACGCTTGAGCATCGCATCTTGACTCATCAAGCTGTCGTTCAGAGACTCAATCTTGAGAGAGAGGGATTCGACAGTGGGTGGTACCTCGGGTGTGTCGGAGTCGTAGCCGTAGTCGGGGCCATCCTTGCGCTTCCTGACGTTGCCTTCTTCAATCGCCATGGTGTAAAAGCCACCGTGCTTGGCGTCGGCGTAGAAGCATAGGCCGTTGAGCTTATCCTCAACCCTTCCCTTCGACTCATCATCGCTTGAAGAAGCACCTCCATCGGAGGAGGCATTGATGTCTCTAAGGGAGGCAAGGAAGGCTCAGTGCTTGGCCTTCACCTTGTCGATCACCTTTTTGGAGGACCTTCGGTGATAGCCACCCTTGGGCTTGTGCTTGTCCTCAAAGTGGTGCTCATGCTTGTCCTTGCGCTTGGTGAAGTCGCCCGCAACTTTCTTGGGGCAGTTTGCGATGAAGTGATCCTCATCACCGCAACGGTAGCACCCCTTGGCCGAGCCACCACATTGTCGGTTCAAACGGTTGTTGTGAAACCGTGAGAACCTAGTGATGAATAGGGCCAGCTCGTCATCTCCAAGAGCCTCCACTTGCTCCTCTATCACTGAAATCAAAGACAAAGCGAACAAAGAGTGTGAAGGGTCAGAGGAGGAAGAAGATGTACCGCCGGGACCAGAAACCAACGCCATAGATGGTTTCGACGGGTTCTCAAGCTTGGCCCGGGTCTGGTAGTCAATCTCCGAGGACTTGAGCTTGCTGACCAGCTCATCCACGGTCAGGGCATCATAGCCCAGTGACTCCTGAATGGCAGCCACCTTCATCTCCCATACCTTCCGATCAAGAGCATGAAAAAGCTTGATAGCCATCTCATGATCATCATAAGGCAAGTTGGCTCGATTAGCACGCATCTTGTTGATGATAGATTGGAAGCGAGTGAACATCCCATCAACAGATTTGCCGGCCAACTGAGCAAAGTTCTCATACTCTCTACGGTACGTGTCAAAGAGTCTGGACTTGATCTGAGGGTTGCCCTCATGATATCTCAAGAGTGTTTGCCAGATTTCCCGTGCCGTAGTGAGACTCAAAACTCGCTCAAACTCAGGAAGAGACAAACTTAAGAAGAGAATGCTACGGGCTCTTGCGTTTGACGCATGTTGCGTGATTTGCAGCTCATTAATCTGAGCGCCAAGAACCATGTAGTCAGCACTCTCGCAAATCTCCCTATACTTCGTATCAAGCCCTTGGAGGTAAGCGGACATATGCACCTTCCAATAGGCGAAGTTTGTTCCATCGAAGAACGGAGGTTTTCCAGCACCTCGCTCCATGCCGCCTTCGCGGATCAAGAACCGTATAAGGTGGATTGATCCTTAACCGGCTCTGATACCAATTGAAGGACCAGAAACGGCGACCAGAGGGGGGGGTGAATGGGAGCCAAATAAAAATTCCTTTCAGAAGATCTTGACCCTTGCGCCAAACACGTCCCAAAGAAAAAGCTAGGCTCACGACCCAAGGGTGGGTGTATGTTCTAGGAGATGTCCTAGGAACACAGCGGAGCTAGCCACGAACTCGGAAAAACCAACCGCAAGGAAAACCAATGAAAACAGAAGGGCACAGCAGGTGTCAGATGCTAGAGAGCAGGGCGACGGATGCTATGCAGAAGGGCGACGGACGCTAGCAGATCGTCCATCGACCTTCTAGAGAGAGCTGCAGACAAGAGGCAGAGACCTGGGCGTTGGAGGCTGGGCGACGGACGCTTGGGTGAGCGTCCGTTGGTGTCGGACGCTAGGCGACGGACGCTTGGAAGAGAGTCCGTCAGCCTTGCAGAGAGCTCAGAAAAATGGGCAAGAAACGCCACGTGACGGACGATTGCGACGGACGCTGCTGTCAGCACGACGTAGCGTTCGGCGCCTCCGACGGACCGTCCAACGATAAACCCTTAGAGCGTCCGACGCTCTCGAACAGAGCGCAGAAACGCAAAAATCGTTTTTTCTTCCCACCAAAACTTCCCAAATCCGATCCAAATGATTACCAACTGCAACCAAACTTGGTAGACATGATCCTAGTGTAGTTGGGGAGCTATCCCGAAGAAATCATCACTCAATTTGGAGAGGATAAACAGGAACACTCGGATTTTGGGGAGAAGAGATCAAAAGGAAGAACTCCTCAAAGAAAACGCCCGATCTACGCACTCGTGAGGTTTGAGGAGAATTCCTTCGATGCAAAGATGCTCCTCACAAATACGAACAACTTGGTTCAAACGGATTTGCGAGAGCTACTCCCTACAAAGAGAAATCATCTCGGGAAAAAGAGGGAGCAAAAGCAAAACGCGAAGAACACAAGCAAAACGGGGACACAATCACAAAATCGAAGCCACCATGGCTTACGGAGGTTACGGCCTCCGATTCCTCGCAACAAATTCAAGTTCTTACAAAGGTTGGTGGAAGCAACCTAGGGATCTCATGAACTAGAGAGAGAGAGAGAGTGGGGGGAAATGATTAGGGTTCAAGAGATGGGATGAGGATACCCCTTCAACCTCTATTTAATAGGGCTTTGGCTATTTCCCAAAGACCCCCCCTAGATACAAGAACGAATTACCTAGCCCTAAGACATTGTTATCCAAGTCGGTAACTCTCAGCCACTCATTTGAATGAACGGCCCCGCTTCCTGCCGGGAGTTGTCATCGCCTCGACGCAACCTCCAGGATTCCGCCATGTGCCATCCCCGCTTCCTCGGAAGGTCCACCTAGGTTTTGAGGCCCAAACCCAGGAAACCCGCCACCGGTAGCTTTGTGCTCAACTACCGAACCCCGAGTTTTGTGGCTCAAACTCGGAAACCAATGCTGATGGTTTTGAGGCCCAAACCCCCAAACCACTCGACGCGAGCCACCTTGTCTTTGCCCGGTCGGACTCCGAGTCTCCTGAGCCTCCGCTTGACTCGCGCGTCCACCGTCTTGACTTGGCCGACTCGGTCTACCTCCATGTCTTCTCGCACTTGCCGGTGCCAAGTACTAGCCGCCACAGCTAGTCCGCCGGCGCCCATGGTCCCTCAGTTCGAGCCCTGCTTCCGCCCTTCACCGCTCTCAGTCCATCGGCACGGCAAGCCTCTACTCGACCTTCTCCACGCCATTGACCACTGTCACTAGGAATAGCACCTGCACACCACAAGCCGATAGACAAGCACACGTTTCTGCTTTCGCAGAGGTTAGGGTAAGCCACTCAAACTGAAACACTCACGTGTTGGTCAATCACTCATCATCAAAACTAAACATCCATGGGTACTTATCCACCATGTGTTCACAAAGGACTTGTAATCTGTATTTTCCGAGTTCTTGTACATGCTGAGTTCTTTTTGTTCCACGAGTTGTCTGTATTCTTTGAAAAAAGATGCAGTCTAACTGCTTTGTGCTATGTTCCGTGATTGGTGGAACTTTTCACCTTCTGTATTTTCCGCTACGCGTAAATTTCCTTATAAGTCTGCCATTCTGTTATCCCCTCTTTATTACCTCACGGTAAGAAACGTTTTCCCTTTCTTTCGCCAACCCTAACTGCCACCGCTGCTCTGATCGTCTTTGCATCACCTCGAATGGTGAAGAACAACATCAAGAGCAAGGGCAAGGGCAAGGCTGAATTCGTGGACGAAGATACTGTTCTGGAGCGAATAGACAATCCTGAATTCGTCGAGATGTCGCGCCAGATAAAGCAGTCTCCCAAACCTTCTACTCAGGAGGCGGACTTGGATATGCTTGTTGCGCACAGGCTGCTTCAAGGGCAGTTGTATTCTGGCTACTCTATTCCTAGTGAGCATATGATTCCCAGTCCTTCCCCTGATCAATAGATTCTTTTTGTTTCCTTTGTCCGTGCCAGACTTTGCTTCCCTCCATCGGCCTTCTTGATAGAGTTCCTTTATTTTTATGGCATCCAGCTTCATCATCTGACCCCTAATGGGGTTCTTTTCCTTACTTCTTTTGCACATCTGTGTGAGTCCTTCATTGGCATCCCTCCCCGTCTTCTTCTTTTCCGCCATTTCTTTCGTGTTCGATTTCACGAGGGCAAACCCAACCGTTTTGGTTGTTGCGCTGTTGAATTTCATTAGGGTATGAAGGCTACTTACTTTGCTTTCACCCTCTATGAATCTGTCAAGGATTGGGTGGAAAAGTGGTTCTATATTCCAAAGCCTGATGCCTACTTCTCCTCTGACCTTGTTGCTCTTCCGACTCCTCTTTCTTGTTGGAATGATGGTTTATCTTCTTCTGAGTCCTCGGCTATTAAGCCTCTGTTAATCCGGATTAGTTATTTAAAATAATCTGGTTTGACTGGTAATGGATTGGTTGCTAGTTACTATCGCCGCCAGATTCAACCGCTCATGCAGAGGGAGAATCTTGTTTTTGAGTACACTAGTCCGTCTGATCCTTCTCGGATTGTCACTGATTCCGAGTTGTCTGAAGATGGCATGTTCGATTGTTTGGGGAGGGTCCTGAGTGGTGTGCCTGCTATGCCTCCCCAGATTTCTGAGTATCATGCTGAAAATCCGCCTCCTCCGGTTAGTACTTTATTCGTCTTGTTCTGATTTCTCTTTTTTTCCTAAGTTCTTGTTTGTTGATGGCTTCTTTTGTGTTTCAGGATCATGGTCACTGTTTTAGGCTGAACTTGCCTTTTGGGCCAGATCCTTTTGTTCCTGAGGAGCCTACTTCTGAAGTCACTATGGCTTCGACTTCTTCCTCCAGGTTTATCCTTGGATTTTGTATTACTGATGGGTATGTGCCTTATACCCTAGATCCTTGGATTGCTCAAGTCTTAATGGTTTCTAGGAAAAGGAAAGTTGAATCTTCTGCTCAGCCTATCCAACTTCCTCCTGCTACTCGGCGCGCTCTTCTCGGCCGCGCACTCCCACAGGTAACATTATTGTAGGTGAGCGTTTGCATTTGTTATCCGTGTTGTTTTGCATACAACTCTTCTTTACTCTTCTGCTTTGTTCTTTTTCAGATGGCCCGTCCGTCCTTCTGAATGAGGAGTATTCGGATGATGACCCTCCTCTTACCCATCCTCCGTGAGTTGTTTTTCTTGATGTCTTTGTTATCTTTGTTCAAAGATCTTGTCCTTATTGCTAGTTTTTTGTTTAGTCGTAGATCATCTGTCGGCCAGTCTTATGTTGAAGCTGCTCCTATTCCCTCAGCTATTCCAATCTCTTCTTCTTCATTGTTTGATGAAGATTTCTCTTTCGATGTCCCTAACCTTTCCTTTGCTTCTGTTGCTGCTACCTTTAGCAAGTCGGCCAAGTAAGTTATCTTTGCTATGTGATGTTTGTACTTTGTATCCTATCTTTGCCTGATTTGCTTTTGAACCTTTTAGGCCTTCTTCTGAAGCTCCTGATTCTTCTCACGATGGTAAGGCTTTTTTGTCTATGTTGATGAAGATTCTTGCTTTTTGTTTCTATTTTGACTGTTCTTGTTTTGTTTCTTGCAGGACTTTGTACTCCTGATGCTACCAAGGTTACCGGTACTTCTCAATTTGTTGGTGCACATCCTCCCGAAGGTGTGCCTCTTCTTGAGGTGCCTGAGTTGAACCTCCAAGCCATAGCTCTGACTTCTTCCAATCCTTTGCTTATTCAAGGGTCAGAGGTTCAGCTTAGCCGAGTTGAACGGGTTCAAAAACTTGTTTCTTCTTGGACGGATCTATCATTGTCCTTTGGAACTGAATTGAAGGTATTTATTCTTGTCTCTCTCTTTTGGTCTTGTTCATTTGTGTTTTATTTCGACTTATGTCTCTTTCAGGATGTCTGTCGGAAGTTAACTGCTTCTTCCTTAGAAAGTCAGTCTACGGTTACTCTTCAAGCTGAACTTGACAAAGTTTAACTTGAGCTGTCTCATACTCGTGCTGCTTTGGAGCAAGAAAAGGATCTCCGAGTAGCTGCTACTTCTGATTTGGAAGAGAAGATTGCTGGTAACTATTTTCTTTTTTTCTCTATTGTGACTTTTCTTGCTTGATATCTGACGTACTTGCTTTCTTGCAACTGCTGAACAAGCTTCAATTGCTTGGAATGAGGAGAAACAGGATTTGTCTCTTCGTCTTGTGAATTCAGAGAAGAAAGCTGAAGCTGTAAGTCGACTACTTATTATTTTCTGATTTTCTTGTTGTTTTTCTTGTAGTTTTTCTGACTTCTTTTGCCCTTTTCAGACGTTGAAATCTGAGGAAATTTTGAAGGCCTAGCTCTCGGAAGTTCATGATTGATACAAGATTTTGTATGCTGCTGTGAAGCCTGTCATTGCTGTTGTTTGTCATGAAGCTGATGCAAAAGGAGGCCTAAAGACTCTGATTCCTGCATTGCCTCTTCGCTTTAAGGAATTTGTTGAAAATGGCTTTGAGCGTTGTATAAACAATGATGTTTCTTTTGTTCAAGCCCTTGCTCCTGATGTGCCTATGGACCAGATTCTCGAGGATCCCATGGACGTCCATCTTTTGGCAAGGTGGGAACAATCGAAGCTCGAGGTCAAAGAGCTTTGTCGTCAAATATTTAGCCAGCTTAACGTACTGTCGTCTTGTCCTTGATAACATTTGTTTGTCTCTGGTGATGATTTTGTAATATACTCTTGATGATATATTGTCAGGCCTTGTCCTGATATTGTGATGCTCTTATCTTTGTTTGCCAGTGTTGTATAGTGTTGCTTTTCTGAAGAATATCTTGTTTCCAATCTTTTGCCGAGTTCTTCTGATTTGTGTGCCTCTGCAGTAGGTTTTGAAAGTGTCTCTGAAAAATCCCGAGTTTTTCTTGGGTAGTTTTATTGGTCTTTGAGCCTTGATGATTATCCTGACAATGTTGCCTATAGAATGGCTTATGCCTCTTAGTTTAGGCCTTGTGCTGTAAGAGACTCCTGAGTAGTTTCGAGCAGTTTCTTGTCGAGTAGTTCTTTCTGTTGAGATTTTGCTTCTTTATATGAGGATATTTGGCTTGCATTCTTTTTGCGCTGAATCCATGCTGCTCTTCAAGCAGTTGTTGTGTTACTTTGCCGCTTCATAGAATGGTAGACTTTGTAGATGTATGAACCAAGCTGTGCCGCTCATGGTGCAAAGCAGTCGATTTGTCGGGTTGTCCGATCGCCTATAGACTTTGTATATGTACCAGACTGTGCCGCTCATGGTGCAAAGCAGTCGGTTTGTAGAGTTGTTTCTCGAAACAATCATCTTAAATATGCTAGACAGTGCCGCTCATGGTGCAAAGCTGTCAGTTAGTCATGCCGCCTCACAAAGCGGTAGACTTTTTATATGAACCAGACTGTGCCGCTCTTGGTGCAAAGCAGTCAGTTAGTCAAGTTGCCTCATGAAACAACTGACTCTGGGCAGTGCCTCTCATTGTGCAAAGCCAGTAACTCTTAGATATATGAACCAGACTGTGCCGCTCATGGTGCAAAGCAGTCGGTTTAGTCAAGTTGCCTCACGAAACAACTGACTCCGGGCAGTGCCTCTCTTTGTGCAAAGCCGGTATATTTTAGATATAAGAACCAGACTGTGCCGCTCATGGTGCAAAGCAGTCGGTTTAGTCAAGTTGCCTCACGAAATAACTGACTCCGGGCAATGCCTCTCTTTGTGCAAAGCCGGTAGATTTTAGATATAAGAACCAGACTGTGCCGCTCATGGTGCAAAACAGTCGGTTTAGTCAAGTTGCCTCACGAAACAACTGACTCCGGGCAGTGCCTCTCTTTGTGTAAAGCCGGTAGATTTTAGATATAAGAACCAAACTGTGCTGCTCATGGTGCAAAGCAGTCGGTTTAGTCAAGTTGCCTCATGAAACAACTGACTCTGGGCAGTGCCTCTCTTTGTGCAAAGTTGGTAGATTTTAGATATAAGAACCAGACTATGCCGCTCATGGTGCAAAGCAGTCGGTTTAGTCAAGTTGCCTCACGAAACAACTGACTCCAGGCAGTGCCTCTCTTTGTGCAAAGCCGGTAAAAAGTATATATATATGGACCAGACTGTGCCGCTCATGGTGCAAAGCGGTCGGTTCGTCAGGTTGCCTCACGAAACAACCCGACTCCAGATAGTGCCTCTTATTGTGCAACTGCCGGTTTGTTCTTGATGTCTTGTATCTTACGCTTTTAGTTGTAGAATTACTTGAGTTGGTTGATATGCCAAATATTGTTTAGTTGAACTCTTTCTTCTGTCATTAGCTCATAAGTTCCAGGTTGTATTGTTGTCTTTATGATAAAAGGACCCTCCCATGGGCTGAGTAATTTGTGTCTTCCATTTTTTTTCTGGATTAGTCGTAGTACCAGATCTCCTGGTTTTAACATTCTTGGTGCATATTTCTGTCATAATGCCTTCGCAAGCCTTGTAGATATCTTGCATTTTGTATCACTGAACTATCTCTTATTTCTTCGATTGAGTCGATCTCTAGTCATCTTGTTTCTTCAACTTCTCCTTCATCATACTGCTCAATTCTTGGTGATTGCCATATTAAGTCGATTAGTAATACAACTTCTGATCCATATACCAAGAAGTAAGGTGAATATCCTGTTGCTCTGCTGATTTGAGTTCTTAAACCCCATACCACTTTTGGTAGTTCTTATATCCATTTACCCCATAATCTTTTAGGTCTTCATATAGTCTTGGTTTTAGGCCTTGCAATAATAGCTCGTTTGCTCTTTCAACTTGTCCGTTTGCTTGAGGGTGAGCAACTGATGTGTAGTCAATTTCTATTCCACAGTCTCTTGCCCAATATTGGAATTCATTTGCTGTAAACGGTGATCCAAGGTCTGTGATTATTCTGTTGGGCATCCCAAATCTGTGCATGATTTCTTGTATGAACTCTGTTGCCTTTTCTACGTTGTATTTGACTAGTGGTTTGTATTCAATCCATTTGGTGAATTTGTCTACTGCCACGAATATGTACTCGAATCCTCCCTTTGCCTTTTTAAGAGGTCCGACTTGATCTAGCCCCCAACACGAGAAGGGCCAGGCTGGTGGTATGTAGATTAGGTTATGTGCTGGAACATGGGATTGTCTTGCAAACATCTGGCAATTCTTGCATGTTTTGACTAATTGTTCTGCATCCTTGAGTGTTGTTGGCCAATAAAATCCGCTTCTGAATGCTTTGCCGATTAGTGTTCTGATGATGCGTGGTTTCCGCAGCATCCCGAGTGGATTTCTTCCCATATCTCTTTTCCTTCTTGTGGAGATACGCATTTTAATAATATTCGAGAGGATGATGCTCTTTTGTATAATTTATCTTTTACGAGAACATAGGCTTTGCTTTTCCTTATAATCCTTGTTGTTTCTACCTTGTCTCCGGGTAGTTTGCTTTCACTTTTATGATCAATGTATGGTTGTCTCCAATTGCTTTCTATATTGAGGATCTGTCTTGAGCTGTCGGGTTTTTTTACTTCGTCTATATTCATTGGGTCTTCTTTTGGTTTATAAGTTTCCTGGATTGATGGCTTTGTGAGTTCTTCCACAAATACTCCAGGTGGTACCTTTGCTCTATCTGACCCTAATTTGGATAAGATATATGATGCTACGTTTGAATCTCTTAAGACGTGCTGAATTTCAAGTCCTTCAAAATTCTTCTCAAGTTTCCGTACTTCTGCACAGTATGTGTACATGTTGTTTTTTGTGCAATCTCACTCTTTGTTTACTTGGTTGATCACTACTGCTGAATCTCCGTAAGCTAGAACTCTCTTGATTCTGAGAGTAGTTGCTACTCTTAAGCCATGTATAAGTGCTTCATATTCTGCTTCGTTATTTGTTGTTCGCCATAATATCTGTAACACGTATTTTAATTGTCTTCCTTCTGGGGAGATTAGTAACACGCCTGGCCCTACTCCTCTGAGTTTTCGTGATCCATCGAAGTACATCTTCCAATGATCTCGTACCGGCTCAGGTTCTTTTTGTGCGATTTCTGTCCATTCTGCAATGAAGTCAGGTAGTATATGTGACTTGATTGTTGTTCTTGGTTTGAAGTCTATATTCAGGGATCCGAGTTCTACTGCCCATTTTGATATTCGACCTGTAGCATCTTTGTTTCCGAGTATGTCTTGTAGCGGAAAGTTGGTTGCTACTGTTACTTTGTGTTCATGGAAATAATGCCTCAACTTTCTTGATGATATAAGTACTGTGTATAGTAATTTTTGTACATGTGGGTATCTGACTTTTGATTCTGTGAGTACTTCGCTGATGTAGTATACTGGTCTCTGTAATTTGTAGACGTGTCCGGGTTCTTCTCTTTCCACAATGATTGTTGCACTTACTACGTTTTTTTGTTGCGGTAATGTATAGCATCATGTCCTCCTTACTTCTTGGAGATGATGATAAGTATTCTTTCAATTTGATAAAAGCTTGATTTGCTTCCTCTGTCCATTCAAAGTTTTCTTTTCTCTTCAAGAGTTTGAAGAAGGGTAGTCCCTTTTCCCCAATTTCGATATGAATCTATTGAGAGCTGTCATACATCCTGTCAGTTTTTGTATGTCCTTGACCTTTTTGGGTGGCTTCATATCCATTATTGCCTTGACTTGTTTGGTGCTAGCCTCGATCCCTCTATTGCTGACCAAAAATCCGAGTAGTTGTCCTGATGGTACGCCAAAGACACACTTTGTGGGATTGAGTTTCCACTTCCATTCTTTAAGTTTTTGAAGGTCTCTTCTAGGTCTTCTAGTAGTGATGCTGGTTCTTTTGTTTTGACTACTACGTCATCAATGTAGGCTTCGGCGTTTCTTCCGATTTGATCTCCAAGGCAGATTTGTATTGCTCTTTGATATGTTTCTCCCACGTTCTTTAGTCCAAAAGGCATTGATTTGTAGCAGTATGCTCCAAAAGGTGTTATGAAAGATATCTTGCTTTGGTCTTCTTCTCTTAATGATATTTGGTGATATCCCGAGTAGCAGTCAAGAAATGATAGTAGGGATGATCTAGCTATTGAGTCTATGACTTGATCAATTCTGGGTGGTCCATATGGGTCCTTTGAGCAGTGTTTGTTGAGGTCTGTGTAGTCTACGCACATACGCCATTCCTTCGAGTTCTTTTTCTCCATGAGTACCGGGTTAGCTAACCAATCCGGGTTAATTATCTCTCTGATGAATCCAGCTGCTAAAAGTTTTGTGATTTCCTTTTTTATTGCCGCTTTCCTGTCTGGTGCAAATCTGCGTAGTTTCTGTTTTACTGGTCTTGATCCTTTGTTTGTATCAATTTTGTGCTCAGCCAACTCCTTTGGGACTCCTGGCATATCTGCTGGTTTCCATGCAAATATGTCTTTGTTATCCCTCAGAAAGTTGGTGAGCGCGAGTTCCTATTTGGGATCCAGGTTTGCACTGATTATCGTCGTCTTCTCTGGATCTCCAGTTAGTAGGTCGATTGTCTTTGTGGATGCTTCTTTAGGAGGTGTGAAGGTGCTTCGCTTCTTTGCCGGTATCTGGATTTCATCCGGGTTCATTTTCTCGACTTTTCTTGCAATATCTTCTTTCTCCTTGTAGTCTTGCAGTTTTTCTGATATTTGTATAGCTTGTATATCGCAATCATATGCTCTTTTTAGGTCTCCTTTTAGTGAAAGAACACCTTTTGTTGTTGGCATCTTGAGTAGTAGATATGGGTAGTGAGGAATTTCCATATATCTTGTGAGTGCTGGTCTTCCGAGGATTGCATGATAGCATGATTCGAAGTCGGCTACTTTGAATTTGATGAACTCAGTTCGATACTTGTCGGATGTCCCAAAGGTGACTGGTAGGGTGATTTGTCCCAAAGGTATGGAAGCTTGTCAGGGTGCTATTCCATAGAAAGGAATACTGGTTGGTGTGATCATACCTTCATAGTCCAAATTCATCTTTCTTAGAGTATCTGTGAAGATTATGTTTAGTCCTGCTCCTCCGTCGATGAGTACTTTGGAAACTGCTACCCCTGCTATTTTTGGTCCCATTACTAGAGGATAATATCCAGCGTTTGCTGCACTTGTCCATTGATCTTCTCTTGTGAACTGAATTGGGTATTCTGACCAATCCAGATATCTTGGGGTGGTTGGCTCTGCTGCCATGACGGTTCTGTGTGCCAACTTTTCCTGTCTCTTGTTTCTTGTATATGATGCTCCTGAGAAGATTACCACTATTTTTCGTTGGGGTTCTTGATAATTCCCTTTTGCTTTCTTTGTGTCTTTCCCTGATTCATCTGTTCTTTAATCCGAGTTGTTTGATTGTGTGTCTTCCTTCTTCATGAATCTTCGTTGGAAAACATCACATTTGATTAGCTTGTGACTTGAATTAGGATGTATGTAGCAGGGTAGGTCTTCTATTCTTTCTGCTAGTCTCTTCGTGTAATTGTTGCCCTGATAATTGTTGTTTGAATATCTGTTATTCGTGTTCCTATTGTTGTTGTTGTTGTAGTTGTTGTTATTGTTGTTGTACCCTCCTTTGTCGTTATCGTTGTATCTTCTTTTGTTGTCTGTCGTTGCTACCATATTGTCTTGTCTTGGTCTCTTGTCATTTGGCCTGTAATCTGGTCTTTTATTTTCATGAAAATCGCGGGCGAACCTGTGCCTAGTTCTTTCCTCTGATGATATCATTTTCTCAATAGCCCTCTTGAAGTCTTCGTTGGATCTCTAGTTTTCATTGAAATAGCCTTTGAACTGCCAATTTGCAACTATCCCATCCGCAAATGTTTCTATTACTTCTCTATCAGTGATGTTGTGTATCTGAGCTCTCAGTTCTCCAAACCTTATGTAATATTCCCTTAGAGTTTCTCCTCTTCTTTGTTTTACATTCTTTAATTCTGCCGCTGTCATGGGGTGTGTTATTATTCCTGCAAAGTTGTTGCAGAATGCTTCTCGTAAATCTTCCCAATATTTAATTGATCATGGCTTCAGCTTGTCAAACCATTGTAACGGCATGGCTTCGAGTGCCATTGGAAAGTATAGTGCTTTGATGTCGTTGTTTCCTCCTGCGAGTTCTATGGATTGAGAATATACTCTTATCCATTGCCTGGGTTCTACTTTTCCATTACACTTGGAGTGATTCGCCGGTTTGAATTTGTGTGGTAGCTTCAATTTTGTAGTCTTCCTGTAAAGCACGGAAAGTTGTCGTATTGTTCTATCCTGTTGAAGTATGGTGATTCATCTCTTCTATAATAATCTATGTCTCCTCTATATTCAGATTCACCATAGTCTTCTGGGTAGCGATGATCCCAATCTGGGTTGTTTTGTCTTATCAGTTCGATGTGTTGTTCTTGTCTTTCCGATTGCTGTGGTACTCCTGTTTTCCCTAGTCTGTGGAATATCGACTTCTTGGGTAGTTGTTCTTCTTGCTTATCTCCTTGTCCTTTCTAAGGTATATTGTCTTCGGGTTGTTTGTTTGGGTTTCCACCTTATTTTATCGGCTCATCTGTAATTCTTTCTTCTTTAGTGAGGATATTTAGTTCTTTTGTTAATTCCTCAATTCTTTCTCTCTTTGTGCTCTTCATAGATTCTCTTTCTGCCTTCTTTTTATTGTATTCCGTCAATTCTACTTTATATTTATTCCAGATTTGCCTTCTCTAAGTGGCTCGATATCTTCTTCCTTCTCTAGCCTTGTTCTTTTTAAACCTCGCAGCTTTGTGATCGTTTGTTTCATTGTCTTCAACTTCTTCATCGTCCGGTATATCTCCTTCTGATTCATCTGATGATTTCAAATCGGGTATTTGTGGTGGCTCTAAATAAGGCTCCAACTCTGCCATGTACACTGTATGCATTCTCTGAGTTCCTCTCACTCATTGGCTTCTTTTCCTGGTCTTGTATGATAACTCTCGGTGAAGTCCGAGTTCTTTTCCTACATGGAAGGGTAGTTCAGTAGCCTGGCCTTGTGTCCTTGAGGGGTGGTTTGGCCAGTGCACAATGCATCCCTCTGGAGTCATTAACATGACCAACCCTCCTTGGGCACCTTTCAGGGTTTTGCTTCTTGTCATCTTCCTCTGAAGGAATCTTCCATAAGTATATGCTGAATTATGCAGTCCATATAAACGCGAGTTTTTGATGGTTTCCGAGTTGTTTTCGTTTGTGACTGAAGTCTGCTTGTATACTCCGACTTGATTTGTGTTTACTTTTGTCATGTTGGACTCGGGGTTGGCGTGCGGTAGTGTCTCCTTTTCCGAGCCGGTTTTGTATCCTTCTTCGTCTGCTAGTCTAGTTAGTTCCGAAATTGTCATATTTTGAATTCCTTGATTCAGTTCTTGAAGATCTTGATCCGCTCCTTCTTCTACTCGGAGTCGGCTTTGAATTTTTCCGTCGTCGTTAATCTTGCAGATCCATGATCCGAAGAAAAACATGGATTCCGTCGGTTTCATCATCTTGAGGTCGTGGTCCACCAAGCTTTCGAGAAAAAAATTTGCCGAAAGCCCCTACCTAGCGCGCCAGCTATCGATGTTTTACCACCGATAGCCTGCCACGGGGTTACCCGAGACAGTAGTTCGTGCCTCGGCGAATAGTAAAACCTTGGTGGTTGGACACACAGGGACACACGGTTTATACTGGTTCAGGCCCTCGACAAGGTCGAGTAATAACCTTATGTCTAGTTGAGTCGTCTGTTATTTCTCTTGATCGTAATACAAGGTGTTGTGTGTCGCTCTACGTATCGGGTGTCGTGTAGTATGTAGGGAACCGTTTTTGGGTGATGCCCTCACCAGCCCTTTATAGTCCAGGAACTGGCCGAGGTTATCCTAATCCTACTCGGATACAAACTTAGAGTCCTAAGCTGCGCTTCGGTCTTGCTGTCCTTACTGAGTAGAATTCGGTCTCTTCTATTCGTCTTCCTCCATGGGCCGAGAAAAGGAGGCCCAGAGCTTAGGTAAGCTGGTCTCTAGGTACCCTATAGGATATCCCATCGACAAACTACTCGGCTTTTTGGTCAGCAATAGAGGGATTGAGGCTAGCACCAAACAAGTCAAGGCAATAATGGATAAGAAGCCACCCAAAAAGATCAAGGACATACAAAAACTGATTGGATGTATGGCAGTTCTCAATAGATTCATATCGAAATTGGGAGAAAAGGGACTACCCTTCTTCAAACTCCTGAAGAGAAAAGAGAACTTTGAATGGACAGAGGAAGCAAATCAAGTCTTTATCAAATTGAAAGAATACCTATCATCATCTCCAGTAATGACACCGCCAAGAAATAAGGAGGACATGATGTTATACATTACAGCAACAAAATGAAAAGTGCAGAGAAGAACCAGAACACGTCTAGAAAGTGCAGAGAAGTACTCACAAAATGAAAAGTCAGATACCCACACATACATAAACTACTATACGCAATACTTATATCATCAATAAAGTTGAGGCATTATTTCCATGAACACAAAGTAACAGTAGCAACCAACTTTCCGCTACAAGACATTGTTGACGCCGTTTTTGGAACAAGTCAATATAAACTGAGTATGGTGATCGGCAAAGAGAAGGTCATTGCTTTTATCGGCATCGAAACACTACTAGTTAAACCGCCGATGGAAACGAAGGAGGTTGCCGGTGACGAAAGGCGTTAGAGGAAGAAGAAGGCTGCTTGCCGATAGGAAGGTTGCCAAAGAGAGTTTTAGCGATAGGAGGATATGCTGATGGATGCCTGGTGACGTGGCTGACATCAGCAAATGTTGCCGATGGCATTAGAGGAAAGTGGTAGATGGAAAGAAATCTGCCAATGGAAGGTGTCATCGTAAGAGAGACAGATAAGGAAACTAGTGATTTTATATCAGTATTATTGTCATTGTTTGAGTCCGACTTTTGCACGAGTCGTTTTATTTCCCTTAAAATAGGAATCTTGTTTAGGTATGAGTCGTGTCTGTTTACAACTCCTCCTGCTGGAGTATAAATATGTACCTAGGGGTGGTGTGAAAAAGATATATACAATCAATCAAAACAAATCTATTACTTTCGTCTACTTTTTCAGCATCTACTTTTATCACATTAGTTCTAGTTTATTCACGAGTTCTCATGATCTCGACGGGCTGCATCTACAAGATCTCCGTCTACTTTGCGAGTTCCACTTTTTGAGCAATCTGAGCCTTGACGTCTGGGCGCATCGTCGTCGTCTCGTTCATCGTTGTTCTAGTTATCGTCCTTGTCGATTAACTGGTCAAATCGACTAGCACACCTTGGATATCGAATTCGGGTATAGGCCCGAGATGTTCGCAGATCCGACGCTTTTTGTGTCAACACCTCTTTTGGCACACCCGGTGGGACATTAGATACATCTTTTGATCACAAAGATCATGGGTAATTCTACTGATGTCAATCCGAAGAACGTCAGTGAGGTCTCTGAAGCACATCTGAAAGATGATCAAAAGCAGATCATGGAGCAGGCTTTGGAGGAGTACAAGCAGTTGTATCTGAAGTCCTTCAACCTGAGCAAGAGCGGCGAAGCTTTCCAGAAGCAAGATCCGTCGTTGTCGCGGCAGGTCACTTTCGACGCCAATCCTAGTAAATTACAAGAGATGGTTAATTCTGCATTAATTAGCCACTCCAATATGTTGTCCAATACTGTGTACAATGCTGTTATGCAATCTTCCAAAGAGGGACAGGCACCGCAATATGTTGGTCATGCGTATCATCAACCTGCATAGGCATCTACTACGACCCCATCGGCGGTTCCAATCACATCTTCCCAACCTGTGAATCCATCTACCGGTGAGGTTACACCACCGAGACCAAGCCCTGCGGGCATCACTCGATTGAATACAGATCCGGTGGCATTGGCAATGTCAGGGCCTGTGATGAAGAATCCCGCCAGTTGGTGGGGATACGGTATGCCTCTGAATCAATCTGATGACTCAGGATTGGTCCAGGACAACAATGCAGTATGGAAGGCCCCTATGGCATCGGCAATGCCTGCACAACCGATGATCCCAATGACACATTATGCTACATCTTCTCCAACCGTGCAGTTGCCACCAGGAAATCTTCAGATGGTGATGCCCAAGATGCCTTATGCGCAACCATCGGCAAGCTCTTTGTCGATGCAACAGGATGTAGTGACTTCAAGTCAACCTATGGCGGCAGTGAATCCTCAAACTAGAGTACGAGCACACTAAGGTGGCCAATTGGTAGACTACTCCAGGGTTCAGGAGCGACAGGCGTCGGCTGGTTATCAGCTATCGACAAATTATATACCGACGACTTATAACCCCGGGTGGACTCAGTATTCGACAAATGCTCAGAATGAGACATCGGCGCATCAACTGATGATACCGCAGTACCTCCCAGTGGGTGTTCAGAATGGCCCATCGACAAATCAGTTGGTGCACAATATTCAGCGGGCTAATGATGCGCCTGCACCGGTTGCTCCGGCTTATTTGCCATAGAGATATGAGGAAGCATATAAACCAGCTCAGCCAATCAATATTCAGCCAATGCATCGGCAAGATCAAGATGCATAATGGACCGATAAGATTGCCGAAGTAATGAAGGAACAATTCAGTATCAAGCCCTGTGGACACAAAAATCGTCAGGATCTGCGAACACCTCGGGCTATTACCCGAAATTCGATTTTCGAGGGTGTGCTAGTTGATTTGACCAGTTAATCGACAAGGACGATAACTAGAACAAGATCTGAACAGGAAAACGGCGATACGCCCAGATGTCAAGACTCAGACTTGATCAGGATAACTAGAGCAGAGTTGAACGAGACAACAGCGATCCGCCTGAATGTCAAAGCTCAGAGGTACTCCCACGCGGAACTTGCAAGGGTTTGACGGAGATCAAGGTGATGCAGCCCGTCGAAGCTTGAAGAACTCGTAGATAGACTAAGGCTAATGCAAAAAGGGTAAATTGCAGTAAAAGTAGAATAAGAGTAAATTGATTTGATTTTGATTGGATTGATATTTTTCTACACGCAGCCCTTGGGCACATATTTATACTCTCGCATGGAGAGTTGTACACAGACAGGACTCGTACCTTCCCTAAAACAAACTCCTACTTTAAAGGAAATAACTGACTTGCGCAGGAGTCGGATCCAAATAACAATATTCTTTTCCTAAACAAACACCCCTATTTTAAAGGAAAACAAACGACTCGCGCAAGAGTCGGACTCAAACTACTATAATAATACTGGTATACAATCACCAGTTTCCTTATATCCTTCCTTCGATGAAAACTTTCCATCGGCAGATTCCTTCAATCCGCGACTTCCTTCTTTCGCCACCGACAATCGTCTGCTGACATCGACCGCCACATCACCCTGTGTCCATTGGCATCATCTCTTCATTGGCAATCGGCATCGGCAACATCTCCTCATCAGCAATCGGCATCAGCAACATCTCCTCATCGGCAATCGGCATCGACAACTTTGCATTTCTGGTTACTTCACCAATTGACCCTTATCGGCAAGAACCATCCAGCTCCCATCGGCAATAAACTTGTCGTCTGATAACTTTCCGATGCCGATAGAAAACAGCCACCGATCAACACAAGTCTTAGCTCTTCTGACACGTGCCGAAAAACGGTGTCAACACATGCCCCCCAATTTCGGAGTGTATAATGTTTTACGCGCCGAAATACTCTCTACTGTAGCCGTACTTTCTGAGATAACTGCACAACTTTCTTGATCTCCACGCCCAGAACTGCAATTTATTAATAAAATTCCTCGACTATAACGCAAACAGTTGTAAATCTAATCATATCTCCTTGATTATCGCGCACATCCACCGCATGCCTCTCCACATTCCTGTACAGTACGAGCAGAAATTCCAAAATACCCCTGACCTAGGTCTATAAAAGTTACCACAATCCAATTTAATTTTTACCCTAGGCCTTCTTTCACTTTTCACCTGCTTCCGCCTTCAACTTCGACGTCTTTAACCTCGGCGTCTTCAACCTTGGCGGCAACTTCGAAGAACAATCTTGCGAGCCCAAGCAACAGTTCACTCCTCAAGCAGAGTACGAGCCGCAAGAACTCTTCCAACTCCAATGGCGATCCATGTCGACATCCCCAAAGTAAATCTGTTCTGTCCTTACCTCATCTTCTGCAAGTTCCTCCTCCGTACTGCTTTACAATTCCTTTTTTTCCCTTTGATTTTTCGAACCCTAGGAACTGTACAACAAGGTAGTGATCCCAATCGAGCAATCTAGTTTCAACTGCCTAGGCCCAATGGGAAATCCTGATCCCACCAATCTGATTAACGCGGAAGCCAACCGTATCCCCTTCAAGTCTGAAGGCTTCAACCTAGGGTTATGGAAGGACGCCTTTCGTTCATGGCCTAAACCAACCAAGGGGTGGAAGAACTGGTACCTTAGGATAATTAGAACACAACAGGTTTATTCGGGAGAGTGCAATTTAGACCAATGCATCAGACTCTCCATTGCCGATATGGAAAAAAAATTAGAACATGATGATACCGGCCTCCTACTTCTGGTCCGACACAATGAATGCCTTTTTGTTCAGACATGGACCAGCCACTCCTACCCTTGCCGATGTCCATATGCTGACCGGCCTTGATGTCTCTTCTGCCGATGTCCCAGCCCTGTTCCATAGGAAGGCTGAGTATAAGGTGAACACACGGAACATCGGCGGCTGGACCGGTTACATCCGGGAGTACCAAAAGACCGGATCAGTAAGCCAAAGGGAGCATGCCACCTTCTTGAACATGTGGCTGGAGAAATTTATCTTCTGCGGCAGAGCAGCCGGACCTACCACCATGCATCTTCTAGCAGCAGAACTCCTTGTCGATCGAACAAAACTCCCTCTCGGCCGATATCATCTTGGATCGGTATACCATCTCCTGCATCAGGTGTCCAAGAAGCTGTTACTGGGCGAGCCCATCGGCAATCTCGGGGGTCCCTGGTGGTTCATAAACATGTGGTTAAATGCACACATGTACAAGGTTCTTCAGTTTGACTTATTTGCTCAACAATTCCCAAGAGATATATCGGAGAATTATGCATTCAGCGATGATGAATCGGCAACTCGTTCTCCACTCAACTTCGGAGAGGCCATCATAGTGCTGCTAGGAACTGATGCCGATGCAGACTAGTTTGGCAAATTCTTCCAGAAGTTCTACAATGGAATCCCTGCTGCAGAACGGCTTTGGTGGCCTTATATCGACGAGAACAACCGATTCCCCTTGCTATTCAACCTTACTGATGGGAACATGCCTCAGAATGAAGTGATCATGAAGGCCAGCTATGACACCCTGTGTCAAGCTTGCATTAGGATCATCATTAACCACTAAGCACCAACATTGCATTGCATTCATGTTTGCATATGCTATCATTTCATGTGTGTGTTATATGTTTTGGAAACTAGAATGAATAGGTGTTTTGTGCTTAATCTTGTGATCTATCTGTTAGCTAAACCTTGTTTTTCTTAGAGTAAAGTATGATCTACTTTATGTTTAGTACCCTGCTTAGTCTCATCAAGTAAAAGAAATGGGAATAGGAAATCAGAACCGGAACAGGTCGAGCACCGTTCGGCCTCGATCGCCGCTCGATAAAAAGGGACAGACAGAGGCTCGATCGAACGACCCCTCGCCGGAGGCTCAACCGGGCCAGAGGCTCGATCAGCCAGTCAATCGACCCTACCCTCGACTTCGACCCCTCGAAGTGACGGACCTAGGCTGGGACAAACGACCCCGCGCAGGAGGCTCGACCAAGTCGGAGGCTCGATCAGCCGATCGACCCTACCCTCGATATCAACCCCTCTCCCGCGCGCTCACCCGCACGCACATGCCGCGCACGCCCGCGCGCACTCGCCCGACCGTGGCTGAACCATACGTCGGCGTCGTCTGCCGCGTGGCCGACGATGCCTGACCGCGGAAGTGGAACACGCCATCGCCGCCGTTGCGGCACTGCACCGACATCGCTGTCGCCGCTCGCTCTGTCGCAATCGCATCCGCACTCGCACCCGCGCTAATGGCGCTAGGACCGAGCTTGCATCGCTGCACCGCCGCTGACGCTCTGCTTCGCCGCTGCAGACCTGCCAGCCGCACTGCCATGCGCCGCGCCATCGTTTCACAGTAACGCCGCCGCAGTGCCGCGTCCGATCAGTTCTTCGCCTCGTATCTTTCGCACTCGAGCGCGAATCCGCGCTAACGGCGCGTCGACCAAGTCTTGCTCTGCGCCGCTCACCGCAAACACGCCAGCGCCGCTGCCACCGCCGCACCCTCACGTCACGGCCCCACTGGTCGCGCCGGTCGGCCATGACCGTGCAAGAGGAGCGCCTATACCTCCTCCGCTCCACCCACTCGGCCGCACTCATCCTCACTCGCTCGCACTTCTCTGCCATTGTTGCGCCGAGAGCTCCGAGCACCACCAGCGCCTCCTTTCTCAAAACCGCCACCACCACCGAGCTTCCCTGCTCAATCCTTCTCGCACTGGCCTTCGCCTTTGCCCTGCACACGCCGCTCGCCTCGCCTTCACCCGCTAAGCACTCTAGTCGCCGGAACGTCCCCGCCGTTCTTCGATCCCGAGTCGCCACCGCACTAACCCAACAATGTTCACCCCTCATCGTCTCGCCTCTGACGCCTCCATCTTCGTGGAAGCTTCACCGGAGTTAGCCGAGGTGAGAACGCCATTCCCTAGTTTCAGTTCGACCCGTGTCGTCACAGCACCGTTGGCCGTGCGCCATTGCCGCCGCCGTAGAGCTTACACGTGGTCAGTTTTCCACAGAGCCTCTCCAGCTCAACTAGCCCTCGAGCCGCACTCACCACCTCACCACGATGCTCACGCACCCCAGCGCCGAGCTTCGCATCACCGGTGATCACCTCGCCGTGTCGCACCGTCGTGCTACACCGCCACCGTACGCCGTCGACCCCTTTTCACGGTCGCACTGGTTCACCCGACACCACCAGTGGATGCGCGTCGCCATCCCGAGACTAACACAACCAACCCCACCGCCGGAAACCTCACTGCCGGCGAGAACACGTCGATCTGCACCGTTCTCTGTTTCCTGCTCGACGGTAGCTGGACCTCGAGTAACCGAGGGTCTCGCCTGTCAGTCACCCTGCACGTCTCTGCGTGTCTTGAGCTGCTTTCCGATATGATTTCCTATTCTTATGTTCAGTAATATATATGCCATGCTTGTTTAATTTGTATCTAGAGTTTGGTAAATCTTAAAATGGTGAAATCCATGTTGTTAGATTCTACATGTTATGGTCTGTCTGATATATATATATATGTATATAATTATTTTTGGAGAATGTCTTCAGTACTAATGTTTAAGTTAGTTGTTTCTGCATTTAGTAAAGCTATGGGTGTTCTGCTGTTTTCTTAGATTAATTCCTGTGCTATATATGTGCCTGTGTAAATCATGGAACCTTCTTGATAAATATGTTTTAAAGTATAGTCCCTGCTAAACATAAGTTACAACCTGTTTCACCCTGTTATCTAGTAGCTTTGTGAGTAATTAGCTATATGCTTAAGAACCTCTTGCGTGTGCTAAATCTTGTTCAAGCATCATCCCTGCACCATTCCGTTATTTATTTATGCATTGCAATCATTTAGGATCCGTGGAGGAAACACAGGAGCCAACAGAGACAGAAGTCCAGGAGGTGCAGGAGCTAAACGAGGAGTACCACGAGCTCGACACTAACCTCTCCGAGTGCCCTGACCACCAGCCCTCCACCTTCGTTCAAGGCAAGCCCCGGAGCATTCCTAAGCCTCCTAAGGTTTACAATTAATTTACTTGAGTATTTTTATACTGTGATGCATTAGGTGACAGGAGTTGATTGAATCCTAATTGTTGCATTACCTTCCTTGATTATTGTTTTACCTACCTTGTTACCCTGTTAATAAAAGTAAAAGCAACCGCTTAGCCTGCTTAGAATACATGGTTACTTTTATTTATGTTTCGTGTTATCCCATGGGGGTAATACTATTACGGTTGGCTATATTTGCTATCGTGGAAAGAACCAATGGTAGTAATGAAATGCGGTCAACTGGAAGGCAAGTGCACCAAGTGGTTTAGACTTGGGGGCAGTCCGTCCGTTGGATCGTGTAGGTTTGTACACGATAGTGGCCCTCTTACATCTTTGAATGCGCCCTTTCACATAGGGGCCGTCGGGAGTGTCGACCCCGAAGCCGAGTAAACACTATCCGGGCCGGAGCTCAATCTGCTGTGAGCACCCTCTAGATTGTAGATACGATCTGCCCCGTGGTGGCCATCTATTTTCTACAATTGGGTGGACCAATGCGAGCCCGCGTCAATTACCACCTGGACTTTGTTGAGCGGTAACCTAACGCTGACCCGACGGGGAAAGTGTGGGCGTGTGTTAAAGGTAATCTTACCAGCTGGTGTATATCGATTCGAATTGCTGCCCCCCACTGGATATGGGGGATTATGCTGAGCTTCACCACGGTACAACTCCATGTGACATCGTAATGGTTCTACTAAAATATCGATGAAGAATTTGGATATATGTTATTATATTGTTGAGTAGTTCAAGTGAGTGCTCTAGTATAGGTGTAAACCTAGAGATAATAATAATAGGATGGAAAATGGTTGTTCTAGAATCTTAGTTTTATCTTGTTCGCTTTTCTGCAAAAGTAAGTTTATCCAGATCCACATATACAGCCGTGCATACCCTTGGAGTCTTTATTTTCAGTTAGATGGGTAAGTCTAGCTGAGTACATTCCCGTACTCAGGGTTTATCTCGCTTGTTGCAGATGGCCAAGTGTACTTCGGCTATTGTAAGCACTGTCTCTATCCTTTCGAAGGAGAAGAGGAGTAGACCTTGGGCAAGGTCTTCTACGAGCTCATCTTTTGCTGTTGTCGGATGTGACATCGTGGGCACCCCCACCTTTTAAAACTTCAAGTTCAAAGTTTCAAACAATGTTTTATTTGGCCACATGTGTTGTGGCGTAAGTACTACTTTTATTTTGGAACAAAGTGTTGTAATAACTCTATTTCGTACTTCAATTATTTTTGGTTTGTTTGTGGCTCGTTCGAATGTGCATACCTGAGTGTACGTGATCCTTGATTGTAGAAATCCTTCGAGATTTCCGAACTACCGGGATTATATGGGCTCAAGTGTTTTAAGTGGCAATTAAATCCGCTACTTTGGTACTTGATCTCTTATAATTTGGACGGTTCCATCACACCAGCATTGTTCCCCGAGCCATTCCAGTCAACATCTTCGGAACTGGGAAGAATGCTCCTCCATCCTTGGAATTCTATTACCCATCGGTAGCGGCAAGACAACTGACATTTGGTCAACTACCGATCAAGCTCTGCTATGCCAAAGTTGTAAAACCAAGACAAGTCATCTCCAGCGCTATGGACTGGAACAAGGTCGTCAATCTACCTCCTGATGCCGATACGTCAGACATTGATCTATCCTCCTGGGCACCAACTTCCTTTATCACAGAAGAATACAAGTTCTGGTGGCAAGAATGGAGACATCAACTGTTTGCTAAGTCATCACTGTTGACACAAAAAGCGTCAGATCTGTGAACACCTCGGGCTATTACCCAAAGCTCGATGTCGAGGGCGTGCCAGTCGATTTGATCAATCAATCGACAAGGATGATAACTATGACAAACTGAACGAGATGACAGCGATGGGCCCGGACGTCAAGGCTCAGATTGATCACGGGTAACTAGAGCAGAGCTAGACGAGGCAAACAGCGATGCGCCCGGATTGCCAAAGCCTAGAGGTACTCCCACGCGGAACTAGCAAGGATTTTGACGGAGATCAGGGTGATGCAGCTCGTCGAAAGCTTGAAGAACTCGTTGAAGCTATAACTAATGCATAATAAGGGTAAATTGCGATAAAAGGTAGAATAAGATAAAATTGGTTTGTTTTTTGATAGGATTGATTTTTATTCCATAGCCCTCGGGCACATATTTATACTCCCGCATGGAGAGTTGTACAATGACACGACACACATCTTTCCTAAAACAAACTCCTACTTTAAAGGAAACTGACTCGCGTAGGAGCCGGATAACAATATTTATTTCCTAAACAAACACACCTATTTTAAAGGAAAATAAACGACTCATGCAAGAGTCGGACTCAACTACTATAATAATACTGGTATAAAACACCAGTTTCCTTATACTTTTCCTCGATGGAAACTTTCCATCGGCAGACTCCTGCAACTTCCTTCTTTGGCCACTTGTAGTCCCCTGCTGCCGCCAGGTGCTAAGTCACGCCCATCGGTATCGGCAATACTTTCCCGGTCGGCAATCGATAGCATCTCTTCGTCGGCAATCGGCAATAAGCCTTTATCGGCAATAGGCAACCATCCTCCATCGGCAATCGGCAATTAGGGCTCTTCATTGGCAATCAGTAATAACAGCCCATCGGCAACCACCAATCGACCTCTGTCGGCAAAGATCACCCAGCCTTCATCGGCAACACACTTGGCCTTCTGCAGCACTCTCCCATCGGCCATATTAGCTTATACTTTACCGATGCCAATGGAAAATAGTCACCGGCCAGTCAAGCTTCGACCCATTTGACACGTCGAAAAACGGTGTCAACACATGCCCCCCAATTTCGGAGCGTATAATACGTGCCAAAATTTTCTCCACTGTAGCCGTTGCTATAGCCGTTACCCCCGAGATAGGCGTACGGTTTCCTCGATCCCCGCATGTGGAACTGCAATTAAATAATAAAATCCCTCGATTGTAGCATGAATAGTTACAGACCACCTCGATTACCGCGCGTATCTACCGCGGGCCTCCCCACATTCTTGCACAGCGTGGAACAGAACCCCAAAATGCCCCTGAACAGGATTATAAAAGTTACTGGGATCCACAGTGCCTTTTTACCCGAGCCCATTTTCACTTTCACCTTCCTGCCTTCATCTTCAACCTCCGGCTGCCTTGAAGAACACAGGCTCGAGCAATAGTACCTCTTCGCACTCCAAGGACGAATCAAGCATCTCTCCGGCTCCAAATGGCAATCCAAGTTGACATCCCGAAGGTAAGATCCATTCCTCATCCAATCCAACCTCTCTTTTCTCCGCAAAAACCTGGTTTCATCCTTGTTCTTCCTTCTGATTCGTCCCCTTCTCAAACCCTAGGAGTTGTACAACAAAGTCATCATCCCTCTTGCTGGTTCCAATCTTAGCTGCCTAGGCCCAATGGGCAATCCAGACCCCACCTCCATCATCAACGCAGAAAACCAACCGGATACCGCTTAGATCCGAAAGCTTTGGTCTAGGATTGTGGAAAGATACATTCCGCTCATGGCCCAAGCACACCAAAGGATGGAAAAACTGGTACTTGAGGTTAGCCAGGTCACAGCAAGTGTACTGGCAAGAGCGTAACTTAGATCAATGCATTAGGCTCTCAATTGCCGATGAAGAGAGGAATGAGAACTTGATGATAGCAGCGTCATATTTCTGGTCCGACAGCATGAACGCCTTCCTCTTCAGGCATGGACCGGCTACTCCCACCCTTGCCGATGTTTACATGCTAACTGGCTTGGACATCACTTCTGTCGATACACTTAGCCTCTTCAACAGAAAAGCTGAGCACAAAGTGAACACCCGTAGTATCGGCGGCTGGACAGGTTACATTCAGGAACACCAGAAAACCGGATCAGTAAGCCAACGGGAGCATGCCATCTTCTTAAACATGTGGTTAGAAAAGTTTGTCTTCTGTGGCAAAACCATCGGCCCGACCACCATGCATCTCCCTGCGGCCGAACTGCCTGCCAATGGCACAAGGCTCCCTTTAGGCAGGTACCTCCTCGGGTCAGTTTACCGATTGCTGCACCAAGTATCCAATAAGCTGCTGTTAGGAGAGCCTATCGACAATCTCGGAGGCCCCTGGTGGTTTGTCAACCTATGGCTCAACGCCCATATGCACAAGGCTCTCGGGTTTGATCTGTTTGCCCAACAATTCCCGAGGGACATATCAGAAGATTACCGATATGATGATGATGAATCGGCAACTCAGCCTCCGCTTAACTTTGGAGAAGCTGTTATAATGCTGCCAGGTACCGATGCCGATGTAGAGCACTTCGGTTACTATTTCTAGAGGTTCTACAATGGACTCCCCTCATCAGAACGGGCTTGGTGGCCGTATCTTAATGAACACAACTAGTTTCCACTGCTGTTCAACTTGGCCGATATGAACCTGCCCGAAAATCAAGCAATTATGAGGGCCAGCATCACTCCCCAAGCTCTCCCAGTAAACATCTTTGGGTCTGGGAAGAACGCTCCACCGTCGTATGAGTTTTACTATCCATCGGCAGCGGCAAGACAACTGGCATTTGGCCAACTGCCGATCAAGCTGTGCTATTCCAAGGTAGTAAGACCCAGACAGACAATCTCCAGCAATCTGGATTGGAACAAAGTCATCAGCCTCCCTGCCGATGCCGATCTGTCAGACCTCGACTTGTCCTCCTGGTCGCCAACCTCCTTCATCACCAATGAGTTCAAATCTTGGTGGCAAGAATGGAAGTGCCAACTACTCGCCAAGTCTTCGCACTATTATCGGCACTTGATCGACGCCGATTACCTCATTCCCGACGATGCAGTAAGTCTTCCATCCGATGTACTTTTATTATTTTATTTCATTTGTCATCGGTATCAACATTTAACTCTCTTGCCCCTTTGCACCTGACAGGCCGATGATTCAGTCCCTACAATGAGCAACAGCGGTAGACCCTTCAATCTTCGGATGATGGGCCCTATATCGATCATCGGCAACAAAGCTCCATCGTTGGCCGCCTTCACGCCCCAACAGGTACCCTCGCCGATGCCTACAATAGCTCAGGCTACATCGGCTGCCGCTGTTGCCTTCACGCAAACTTATGCAGTAAACTCTTTACTTGTACCGATCACATACTGTTTCATCGACAACATTTATTTTGCATAACTCGCTTCGTATTTTCAGGCATTATGGTCATCGACATCTGCTTCTAGAATACAACTGACTTCTAGTCCTGTTGCCGATGCCCCCCAGTCTTCATCCAAGCGGATTGGCTCCCCTACTGCTGCGCCGACAAAGAAAAGGCGCTTGAGGCTGGCTTCTCCTCCGCCATCAGCTCCAACTGCACCACCAGCTGCCGAAGCGCCGCCAGTAAGACTGCTTCTGGCTCCAGTCGCACCACCTGCCGATGGGTCATCGGTAGAAGCTCCATCGGCTTCCGTACCTGAACAACCGATGGATGACGCCCCCGTCCAGGAGATAGTGGCTGCTGCGACGATCGAAATGGCATCGGCATCGGCACCGGCTATGCTGACCGAAGAAACAACTCCCGCCGTAGCAGCGGAGGTAACACCGGCGTCGACATCGCCAACCAGATTACCTGGCGAAGGAACCACTCAAGCTCCCGTAGCAGCAACGACGTCGGCATCGGCACCGTCGACCCAAGTCCCCGATGATAGAGTGCCACCACAAGAAACCGCCACTACATCGGAGGCGACACCAACAACAACTACGCCAAGACTAGCGGCGTCGGCTGCCTCCCCAACACGGGCTCAGTCATCGGCATTTGCCGCCGATGTTCAAGATGAAGACGGACCGTCTGGCATGCCAATCCCTAGGCAAGAGATCCGCTTCAAGACGGTAAGTAGATTACCTTAAAGCTCATAGTATAGTTTTACAATCAGCATATTTTAACTTCTATTTTCAAGCCCAAGACTCTCCAGACAGCCTCTTCTCCTACAGCCTGAACCTTCAGAACGAAGATGAGCGCCCAAGCCGCCTCCGAGCAGACAGTCTGTTCTCCTTCGCCGTCGACATCCCCGATGACGATGAAGAGGAAAGCTCCAACCCGGCTCTATCGGCAGAAGTCAAGTCCAAACTTGAGGAGTTGCTTTCCCTGCTGCTGCAAGACACCTCCCGACTTGTCCAGGACTCATCGGCGGAAAGGATTATATTCAAAGATATCCAAAGCCATCTTTCCGCCGATGCCGCAGAAATCCTCCTCCAGGTAGCTTCTATTGATGTCAAACAGATCCAGTACCAAAGGCTTGCTCGCCGCATTGCCGATAGAGCTGCCCAAGCCAAGAGCGAGGAAGAGAAGCTCAAATTCAAGCGCCTTCCAATGAAAAGCACAGAAGCATTGGTCAAGCCAAAGTTTCCATCGGCAACCTTGACCAGGAAATTTCTCGACTGTCGGCAAGGAAGGAGGAGCTGCTGGCAGAGCTGCAAAAGGTTGAAGAGGGTCTAATGGCAGCCAATCAATAAAAGACCCAACTGTCCGACTCCATCGAGGCTTTACAGCAAGAAAGGGATCAGTACGCCCGGCAAGCTATCTCGTGGAAGAAGAAAATCAAGCCGGTTGAGGGCTCTGCCGATGCCGACGCCAAGGAGTTAGACGAAATAGACCAAATTCGCCTGCGTGCGATAAATGTTATCCACTCCTTGTTCTAATGCCTGTTGTATCGGCAAGAATGTAGCCTGATACTTGACTTTGTCTTGTAATATAACGCCAATTTGTTTTTACCGATGTTTTTATAAGTTTACTTTTCATCGGCATTCGACTGAGCATTATGCATCTACCCATATGCTAGGGTAATATCTCTTCAAGTATTTGTCGTTGATCGCCCTAGAAAATGTCACTCCCTCGAGGGTTTCCAAAATGTATGCATTACCAGGAGCAGACTGTTTTACCCGATAAGGACCTTCCCAATTAGGGGACCACTTTCCAAATTTAGAGCTCTTAGTCCCAATCGGTAAAATCAAGTTCCAAACCAAATCACCGTCGGCAAATTCCTTTACCTTTACTTTCTTATCATACCATCGGGCAACCCTCTTCTTGTTCTCTTCAATACTAATTAACGCTCTCAACCGATGACCTGCCAAATCTTCTAACTCATCCTTCATTAGAGTAATATAATCATCGGTCGTCAACTGATCCTGAAAAGATAATCGCCTAGAACCAGTTTTAATTTCCCAAGGTAGGACAGCATCGTGTCCATAAACCAACTGTACGGCGAGACATTGGTTGCACCATGACAAGCCATCCGATATGACCATAAAGCTTCGTTTAATACCATGTGCCACCTCCTAGGGTTTTCTTCAATCTTGCGCTTTATAAGCTTAATGACTCCTTTATTAGTCGCTTCGGCTTGACCATTAGCTTGAGCGTAATAAGGAGAAGAATTTAACACCTTGAAACCCATGCTAGCAGCAAAGTCATCAAACTCTCCCGATGTAAACATGGTCCCTTGATCGGTAGTAATGGTTTGAGGAATACCAAATCGGTAAACAATGTGCTCCTTAACGAAATCCACCATGTTTGCCGATGTCACCTTCTTCAACGGAATTGCCTCAACCCATTTGGTGAAGTAATCGGTAGCAACAAGTATGAACTTGTGCCCCTTGCTCGACGGCGGATAAATCTGGCCAATGAGATCAATAGCCCATCCTCTGAACGGCCAAGGTTTGATTATAGGATTCATTGCCGATGCAGGCGCCCTTTGCACATTACCAAACTTCTGACAGTCTTGGCACCCTTTGAAATAATTGAAGCAATCTTCCAGGATTGTCGGCCAATAATATCCATTCCGCCTAATCATCCACTTCATCTTGAATGCCGATTGATGCGCTCCACATACACCTTCATGGATATCAGCCATCAACTCTTTTGATTCCTCTTTGCCAAGACATCTGAGCAAAACTCCATCAATTGTCCGATAATACAACTCATTATCAAGGAGCACATACTTAGTGGCTTGGAACCTTAGACGCCTTTCAACTTTTCTGGATGGATCCCTCAAGTAATCGGCAATCCCCTTTCTCCAGTCATCGGTATCCGTTACCGATGTCGTGACTTCCTGAATCGGCTGATATCCTGAGGCATTCTGTGCCAGCCGATTAGCTTCTTCATTATGCAACCTTGGAATATGCTCAAGGCGGTATTCTTTGAACTCCTTTAACAACCGCAGACACCGCTCATGGGCTGCAATTAACACTTCACTTCGGCACTCATATGTCCCGATCAGTTGATTAATCACCAACATGGAATCACCGAAGATTTCAACGGCATCGGCATGCACCTCCCTGAGCAGTTCCAACCCCTTAAGCAAAGCCTGGTACTCAGCCTGATTATTTGTCGAAGTAGCAACAATCGGCAATGAAATCTCATACCTCTGTCCTCGAGGTGAAATCAACAGAATACCGATGCCTGCTCCATCCTTGCACGTAGACCCATCAAAGAACAGAGCCCAAGGGGCAATCTCAACAAAGCCCACCATATTGCAATGCTGAGTGACAAAATCAGCCATCACCTGACCCTTAACAGCCTTTGCCGATTCATACCTTAGGTCAAACTCTGATAATGCCAAAATCCATTTACCGATTCGTCCACTCAAAATCGGCATTGACAGCATGTACTTGACCACATCATCTTTGCAGACAACAGTACATTCGGCCGACAGTAAATAGTGTCTTAATTTAATGCAAGAGAAGTATAAACATAAGCACAATCTTTCTATGGCCGAATACCTGGTTTCAGCGTCCACCAACCTTCTGCTCAGGTAATATATTACATGCTCCTTCCCTTCAAACTCTTGAATTAAGGCTGACCCGATAACACCGTCATCGGCAGACAAATATAACCTGAAAGGCTTCCCGTGCTGAGGTGGAACTAAGACTGGGGGATTTACCAAGTATCTTTTAATCTCTTCTAAGGCTGACTGCTGCTCCTCTCTCCATATAAACTCTTGATCGACCTTCAACTTTAATAGAGGACTAAAAGATTTAATTTTACCAGACAGATTGGATATAAATCTTCTAATGAAATTAATCTTGCCGATCAGAGACTGCAGCTCGGTCATGTTTGTGGGAGCAACTACCTTGTTAATTGCATCAATAGATTTTCTGCCGATTTCAATGCCTCTCTGATGCACCATGAAGCCCACAAACTGCCCTGCTGGTACACCAAACGCACACTTGTTAGGATTCATCTTCAACCCATGCTCCCTCGTGCACTCCAATATTTTTCGCAAATCGGCAAGATGCTTTCTGAAGTCCCCAGACTTAACCACCACATCATCAATGTAGATCTCAACAATTGTGCTGATGTACTTATGAAAGATGAAATTCATCGCCCTCTGATAAGTAGCGCCGGCATTCTTCAAGCCAAAAGTCATGACTACCCACTCAAACAAGCCAACGTGACCTGGACATCGGAAAGCAGTCTTAGATATATCTTTTTCGGCCATGAATATTTGATTGTACCCGGCATTACCATCCATGAAGCTAATAATTTGATGTCCAGCGGCAGCATCGATCAGCAGATCGGCAACGGGCATCGGGTAGCCATCCATCGGCATAGCCTTGTTCAGATTCCTGAAATCAATGCAAACACGAAGTTTTCCATTCTTTTTATACACAGGAACCACATTAGAAATCCAATCGGCATATTGGCATTGCCAAATAAATCCAGCTTCGATCAACTTAGTAATCTCAGCCTTAATATCGGGTAAGATAGTAGGATTGCATCGGCGCGCCGGTTGCCGATGTGGCTGAAAACCAGACTTGATGGGTAACCGATGTTCGACTATCGATCGGTCTAAACCAGGCATCTCCGTATAATCCCAAGCGAAACAATGTTTATTCTCTTTTAATAAATCAATTAACTGCTGCTTACATTGGGAATCTAACTTAGCACTAATAAAAGTAGGCCTAGGTTTACTACCATCGCCGATGTCGACCTCGAGCAAGTCATCGGCAGACGTGAAGCCCTGCCCCAGCTTTCCGTCATCGGCGAACTGATCCATTAAGACTCCTCCTCAGGACCGACTGCTTGGATCGGTTTGATGCGGTAATCGGCCACTTTGAGGAACTCTTTGTCCCAGGCTTCGCCAGATATGCACCTGGTCTGCTCATAAGTGTCCAACTCTATCGATGCAACAGTAGATGGGGCTTCACCGCGGACTACTTCAATTCTGTCCCCGATCCACTGTACCAGACTCTGATGCATAGTAGAAGGGATACAGCAATTAGCATGGATCTAGTCTCTCCCAAGGAGCAAGCTGCAGGTGCCTTTGCCGCTGATTACAAAGAACGTTGTCGGCAAAGTCTTACTGCCGATGGTTAATTCAACACATACAGCTCCCATGGCGGTTGACACATTGCCTTCGAAGTCCTTGAGCTTCATGTCGGTTTCGACCAGATCTCGATCACCTTTGCCAAGCTTCCTGAACACGACATAGGGCATTATGTTGATCGATGCGCCACCATCCACTAGCATCTTGGTCATCGGCTGACCATCCACCTTGCCCTTGACAAACAGAGCTCTTAGGTGCTGCCTCTCTTCTTCGGCAGGCTTTTCAAAGACAGCCGTCATCGGATCCAGCACCAGTTGTGCCATATCGGCAACCTCTTCATCGTCGCTGACGGGCGCCATGAACTCCATCGGCAGCATGACAACCATGTTTATGTCTGTCGATGGGCCCCTGTCCTTACGCTTCGGCCTCCATTGCTTCTCCTCCGAGGGTTCTACACTGTTATTCAGGTCATCACGGCGCTGGCGCTGAATCCTCCTCTTCTGGGTCTTAGTCAAACCCTTAGTGCACCAGGGAGGAAGCTTGGTCTTCCAGACAGGTTGATGCTGCTTCTCACTGCTTACATCGGCACTTCTTCCGATGTTGGGATCTCTGGAGAATATCTCCTCGTCGGGCACTCTAGCATTGGCCATCTCCTCCAGCTCCCTCTGGTCAACACGCCTGCCAAGCCGATCATGGGCACTGAGCTTGCCCCCCTAGTCGGTCATGTGCCGATCTGTCTTCTCTGAGCGGCCTGGTGTGCCTGGGTGCCTGATCATCAAAACAAGGTTGCTTACCTGACCGATTGGCTGTGTACTACCCATTGCATTCTAGACAGTTATCGGCAGTGGGCAGTTTGATGCCTTCTTCCCAGCAATGAACGAAGAAGGGACATCTCCAGTGGTCCTTATGTCGAAGCCATTCCCGATGCTCCTCCTCTTCTTGCCGATACTGTTCTTCACGTGATTGCCGATGATACCGCCTTGGCTGTTTGTGAGTAATCACTACTCCAGGAGCCCTGTTGGCGCTGTTACCTTCATCGGCAACCTTCTTGCCCTTTCTGTCATCGGTAAACCTTCTTGCGTCATGCCTGGGTACTTGGTAGTCAGGGTCTACTGATGAATTCCTTCTGGCGGCCTCCGATGTCAGCACTTTGGTTTTTTCACTAATCTCCACCATGTTGTTTGGGAACGGGTGCTGATCTATCTTCATCGGTTTCTGGACTTTAGAGTTTTCAAACTTGATACGCCCAGACTCGATCTCCGACTGCAACTGCTGCCTGAATACCTTGCAGTCATTGGTACTATGTGAGGTTGCATTATGCCACTTGCAGTACCTAATCTTCTTGAGCTCTTCGGCCGATGGAATCACTTGATTGGGCACCAACTTGATTCACCCCTCTCGCAGCAATAGGTCAAACATCCTATCGGCCTTGGTGATATCAAAGGTGAACCTTTCTGTTTCTTTTTGGCCGAACGGACAAGACACAGGCTTCTTATCCTTCACCCATTCGGCCGCATCGACATTCAGCTCTTCATCCGATCCAGAGTCTTCTTCTTTCCCGATGAAGGTCACCTTCTTGTTCCAAGTCTTCCTGGGCTCAAAGGCTTTGACATCTTGATCGGCAATCCTCTGCACCAGGTGACTTAGGCTCTCAAACTCCTGGGACGCGTACTTGTCCTTGATGTGCGGCAGTAACCCTTGGAAGGCCAAGTCTGCCAGTTGCCGATCATCAAGCACCAGACTGTAGCACTTGTTCTTCACATCCCGCAGCCTCTGCACAAAACTTTCTACCGATTTGTCATTGCGCTGTCTCATTTTGACCAAATCGGTAAGCTTTTCGTATATACCAGCAAAGAAGTATTTGTGAAATTGCCTCTCCAGATCGGCCCATGTAATTATAGAATTTGGAGGCAATGATATGAACCATGTGAATGCCAATCCAGACAATGATGAAGAGAACAGTCTCACCCTTAATTCCTCCCTACTGGCAGCCTCCCTACACAGGATAATGAAGCGGTTGATGTGCTCCATCGTTGACGTGTCGTCTTGGCCGGAGAACTTAGTAAAATTGGGCACCTTGTACCGATTTGGAAGAGGAATCAAGTCATATGCAGGCGGGTACGGGGTCCGATAGGAGTATGTGTTGACCTTGGGTTTGATACCGAATTGCTCCTTCATGACTTCGGCAATCTTGCCGACCCAATACGCATCCTGCTCCTGCCGACTCATTGGCTGATTGTCGACTGGTGGAGTCGGCTGACGCGCCTCTTGGAGATGTGCGGTAGTCGTGGACGCAGCACCAGTCACCTGGACGCTATGCATCGGCTGACTTACCGATGGGTAGATTGGCATGCTTGGCGGGGTCAGCTGATGCGCCCCTTGAAGATATGCAGTTGTCGCAGGCGCAGCATCAGTCATCTACACGCTATGCATCGGTTGACTTACCGATGGATGATTTGGCATACTTGGCGGAGTCGGCTGAACTGTCACATTCATCGGTTATTGTACCGATGATCCGCCTTGGATGTAAGCTGGGCCTCCATAATAACACATCGGCGCGCCAGGCTGCTGAGCTAGTGGTTGATTGACCCATCCCAGATTATAAGGCATTGGCATATGACTTGCCGATGGTTGATAGCTGACCGGAGCAGCCGGCTCTTGAATTCTAGAGCAATTGATCACCAGATTACCTTGGGGATACGGAGCTCTAGCTTGAGAGTTTGCCGCCAGAGATTGACTGTCGGTGGTTATAACGTGTTGCATCAGCACAGAGCTTGCCGATGGTGGCATCAGAGGTATCTTGGGGATTACTTGGAGATCGTCTGATGACACTGGTATGGTTGGAGCAGGCGCAGAGTTGTGCATCATATGAGCCATCGGCCGTGGCTGTGCTGTCGATGTCGTAGAGTTCTTCCAGGCTGAACCGTCTCCCTGCACCAGATTAGAGCCAGCATATAGATTTGGAGGCATACCGTATCCCCACCAGTTAGCGGGGGCTGGTCCTGAAGTTGCCGACGCAGCTGGATCTGCATTGGACTTGGTAGTGTCGCCAGCGTTCGGTCTTGGTGATGTAGCCACATCGGGAGACGGTTCCACAAGGGTGGAAGACGCCATTTGGGCCGCCGATGGGCTTGCAGACGCCAATCCAGGTTGATGGTACGCTGGACCGGCATATCGCGGTGAATGTCCTTCTTTGAATGTTTGTGCGACGGCATTGTAGATAGTATTGGACAACACGCTGAAGTGGTTAATTAAAGCTTGACTTACAGCGGCATTAACCATCTCTTGTAGTTTACCAGGGTTGGCATCGTACGTGACCTGCCGTGGCAACGGCGGATCTTGCTTCTGAATTGCTTCGCCGCTCCTGCTGAGGCTGAAGGATTTGAGATACAGCTGCCTGTATTCCTCCATAGCCCGCTCCATGGCCTGCTTCTGATCATCTTTCAGATCGGCCTCAGACACTTCAATGACATTCCTCTGATTAACATCGGCGTGATCAGCCATGCCGGATGTGTAGATTTGTATAATCAGGTCCCACCGAGCGTGCCAAAAGAGGTGTTGACACAAAAAGCGTCAGATCTGTGAACACCTCGGGCTATTACCCAAAGCTCGATGTCGAGGGCGTGCCAGTCGATTTGACCAATCAATCGACAAGGATGATAACTATGACAAACTGAACGAGATGACAGCGATGCGCCCGGACGTCAAGGCTCAGATTGATCACGGGTAACTAGAGCAGAGCTAGACGAGGCAAACAGCGATGCGCCCGGATTGCCAAAGCCTAGAGGTACTCCCACGCGGAACTAGCAAGCATTTTGACGGAGATCAGGGTGATGCAGCTCGTCGAAAGCTTGAAGAACTCGTTGAAGCTATAACTAATGCATAATAAGGGTAAATTGCGATAAAAGGTAGAATAAGATAAAATTGGTTTGTTTTTTGATAGGATTGATTTTTATTCCATAGCCCTCGGGCACATATTTATACTCCCGCATGGAGAGTTGTACAATGACACGACACACATCTTTCCTAAAACAAACTCCTACTTTAAAGAAAACTGACTCGCGTAGGAGCCGGATAACAATATTTATTTCCTAAACAAACACACCTATTTTAAAGGAAAATAAATGACTCATGCAAGAGTCGGACTCAACTACTATAATAATACTGGTATAAAACACCAGTTTGCTTATACTTTTCCTCGATGGAAACTTTCCATCGGCAGACTCCTGCAACTTCCTTCTTTGGCCACTTGTAGTCCCCTGCTGCCACCAAGTGCTAAGTCACGCCCATCGGTATCGGCAATACTTTCCCGGTCGGCAATCGACAGCATCTCTTCGTCGGCAATCGGCAATAAGACTTTATCGGCAATAGGCAACCATCCTCCATCGGCAATCGGCAATTAGGGCTCTTCATTGGCAATCAGTAATAACAGCCCATCGGCAACCACCAATCGACCTCTATCGGCAAAGATCACTCAGCCTTCATCGGCAACACACTTGGCCTTCTGCAGCACTCTCCCATCAGCCATATTAGCTTATACTTTACCGATGCCGATGGAAAATAGTCACCGGCCAGTCAAGCTTTGACCCATTTGACACGTCGAAAAACGGTGTCAACACATCACACCATTATCGGCATTTGATTGACGCCGACTACACCATTCCCGATGATGCGGTAAGCTTTTATTCTAATGCATTCTTTACTATTTACCTCTATCATCGGTATCTAACCTTCTTGTTTAACAGGCTGACGATCTGATCCCCAAAATAAGCAGGAGTGGCAAGCCCTTCCGTGTCCGAGTGATGAGCCCAATATCAGTCGTCGGCAACAATGCTCCTACACTGGCTGCCTTCACTCCTCAGAGGACACCTAAGGTCACTCTGAAACCAAGGTCGACACCCGCAATGATAAGTGCCACTCCATCGGTCGCCGCTGCCATTTTGGCATGAGCTTTCGCAGTAAGTTTTACTTTTTCTTTTACCGATCATAAACTATTCATCGGCAAAAATTTTACTTCATATAACTTGCACCAAACATTTCAGGCAGCGAGGCCATCGGCAGCTGCTCCCGACGTGCAAACTTCTCCAACCCCTGCCGCCGATGCCCCCCAGGCTTCACCAAAACGGGCTGGCTCACCAAACGCTGCTCCGAGGAAGAAGAGGCGTCTGAGGCTAGCCACTCCATCTACGCCATCGACTCCAGTCGCATCGCCAGCCGCCGACGCACCGACGGTAGAACCATCGTCGGTGTCCATTCTCGAGCAGCCGATGGACGAAGCTTCTGACCAGGGAACAACACCATCCCCGCAGGAACCGGCTGCAGCAGGATCGGCATCGACACCAATACCTATATCTGATGAAATTCCTGATCAGAGGACAGCATCGCCGCCACAAGAGCCAGCCGTCGCAGCAGAAACAGTGCCAACAAGAGCACCTACAGCACCAACTGCTTCTTCTACGGAAGCATGTTCATCGGCAACTGCTGCCGATCTCAAAGATGAGGCTGTACCAGCCGACATGCCAAGTCCTAGGCAAGAAATCCGCTTCAAGATGGTAAGTCGGTTACCTAAAAATTTGTAGTATAACCTTATGATGGGCACATCGTAACTTCTTCTTTTTTAGGCCCAAGACTCTCCCAACAGCTTGTTCTCTTTTGGCGTCAACCTCCCTGCCGAAGATGAAAACCAAGAGGTTTCTGCTCCAGCAGATAGCTTATTCTCTTTCGCCGTCAACTTTCCCGATGAAGACGAGGACGACGAAAGCTCTGCTCCAGCTTTATCGGCAGAGGTCAAATTCAGGCTTGAAGCACTGCTCTCTTTGCTGCAACAAGACACAGCCCAACTCGTCCAAGACTCTACTGCAGCAAAGACAGCTTTCAAGAACATCCAAGGCCACCTTTCTGCCGATACAGAAGAAATCCTCTTCCAGGCAGCATTCCTCGAGAGCCGTCAACTCCAATACCAACGGGTCTCACGCCGCATTGCCGATAGGAACGCCCAGTCCAAGCTTGCAGAGGAAATGCTCATGTTCAAGCAAATTGCCGATGAGAAGCATAAGAGCATTGGCCAAGTAGAAGCTTCTGGTGCCGATCTTGAGCAGGAGATCATTCAGCTATCGGCAAGAAAGGAAGAGTTGCAAGCCGAACTGAGAAGGGTTGAAGAAGCTTTAAGCGCAGCTAACCAGAAGAAAGCTCAGCTGCCCGATGTCGTCAAAGCTCTCCGACAAGAAAGGGACACAAACGCCCGTCAAGCTATCGCGCTGAAAAAGAAGATTAAACCGATCGGAGGATATGCTGATGAGGATGCCAGGGAGATGGAAGAAATAGAACAAATTCGCATGCACGCGATATCAACTATCCAATCCTTGTTGTAATCTATTACATCGGCAAATGTAGTCAGTAACACTTGAGTTTACTTTGTAATATAATATCAGTACGTTTTACCGATGTTTTATAACTCCTTTCATCAGCGTTCAAACAAGTACTTTATGCGTCTACCCAAATACTAGGGTAATATTTCTTTAAGTATTTCCCGTTAATTGCTCTGGAGAACGCAACTCCTTCGAGAGTTTCTAAAATATAAGCATTACTAGGAGCAGACTGTTTTATCCGATAAGGACCTTCCCAATTAGGAGACCATTTTCCAAACTTAGAACTCTTAGTCCCAATCGGTAAAATCAACTTCCATACCAGATCACCATCGGCAAATTCTTTTCCTTTACCTTCTTGTTATACCACCTAGCAACCCTTTTCTTATTGTCTTCAATACTGATCAAAGCCCTCAACCGATGACTTGCTAAGTCTTCCAACACATCTTTCATAAGAATATCATACTCATCGGTTGTCAATTGATCTTGAGAAGACAATCGCCTAGAACCAGTTTTAATTTCCCAAGGCAGGACAGCATCGTGTCCATAGACCAACTGATACGGCGAGACTTTGGTTGCACCATGACAAGCCATCCGATACGACCATAGAGCCTCATTTAAGACTACATGCCACCTTCTAGGGTTCTCTTCAATCTTGCGTTTGATAAGCTTGATAACTCCTTTATTAGTTGCTTCGGCCTGACCATTAGCTTGGGCATAATAACGAGAAGAATTCAATACCTTGAACCCCATACTACCAGCAAATTCATCAAACTCTCCCGATGTGAACATGGTTTCTTGATCGGTAGTAATAGTTTGAGGAATACCAAATCGGTAAACAATGTGTTCTTTTACAAAATCCACCATGTTTGCCGATGTTACCTTCTTTAAAGGAATTGCCTCAACCCATTTCGTGAAGTAATCGGTAGCAACGAGTATAAACTTATGCCCTTTACTTGATGGCGAATAAATTTGGCCGATGAGATCAATAGCCCATTCTCTAAACGGCCAAGGCTTGATTATAGGATTCATTGTCGATGCAGGTGCCCTCTGTACATTACCAAACTTCTGACAATCCTGGCACCCTTTAAAATAATTGAAGCAATCTTCAAGAATTGTCGGCCAATAATATCCATTCCGCCTAATCATCCACTTCATCTTGAATGCCGATTGATGTGCTCCACACACAACCTTCATGGATTTCGCCCATCAACTCCTTTGATTCCTCTTTACTAAGGCATCTAAGCAAAACTCCATCAATCGTCCGATAATACAATTCATCGTCAAGGAGCACATACTTGGTGGCCTGGAACCTTAGACACCTTTCAACCTTCTTAGATGGATCTCTTAGGTAATCAGCGATCTCCTTTTTCCAGTCATCGGCAACCGTTACCGATGTCATGACTTCTTGAATCGGCTGATATCCTGAAGCGTTCTGTGCTAACCGATTGGCCTCCTCATTATGCAATCTGGGAATATGCTCAAGGCAATACTCTTTGAATTCTTTCAACAATTGTAAACACTTCTCACGGTGTGCAATCAACACTTCACTTCGGCATTCATACACCCCAGTCAATTGATTGATCACCAATATAGAGTCGCCAAAGATTTCAACAGCATCGGCATGCACCTCTCTGAGTAATTCCAACCCTTTATTAAAGCCTGATACTCAGCCTGATTGTTCGTTGTTGTAGCAACAATCGGCAATGAAATCTCATACCTCCGTCCTCGGGGTGAAATCAGGAGAACACCGATGCATGTAGATCCATCTTTGCATGTAGATCTATCAAAGAACAAAGTCCAAGGAGCAATCTCTACAGAGTTTACCACATTGCAATGCTGAGTAACAAAATCGACCATCACTTGACCTTTAACCGCCTTAGCCGATTCATACCTTAAATCAAATTCTGAAAGCGTCAGAATCCACTTACCGATTCTCCCACTTAATATCGGCATTGATAGCATATACTTAACCACATCATCTTTGCAAATAACAGTGTATTCAGCCGACAATAAATAATGCCTCAATTTTATACAAGAGAAATATAAACATAAACATAACTTCTCTATGACCGAATACCTTATCTCAGCATCCACCAGTCTTCTGCTCAAATAATATATCACACGTTCTTTCCCTTCAAATTCTTGAACCAAGGCTGACCCGATAACACTGTCATCGGCAGATAAATACAACCTGAAAGGCTTCCCGTGTTGAGGTGGAACCAAGACTGGAGGGTTCACCAAATACTTTTTGATCTCCTCCAAGACTAATTGTTGTTCCTCTTTCCATGTAAACTCTCGATCGGCTTTTAGCTTTAACAATGGACTAAAAGATTTAATCTTACCAGATAAGTTGGATATAAATCTTCTGATGAAATTAATCTTGCCGATCAAGGATTGTAGCTCAGTCTTGTTTGTAGGAGCAACCACCTTGTTAATTGCATCAATAGATTTCCTGCCAATCTCAATGCCTCTCTGATGCACCATGAAACCTAGAAATTGGCCTGCCGATACACCAAATGCACACTTGTTAGGATTCATCTTCAACCCATGCTCCCTTGTGCACTCCAGGATTTTTCGCAAATCGGCAAGATGCTTCTCAAAATCTCTGGACTTAACCACCACATCATCAATATAGATTTCGACTATCGTGCCGATATATTTATGAAAGATGAAATTCATTGCTCTTTGATAAGTAGCACCGGCATTCTTCAAGCCAAAAGTCATGACAACCCACTCAAATAAACCAACATGACCTGGACATCTGAAAGCAGTCTTGGATATATCTTCTTCAACCATGAATATCTGATTATATCCAGCATTACCATCCATGAAGCTAATGATTTGATGTCCAGCAGCAGCATCAATCAGCAGATTGGCAACAAGCATTGGGTAGCCATCCATCGGTGTAGCCTTGTTGAGATTCCTGAAATCAATACAAACACGAAGTTTCCCATTTTTCTTATATACAGGAACCACAATAGAAATCCATTCGGCATATCGGCATTGCCGAATAAATCCTGCTTCGATTAACTTTATAATCTCAAACTTAATGTCGGGCAAAATAGTAGGATTGCATCGGCGCGCGGGTTGCCGATGTGGTTGGAAACCAGACTTAATAGGTAACCGATGTTCAACTATCGATCGGTCTAAACCAGGCATTTCTGTATAATCCCAAGCAAAACAATCTTTGTATTCCTTTAATAAATCGGTTAATTTCTGTTTACATTGGGAATCTAACTTAGCACTAATAAAAGTAGGCCTATGTTTACTACCATCGCCGATGTCTATCTCGAGTAAATCATCGGCGGATGTGAAGCCCTGTCCCAGTTTTCCATCATCAGCGAACCGATCCATTAAAACTCTTCTTTAGGACCAACTGCTTGGATCGGTGTAATGCGGTAATCGGCAACCCTGAGGAACTCCGTGTCCCAAGCCTCACCTGATATGCATCTGGTTTGCTCATAAGTTTCCGATTCTGCCGACGCAACGATCGATGGGGCTTCACTTCGGACGACTTCAATCTTGTCTCCGACCCACTGCACAAGGCTTCGATGCATGGTGGAAGGAATACAGCAATTGGCATGGATCCAATCCCTTCCCAAGAGCAAGTTGTAGGTGCCTTTGCCACTGCATACAAAAAATGTTGTCGGCAAAGTTTTACTGCCGATGGTTAGCTCAACACATACGGCCCCCATAGCTGGCGACACATTGCCTTCATAGTCTTTGAGCTTCATGTCTGTTTTGACCAAGTCTTGCTCGCCTTTTCCAAGCTTCCTGAACACGACATATGGCATTATTTTTATTGTTGTGCCATTATCTACCAACATCTTCGTCACAGGCTGTCCATCTACTTTGCCCTTAACGAACAGAGCCCTCAGGTGCTGCCTCTCATCATCGGCAGGCTTCTCAAAGACAACTGCCATTGGATCTAGGACCAACTGTGTCATCTCTGCAATTTCTTCATCATCGCTGACAGGTGCCATGAACTCCATCGGCAATATGACGACCATATTAATTTCTGCCGATGGATCCCTGTCCTTGCGTTTTGGCCTCCACTGCTTCTCCTTTGAAGGACCTTCGTTGTCATACAAGTCATTTCGGCGTTCGCGTTGGATCCTTATCTTCTGAGTCTTGGTCAGACCCTTAGGGCACCACTGAGGAAGCTTGGTTTTCCAAACAGGCTGGTGCTGCCTCTCATTGTTTGCATCGGCACTTCTCCTGATGTTTGGGTCTCTGGAGAATATTTCTTCATCAGGCACTCTTGCATCGGCCATCTCCTCTAGCTCCTCTTGATCAACACGCCTGCCAAGTCTGCTATGCGCGCTAAGCTTGCCCCCCCCAATCGGTCATGTGCCAATTTCTTCTCTCCGAGTGGCTTGGCGTACCTGGATGCCCGATCATCAAAACAAGGTTTCTTACCTGACCGATCGGCAGTGTAGTACCCATTGCATTCGGGGCAATTATCGGCAGTAGGTAGCTTGATGCCTTCTTCCCAACAGTGAACGAAGAAGGGACACTTCCAGTGGTCCTTATGTCGAAGCCATTCTTGGTGCTCTTCCTCTTCCTGTCGATATCGCTCCTCTCATGATTGCCAATATTCTTGCCTTGGCTTCTTGTGCGTAATTATAACACCGGGAGCCCTTCTGGCACTGCTACTTTCATCGGCAACTTTCTTACCCTTTCTATCATCGGTAAACCTTCTTGCGTCGCGCTCAGCTACTTGGTGGTTAGGATCTACCGATGCATTCTTCCTAGCAGCTTCCGATGTCAGCACTTTAGTTTTTCCACTAGCTTCCACCATATTATTTGGAAACGGGTGCTGATCAATTTTCATCGGTTTCTGGACTTTAGAATTTTCGAATTTGATTCGTCCAGATTCGATCTCTAACTGCAACTGCTGCCTGAATACCTTGCAGTCATTGGTACTGTGTGAAGTTGCATTGTGCCACTTACAGTACCTGATCTTCCTGAGCTCTTCGGCCGATGGAATTACTTGGTTAGGCGCCAACTTGATTCGCCCCTCTTGAAGTAATAAGTCAAATATCCTATCGGCCTTAGTGATATCAAAGGCGAACCTTTCAGCTTCCTTCTAGCCGAACGGACAAGACACAGACTTCTTATCTTTTACCCACTCGGCCGCACCGATGCTCAGCTCTTCATTTGACTCAGAATCTTCTTCTTGTTCAATGAAGGTCACCTTCTTATTCCAAGTCTTCCTGGGTTCAAAAGTTTTGACGTCTTGATCGGCAATTCTCTGCACAAGGTGGCTTAGACTTTCAAATTCTTGGGACGCATACTTATCTTTGATATGCGGTAGTAGTCCTTGAAAAGCCAAATCCGCTAGTTGCCGATCATCAAGTACCAAGCTATAGCACTTATTCTTCACGTCTCGCAACCTCTGAACAAAGTTTTCTACCGATTCATCATTGCGTTGCCTCAGCTTAACCAAATCGGTAATCTTCTTCTCATGTATGCCAGCGAAGAAGTATTTGTGAAACTGTCTCTCTAGATCGGCCCAGGTAATTACAGAGTTTGGAGGCAATGATATAAACCACGTGAATGCCGATCCAGACAATGACGAAGAGAACAATCTCACCCTGAGCTCCTCTCTGCTGGCAGCTTCTCCACACTGAATAATGAAGCAGTTGATGTGCTCCATCGTTGACGTGTCATCTTGGCCAAAGAACTTAGTAAAATCCGGCACCTTGTACCGATTTGGGAGAGGAATTAAGTCATATGCAGGAGGATATGGAGTCCGATAAGAATATGTATTAACCTTGGGTTTAATGCCGAACTGTTCTTTCATCACTTCGGCGATCTTGTCGGTCTAGTATGCATCCTGCTCTTGCTGACTCATTGGTTGGTTGTTGACTGGTCGAGCCGGATGATGCGCCTCTTCAAGTCTTGGTAGAAGATGATGCGTAGTTGTCACAGGCGTAGCACCAGTCATCTGGACGTTATGCATCGACTGACTTACCGATGGATAATTCTGGACACTTAATAGATTGGGTTGAGTCACCATATTCATCAGTTGATGTACCGATGGTCCACTCTGAGTGTTTGCTGGACTTCCGTATTGATACATTAGTGCGCCAGGCTATTGAGCTGGCGGCTGACTAGTCCATCCAGGATTATAAATCATCGGCATGTGACTTACCGATGACTGATAACTGACTGGCACCTGCTGTTCCTGCACCTTAGAGTAATCAACAAATTGGTTACCTTGATGTGCTATTACCCCGGCCTGAGGATTCACCAGCATAGGTTGGCTTCCAGCTGCTATAGTATGTGGCATCAACATAGAACTCGCCGATGGTGGCATTAGAGGTATTTTAGGACTCACTTGGAAATCTTCTGATGGCACTTGTACAGTCGGAGAGGACGTAGAGTAATGCACCGTAGGGATCACCGGTTGTGATTGTATTGCCGATGCCACAGAGCCCTTCCAAGCTGAACTATCTCCCTGCATCAGATTAGAACCAACGGATGGATTTGAAGGCATACCGTAACCCCACCAGTTGGCAGGTGCTGGATGATTCTGGATAGCAGGCCCTGACATTGTCGACGCCACTGGATTTGCATTAAGCTTGGTGACGCTTTCAGGACATGGTCTTGGCGGTGTGGCCACATCGGCAGACGGATCCACAGGAGTGGAAGACGCCATAGGGGCTGCCGATGGGTTTATAGATACCGATCCAGGTTGATGATACGCTGGACCAACATATTGAGGTGCATGTCCTTCTTTGAATGATTGCATAACAGCATTGTAGACAGTATTGGACAGCACGCTGGAGTGGCTAATTAATGCTTGACTTAAAGCAGAATTAACCATCTCTTCTAACTTACCAGGACTGGCATCGTACGTGACCTCCCGTGGCAACGGCGGATCTTGTTTCTGGATTGCTTCGCCGCTCCTGCTTAGGCTGAAGGATTTGAGATATAACTGTTTGTATTCCTCCATAGCCCGCTCCATCGCCAGCCTCTGATCATCTTTCAGATCGGCCTCGGAGACTTCGATGACGTTCGTTTGGTTAACGTCGGAGTTATCACCCATGATAGATGTGAAATTTGTCCCACCAGGTGTGCCAAAAGAGGTGTTGACACAAAAAGCGTCAGGATCTGCGAACACCTCGGGCTATTACCCGAAATTCGATTTCCGAGGGTGTGTCGGTCGATTTGACCAGTTAATCGACAAGGACGATAACTAGAACAAGATCTGAACAAGACAACGGCGATACGCCCGGATGTCAAGACTCAGACTTGATCAGGATAACTAGAGGAGAGCTGAACGAGACAACAACGATGCGCCCGGATGTCAAAGCTCAGAGGTACTCCCGCGCGGAACTTGCAAGGGTTTGACGGAGATCAAGGTGATGCAGCCCGTCGAAGCTTGAAGAACTCGTAGATAGACTAAGACTAATGCAAAAAGGGTAAATTGCAGTAAAAGTAGAATAAGAGTAAATTGATTTGATTTTGATTGGATTGATATTTTTCTACACGCAGCCCTTGGGCACATATTTATACTCCCGCATGGAGAGTTGTACACAGACACGACTCGTACCTTCCCTAAAACAAACTCCTACTTTAAAGAAAATAACTGACTCGCACAGGAGTCGGATCCAAATAACAATATTCTTTTCCTAAACAAACACCCCTATTTTAAAGGAAAACAAACGACTCGCGCAAGAGTCGGACTCAAACTACTATAATAATACTGGTATACAATCACCAGTTTCCTTATATCCTTCCTTCGATGAAAACTTTCCATCGGCAGATTCCTTCAATCCGCGACTTCCTTCTTTCGCCACTGACAATCTTCTACTGACGTCGACCGCCACATCACCCTGTGTCCATTGGCATCATCTCTTCATTGCCAATCGGCATCGGCAACATCTCCTCGTCAGCAATCGGCATCGGCAACATCTCCTCATCGGCAATCGGCATCGGCAACTTTGCATTTCTGGTTACTTCACCAATTGACCGTTATCGGCAAGAACCATCCAGCTCCCATCGGCAATAAACTTGTCGTCTGATAACTTTCCGATGCCGATAGAAAACAGCCACCGATCAACACAAGTCTTAGCTCTTTTGACACGTGCCGAAAAACGGTGTCAACAAGCCCAAAGTCAATACGTACTCTTATCGGACTCCATACCCTCTGACATATGATTTGGTCCCTCTCCCAAATCGGTATAAGGTGCCGGATTTCATGAAGTTCTCTGGCCAGGATGATACGTCAACGATGGAGCACATCATCCGCTTCATTATCCAGTGTTGAGAAGCAGCCAGCAGGGATGAACTGAGGGTAAGGTTGTTCTCATCATCGTTATCCGGATCGGCATTTACGTGGTTCATTTCACTACCTCCAAATTCTGTGATCACTTGGGCTGATCTGGAGAAGCAGTTCCACATGTACTTCTTTGCTGGAGTACATGAGAAGAGGATTACCGATTTGGTCAAGTTAAGGCAGTGTAACGATGAATCGGTCGAGAGCTTTGTCCAAAGGTTGCGAGATGTGAAGAGATGCTATAGCTTGGTGCTTGACGATCAGCAATTGGCGGATTTTGCCTTCCAAGGGTTACTGCCACACATCAAGGACAAATATGCATCTCAGGAATTTGAAAGTTTGAGCCATCTCGTGCAGAGAGTTGCCGATCAGGAGATCAAAGATTTCGAACCTAGAAAAACCTGGAATAAGAAGGTGTCCTTCGCTGAGAAAGAAGAAGGTTCTGAGTGGCATGAGGAGCCAAGTATCGGCGTTGCTGAATGGGTAAAAGATAAGAAGTCGGTATCCTGCCCTTTTGGTCGGAAAGAGGTTGAGAGATTCACCTTCGATATTACCAAAGCCGATAGGATGTTTGATCTATTGCTTCAAGAAGGGCGAATTAAGCTGGCGCCTAACCAAGTGATCCCATCGGCAGAAGAGCTTAGAAGGATCAGGTATTGTAAGTGGCACAATGCAACTTTGCACAGTACCAATGATTGCAAAGTCTTTAGGCAGCAATTGCAGTTAGAGATTGGGTCCGGGCGGATTAAGTTTGAAAATTCTAAAGCCCAGAAGCCAATGAAGATTGATCAACACCCATTTCCATGTAATATGGTGGAAATTAGTCGGAAGGCTAAAGTGCTGACATCAGAAGCTGCCAAGAAAAATGCATCAGTGGATCCTGAACATCAAATAGCTATGTGTGATGTGAAGAGAAAGGAATTTACCGATGACAGAAAAGGCAAAGGGGTTATCGGTGAAAGTAGCAGCGCCGGGAGACCCCGTGAACATGCACCATATGGTGTCGTAATCACGCACAGGCAACCACGACAAGAATATCGGCGCTCGCAGGAGGAGGAATATCGGCAGCAAGAGGAAGAAAGGAGCCAAGAGTGGCGTCGGCATAAAAATCATTGGAATTGTCCTTTCTTCGTTCATTGTTGGGAAGAGGGCATCAAGCTACCCACTGCTGATAATTGTCCCGAGTGCAACAGGTGTTATCCTTCTGGTCGGTCGGGAAAGAGACCCTATTCTGATGATCGAGAAGCAAGCTATAGCAGGCCGATCAGAGAGAAGAGGTCGGTGCATGATCGGCTTGGGGGTAAGCTCAGCGTACATGACAGGCTTGGCAAGCATGGCCGTCAAGAAGAGCGTGAAGAGATGGCTGATGCAAGGGTGCCTGATGAAGAAATATTCTCTAGGGATCCGAATATAAGGAATGTTGCAAGCCGGAACGGTGAAAAACAGTACCAGCCTGTTTGGAAAACTAAGCTTCCTTAGTGGTGTCCCAAGGGTCTAACGAAAACTCAGAGAACGAGGATCCAACGTGAACGCCAGAACAATCTATGTTACGATGAGAATCCTGCAAAAGAGGAATCTCCAGTTTGGCAATGGAGGCCGAAACACAAGAATGGGAATCCATCGGCAGAAGTCAATATGGTTGTTATGTTGCCGATGGAATTTATGGCACCTACTGATGCTAAAGAAGAAGCTGCTGAAATGGCGTAGTTAGTTCTGGACCCGATGACAGCTATCTTTGAGAAGCCTGCCGATGATGAAAGGCAGCATTTGAGAGCTTTTTTTGTTAAGGGCAAAGTTGATGGGCAGCCAGTGTCAAAAAAGTTGGTAGATGGCGGAGCGTCAATCAACATAATGTCGTACGTCATGTTCAGGAAGCTTGTGAAAGGTGATCAGGACTTAGTCAAGACAAACATGAAGCTTAAAGATTTTGAAGGCAATGTGTCACTAGCTATGGGGGCGATATGCGACGAGTTAACCATCGGCAGCAAAACTTTGCCGACTACGTTTTTCGTGATCAGTGGCAAAGGGACCTACAACTTGCTCCTGGGAAGGGATTGGATCCATGCCAACTGATGTATTCCTTCCACGATGCACCAAAGCCTTGTGCAATGGGTTGGAGACAAGATTGAAGTCGTCCGAAATGAAGCACCATCGATTGTTGCATCGGTAGAATCGGAAACCTATGAGCAGACCAAGTGCATATCAGGTGAAGCTTGGGATACGGAGTTCCTCAAGGTTGCCGATTACCGAATTACACCGATCCAAGCAGTCGGTTCTGAAGAGGAGTTTTAATGGATCAGTTCGCCGATGACAGAAAACTTGGGCAGGGGTTCACATATGCCGATAATTTACTAGAAATAGACATCGGTGATGGTAGTAGGCTCAGACCGACTTTTATTAGTGCTAGGTTAGATTCCCAATGTAAACAATAGTTGAGTGATTTATTAAAGGAATATAAAGATTGTTTTGCTTGGGATTATACAAAGATGTCTGGTTTAGACCAATCAATAGTTGATCATCGGTTGCCTATTAAATCTGGTTTCCAACCACATCGGCAGCTAGCACGCCGATGCAATCCTATTGTATTACCCGACATTAAAGCTGAAATTACGAAATTAATTGAAGCTGGATTTATTCGGCAATGTCGATATGCCGAATGGATTTCTAATGTGGTTCATGTGTATAAGAAGAATGGAAAACTTCGTGTTTGTATTGATTTCAGGAATCTCAATAAGGCTACGCCGATGGATGGTTACCCGATGCCCGTTGCCGATCTACTGATTGATGCTGTTGCTGGAGATCGGATCATTAGTTTTATGGATGGTAATGCTAGATATAACCAAATATTTATGGCTGAAGAAGATATATCCAATACTGCTTTCAGATGTCCAGGTCATGTTGGTTTATTTGAGTGGGTCGTAATGAGATTTGGTTTGAACAACGTTGGTGCTACTTATCACAGAGCGATGAATTTCATTTTTCACAAGTACATCGGCACGTTAGTCGAGATATATATTGACGATGTGGTAGTCAAGTCCAGAGATTTTGAGCAACATCTTGTTGATTTGCGAAAAATTCTAGAGTGCACAAGGGAACATGGGTTAAAAATGAATCCTAATAAGTGTGTGTTTGGTGTGTCGGTAGGCCAGTTTCTGGGTTTTATGGTGCATCAAAGAGGTATCGAGATCGGCAGAAGATCCATTGATGCAATTAATAAAGTGGTTGATCCTACGAACAAGACTGAATTGCAGTCCTTGATCGGCAAAGTTAATTTTATTAGAAGATTTATATCTAATTTATCTGGGAAGATTAAGTCTTTTAGCCCATTAGTGAAGCTAAAGGCCGGTCAAGAATTTGTATGGAACGAAGAACAACAATCAGTCTTGGAAGAGATTAAAAGATATTTGGTAAATCCTCCGGTTTTGGTTCCACCTCAACACGGGAAACCGTTCAGATTATATTTGTCTGCCGATGATAGTGTTATCGGATCAGCCTTAATCCAAGAGTTTGAGGGAAAGGAACGCATAATTTCTTATTTGAGTAGAAGGCTGGTGGATGCTGAGACCAGATATTCGGTCGTTGAGAAATTGTGTTTATGTCTGTACTTCTCTTGCATCAAGTTGAGGCATTATTTGTTATCGGCTGAATGCACTGTTATATGCAGAGATGATGTGGTCAAGTACATGTTGTCAATGCCGATATTGAGCGGAAGAATTGGCAAACGGATTTTGGCGCTGTCAGAGTTTGATCTAAAGTATGAATCAACTAAGGCAGTTAAAGGGCAGGTGATGGCCGATTTTGTTACTCAGCATTGTGGTACGGTGAGTTCCATAGAAATTGCTCCTTGGACTTTGTTCTTTGACGGTTCCACGTGTAAGGAAGGAGCAGGTATCGGTATTATCTTAGTTTCACCCCGAGGACAGAAGTATGAAATCTCATTGCCGATTGTTGCTACTTCGACAAACAATCAGACTGAGTACCAGGCTTTGCTGAAAGGGTTGGAGTTACTCAGGGAAGTGTGTGCCGGTGCTGTTGAAATATTTGGCGATTCTATGTTAGTGATCAATCAATTGATCGAAACATATGAATGCCGAAGTGAGATTTTAATTGCATATCATGAGAAGTGTTTGCAGTTATTAAAAGAATTTAGAGAATACCGCCTTGAGCATGTTCCTAGGTTGCATAATGAAGAAGCCAATCGGCTAGCTCAACACGCTTCAGGGTATCAGCCGATTCAAGAAATAATGACATCGGTGATGGTTGCCGATGACTGGAAAAAAGAAATTGCCGATTACTTGAGGGATCAGTCTAAGAAGGTCGAAAGGCGTTTGAGGTTTCAGGCTACCAAGTACGTGCTCCTTGATGATGAATTATATTATTAGATGATTGACGGAGTTTTGCTCAAATGCCTTAGTAAAGAAGAATCGAAAGAATTGATGGGTGAAATTCATGAAGGGGTATGTGGAGCGCATCAATCGGCATTCAAAATGAAGTAGATGATCAGGCGGAATGGATATTATTGGACAATGATTCTTGAGGATTGTTTTGAGTACTTCAAAGGGTGTCAAGATTGTCAGAAATTTGGTAATGTTCAGAGAGCACCTGCGTCGGCAATGAATCTCATAATCAAGCCTTGGCCGTTTAGAGGATGGGCTATTGATCTCATCGGCCAGATTTATCCACCGTCAAGCAAAGGTCATAAATTCATACTTGTTGCTACCGATTATTTCACGAAGTGGGTTGAGGCCATCCCTTTGAAGAAGGTGACGTCGGCAAACATGATAGATTTTGTGAAAGAGCTTATTGTTTACCAATTTGGTATTCCTCAGACTATTACAACTGATCAAGGAACCATGTTCACGTCGGGGAGTTTGATGAATTTTCTACCGGTATGGGGTTTAAGGTTTTGAACTCGTCTCCTTATTATGCTCAAGCTAATGGTCAGACCGAAGCAACTAATAAAGGGGTTATCAAGCTTATCAAGCGCAAAATTGAAGAAAACCCTAGAAGGTGGCATATAGTATTGAATGAGGCTTTATGGTCATATCGGATGGCATGACATGGTGCAACGAAAGTATCGTCGTACCAGTTAGTTTATGGACACGATGCTATCCTACCTTGGGAAATTAAGACTGGCTCTAGGCGATTGTTTTCCCAGGACCAATTGACAGCCGATGAGTATGGTATCCTTATGAAGGACGAGTTGGAAGATTTAGCGAGTCATCGGCTAAGAGCTCTGATCAGTATTGAAGAGAACAAGAAAAGGATTGCCAGATGGTATAATAAGAAAGTGAAGATAAAAGAGTTTGCCGATGGTGACCTGGTATAGAAACTGATTTTACCGATTGGGACTAAGAGTTCGAAATTTGGAAAGTGGTCTCCTAATTGGGAAGGTCCTTTTCGGAAACGCTTATATTTTGGAAACCCTCGAAGGGGTTGCATTTTCCAGAGAAATCAATGGTAAATATTTGAAGAAGTATTATCCTAGTATCTGGATGGATGGATAGAATGATACAAATATAAATACCGATGACGGAGTTATTGTGCAAAACATCGGTAGAAAAGCGTTAACGTTATATTATAGGAGGATCAGTCATCAAGTTCGAATGCAACAAATTATAGCAGGGATTGAATAGACGAGATCGCACGAAGGCGAATTTGGTCCGCTTCTTCTATCTCCCTAGCATCGTCATCAGCAGTACCTTCAATTGGTTTGATTTTTCTCCTCAGCAGAAGGGCTTTGCAAGCATCGACATCCCTCTCTCATTGTAAAGCTTTGGTGGTAGCAGGGAGTTGAATCTTCTTCTGGTTGGCTGAGTTTAAAGCTTCGTCTACTTTCTTCAACTCGGCTAACAACTCTTCTTTTTGCGCCGATAGACGAGCGATCTTTTGTTCGAGCTCGATACTAGAACCTTCCAGACAACCGATGTCTTGGTGTTTTTCATCCGCGGTTTGCTTGAATTTGAGTATTTCCTCTTCAAGTTTTGCTTGAGCGGCTCTATCGGCGATGCGGCGTGAGGCCTTTTGGTATTGTAGCTGCCGACTCTCGAGGAATGCCGCTTGGAAGAGTAACTCTTCAATATCGGCAGGTAGTTGGTCTTGAATTTCCCTAAAAGCTACTCTTAATGCACTAGAATCTTGGACTAGTTGGGATGTATTTTGTTGCAGTAGAAGTAGCAATGCTTCAAGTTTGAATTTCACTTCTTCCGATATGACAGTTGAAGCTTGGACAGAGCTTTCTTCTTCTTCATCATCATCTGGAATGTTGATAGCAAAGGAGAATAAGTTGTTGGGAGAGTCTTGGGCCTGAAAGGAAAAGAATTAAAAAAATTTGTCAGTTGAAGGGTTGTATCTTGCGAATTTATGATAGATACTTGGTTTACCTGCTTCAAAGCAATTTCTCGCCTTGGACTTGGTAGAGTGGCTGGCATAGATGTATCTTGAGGATCGGCAATGGTTGCCGATGAACTTGCCTCTGTGGGAGGAACAGTTGGTGCTGGTGCTGATGCTGATGCCGGTGTTGTTTCTGCTATTGTGGCTAAACCCTGCGATGATGGTACTGTCCCTTTGTTGGAGATTTGAACCGGTGATTGATCAGGTATAGATGCCAATGCTGGCTCTAGTGTTGGTGTGTTGGTAGGAGGTTGAGAAGCAGCCGGTGATGTGACTGGAGCTGATGGTTTTGGACATTTTGGACGGGGAGCGGCACTTGATGAGCCTTCGCGCTTCGATCTTTGCACTTGGGGAGCATCGGCAGACCGAGTTGTAGAAGCTTGTACGTTTGGAATGGCTGCCGATGAACTCATTGGCTACAAAAGAAGACATTTGGTGCAAGTTGAAAATTAAGTAAGCATTACCGATGAAAGTTTGTAATCGGCATAAATGAGATAAAGATTGTTACCACGAAAGCTTGCGCCAAGATGGCAGCGGCGGCCGATGGAGTAGCAGCAGCCCCAGTCGGTATTGGTTTGGGCTTGAGGGTGACCCTGGGCGCCTTTCGATGCATGAGGGAGGCTAGTGAAGGAGCCCTGCTGCCAATTACCGATGTAGGGTTCATCGGTTGTATGTTGAAAGCTCTGCCACTTCTGCTTTTTCTTGGGATTGGGTCATCAGCCAGTTAATAAAAAATCAGATGCCGATACGTTTGAAAAGAGATGACAGAAATCAAATCGAGAATGAGCTTACCACATCATTAGGAACAATGTAATCAGCATCAATCAAGTGCCGATAGTAGTGTGACGATGCAGCAAACAGTTGATCTTTCCACTCTTGCCACTAGGATTTGTATGACTCAGTGATGAAGGAGGTTGGTGCCCAAGAGGATAAATCAATGTTGGTTACATCAGCCTGAGAGGGGAGGGTGACGATCTTATTCCAGTCCATAGCGTTGGAGATAACTTCTCTTGGTTTTATAACATCAGCGTAGCTGAGTTCGATCGGAAGTTGACCAAACGCTAATTGTCTTGCTGCTACCGATGGATAATAGAATTCATAGGTTGGATAAGTGTTCTTCCCGAACCCAAAGATGTTGACTGGAATGGCCCGGGGAATAAGGGTAGCCTTCATGATTCCTTCATTCTGTGATATATTTCCATCGGTAAGATTGAAAGAAAGTGGAAATCGATTATCCTCATCAATATAGGGCCACCAAACCCGTTCCGCAACAGGAATTCCACATTAGAGTCTCTGAAAGAACATGCCGAATTGACCCTCATTGGCATCGGTTCCCGGCAGCACTATCATGGCTTCTCCAAAGTTGAGTGGGGAGCGGGTTGTTGATTCGTCATCGACAAGCACATAATCCTCGGCCAGGTCCCTTGGGAATTGCTGACTGAATAGATCAAATTGGAGACACTTATGCATATGGGCGTTTAGCCACATGTTGATAAACCACCAGGGGCCTCCAAGATTGCCGATGGGTTCGCCTAGCAACGATTTCTCTAACACCTGATGCAGGAGGTGGTACACTGAGCTGAGGAGGTATCGGCCAAGAGGAAGTCTTGTTCCATTGGCCAAAAGCTCTGCTGCAGAGAGGTACATGTTGGTAGGTCCAATTGTCTTGCCGCAGAAGATAAACTTCTCCAGCCACATGTTTAGAAAGATAGCATGCTCCCTTTGGCTTACTGATCCGGTCTTATTGTATTCATGAACATATCCGGTCCAACCGCCGATGTTGCGGGTGATTACCCGATGTTCGGGCTTTCTGTTGAAAAGGAGAGCATCGTCGGCAGAAGAGATATCGAGGCCAGTAAGCATATGCACATCAGCAAGCGTAGGGGTGGCTGGTCCAGGTCGAAATAGGAATGCATTCATTGTATCAGACCAGAAGTAGGAGGCAGCAATCATCATGTTCTTCTTCTTGGCCATATCGGCAAGAGACAATCTGATGCATTGGTCTAACTTGCGTTCTGCCCAATAAACTTGTTGTCTCCTATCCATCCTGAGGTACCAGTTCTTCCACCCTTTGGTAGGTTTGGGCCAACACCGGAAGATGTCCGTCCATAACCCTAGGTTAAAATGCACCGATATGAAAGGGGTACGGTTGGTTTCCGCATTGATAATTTCGGTTGGATCGGTATCCCCCATCGGACACAAACAGCAGAGATGTGGTGGATCGATGGGGATTACTATTTTGTTGCGCGTCTTCTAGATTCAGAAAACAGAAAAGAGAAAGAATAAGAAATCACAGAAATGTGCAAAAAGAAAAAAAAATACAGCGGATGAAGTAAAAAGGGAAGAGATTGACCGTGGGGACATTAAAGCTGATCGCCATTGAATCAGAAAGAGTTTTGCAAATTGCGCCTTGCTGATGGAAGAGGAGGTCGTCGATTGAAGATTGATGGAGTGTTCTTTAGAAGCGCCGTTGAAAGCTGATTGAAGATTGCGCCGTTGATGGAGTGAAAAAATGATCGAGCAGCGGTCTTTATAAACCCGAAGCGTCAAGGGCGTTTTCAAGTTTTTCCCTTTTGACCGAATAGGGGTATAGAAGGATATAGTAATAGATTTGTATGGCGGTCTGGGAATTATAACCGTTGGCGCTACAGTTGTGGGAGATATTGGTAAATTGCAATGATTGTGCGCAATCATCGAGGTAATGGCAAAGATATTTCATAGTAGAGGAAATTTCGGCGCATGAGATATTTTATACTCCGAAATTGGGGGGCATGTGTTGATGCCGTTTTTGAAACGAGTCAATATAAACTGAGTATGGTGATCGACAAAGAGATGGTCATTGCTTTTTATCGGCATTGAAACACTACTAGTTAAACCACCGATGGAAATGAAGGAGGTTGCCGATGACGAAAGGCATCAGAGGAAGAAGAAGGCTGCTTAACGATAGGAAGGTTGTCAAAGAGAGTTTTACCAATAGGAGGATATGCTGATGGATGCAGGGTGACGTGGCTGACATCAGCAAATGTTGCCGATGGCATTAGAGGAAAGTGGTAGATGGAAAGAAATTTGCCGATGGAAGGTGTCATCGTAAGAGAGACATATAAGGAAACTGGTGATTTTATATCAGTATTATTGTCATTGTTTGAGTCTGACTCTTGCATGAGTTGTTTTATTTCCCTTAAAATAGGAGTTTTATTTAGGTATGAGTCGTGTCTGTTTACAACTCCTCCTGTTGGAGTATAAATATGTACCCAGGGGTGGTGTGAAAAAGATATATACAATCAATCAAAACAAATCTATTACTTTTGTCTACTTTTTCAGCATCTACTTTTATCGCATTAGTTCTAGTTTATTCACGAGTTCTCATGATCTCAACGGACTGCATCTACAAGATCTCCGTCTACTTTGCGAGTTCCGTTTTTTGAGCAATCTGAGCCTTGACGTCTGGGCGCATCGCCGTCGTCTCGTTCATCGTTGTTCTAGTTAGCGTCCTTGTCGATTAACTGGTCAAATCGACTGGCACACCTTGGATATCGAATTCGGGTATAAGCCCGAGGTGTTCGTAGATCCGACATTTTTTGTGTCAACAGACATACTCAGAAACAAAGATGCTATAGGCCGAATATAAAAAAGGGGAGTAGAACTCGAATCTTTAAATATAAACTTTAAACCAAGAACTGCAATCAAGTCGCAGATACTACCCGACTTCATTACAGAATGGATGGAAATTGCACAGAAAGAACCCGAGCTAATACGAGATCATTGGAAGATGTACTTTGATGGGTCACTAAAACTCGGAGGAGCAGGAGCAGGCGTGCTACTAATCTCCCTAGAAGGAAGACAATTAAAATAATTATTAAAGATATTATGGCGAGCAACAAATAACGAAGCAGAATATGAAGCACTCATACATGGCTTAAGAGTAGCAACTACACTCGGAATCAAAAGAATTCTCGCTTATGGAGATTTAGCACTAGTAATCAACCAAGTAAACAAAGAGTGGGACTGCACAAAAAACAACATGGACGCATACTGTGCAGAAGTATGGAAACTCAAGAAGAATTTTGAAGGACTAGAAATTCACCACGTCTTAAGAGATTCAAACGTGGCAGCAGATATGTTATCCAAATTGGGGTCAGATAGAGCAAAGGTACCACCTGGAGTTTTTGTGGAAGAACTCGCAAAGCCATCAATCCAGGAAACTAATAAACCAAAAGAAGACCCAATGGACATAAACGAAGCAAAAGAACCTGCGAACACATGGTGGATAAGTACCCATGTAGTTCAGTTTTGTCATGAGTGATTGCCCAACACTTGAGTGGTTCAGTTTGAGTGGCTTGATTCTAACCCTTTGCGAAAGCAAATGTGTGCCTGTCTATCGGCTTGTGGTGTGCAGGTGCTATGCCTAGTGACAGTGGTCAATGGCGTGGAGAAGGTCGAGTAGAGGCTTGTCGTACCGATGTACTGAGAGCGGTGAAGGGCGGAAACGGGGCTCGGACTGAGGGACCATGGGCGCCGGCGGACTAGCTGTGGTGGCTAGTACTTGGCACCGGCAAGTGCGAGAAGACATGGAGGTAGACCGAGTTGGCCGAGTCAAGACGGTGGACGCGCGAGTTGAGCGGAGGCTCAGGGGACTCGGAGTCTGACCGGGCGAAGACAAGGTGGCTCGCATCGAGTGGTTTGGTGGTTTGGGCCTCAAAATCATCCGCGTCGGTTTCCGAGTTTGGGCCGCAAAACTCGGGGTTCGGTAGTTGAGCCCAAAGCTACCGGTGGCGGGTTTCCTGGGTTTGGGCCTCAAAACTTAGGCGGAGCTTCCAAGAAAGCGGGGATGGCACGTGGCGGAATCCTGGAGGTTGCGTCGAGGTGATGGCAACTCCCGGCAGGAAGCGGGGTCATCCATTCAAAATGCGGGAGATATTTTCCGGAGCTTGGACTGCAATGCTTAGGCTAGGTAGTTCACTCAATGTATCTAGGGGGATCTCTGGAAAATAGCCAAAGCCCGATAAGTAGGGGGTGAAGGGGTATCCCTCATCCCATCTCTTGAACCCTAATCATTTTGCCCCAACTCTCTCTCTCTCTACCCTCTCTCTAGTTCATGAGATCCCTAGGTTGATTTCACCAACCTCTGTAAGAACTTGAGTTTGTTGCGAGGAATCAAAGGTCGTAACCTCCGTAAGCCATGGTGGCTTCGACTTCTTGATCGTGTCCCTGTTTTGCTTGTGTTCTTCGCGTTTTGCTTTTGCTCCCTCTTTTTCCCGAGATGATTTCTCTTTGTAGGGAGTAGCTCTAGCAAATCCGTTTGAACCAAGTTGTTCGAATTCGTGAGGAGCATCTTTGCACCGAAGGAATTCCCCTCAAACCTCACGAGTGCGTAGATCGGGCGATTTCTTTGCGGTGTTCTTCGTTCTTGCCCCTTTTCCGCCAAATCCTCGTTTCCCTTTAATTCTCACCAAATTGAGCAATGATTTCTTAAGATTAGCTCCCCAACTGTACAAGGATCATGCCTACAAAGTTTGGTTGCCTTTGGAGTTCATTTGGTTGAGTTTTGGGAAGATTTGGAGGAGAGAAAACGATTTTTGGGATCGCTGTGCAGATTTCGGGGGCGTAGGACGCTCCAGAGTTTGGCGTCGGATGGTCCGTCGGAGGTGCCGGATGCTACGTAGTGCTGACGACAGCGTCCGTCGCGATCGTCCGTCACTGGGGCTGTTTTGGGGTTGTTTTTTTAGCGTCGGACGCTCCTGACAGAGCAGCGTCTGTCGCCCGTTGGACTTAGTCCGTCGCCCTCTGCAGCGTCCGTCGCCCTCTGCAGCGTCCATCGCCAGCGTCCGTCCCCTTCCAGCAAGGTTTTCAGGATTTTCTTCGTTGCTGTTTTGGCCGTTTCTCTCTCGTCCGGACTCCGAATCAAGTTCCGTTTGTTGCGTTGGATTCGTATTCACGTAAGGAACCTGATTAGGTACTTTTGAGACCAGTTCTAATAAGTATTTTTGGGTGTGCTCTTGCCTCTTCTCTCTAGGGGTTGAGAGTACCGCTCTCGATGTATCGGTTTCGAGTTCGTGGCTTTGATCGTTCTCCATCTTCTCCGACCACTCCGCTGCACCTTTAGGGGTCTTCCTAAGGTGTCCACCTACTTGTTAGGTCGTGTGCGAGTCGGTTCTTCCAAGGTCAACTTTTGGGTGTGAGTTTGGGACAAGGGCCAAGTCTTTGAGTTGAATTTTATTTGGCTCCCATTCACCCCCCCCCCTCTGCTCACCGTTCTCGGTCCTTCAATTGGTATCGAAGCCGGTTAAGGATCAATCCACCTTACACGGTTCTTGATCCGCGAAGGCGACATGGAGAGAGGTGCTGGTAAACCTCCTTACTTTGATGAAACCAACTTTTCCTATTGGAAGGTACGCATGTCCGCTTACCTCCAAGGGCTGGACACAAAGTTTTGGGAGATCTGTGAGAATGAGAACTACCTAGTTCTTGAGGCTCGGATCACCGATGCCCAGGTTACGCAACATGCATCTAATGCAAGAGCCTGTAGCATTCTCTTCTCTTATCTGTCTCTTCCGGAGTTTGAGCGGGTTTTGAGTCTCACTACGGCACGGGAGATCTGGCAAACACTCTTGAGATATCATGAGGGCAACCCTCAGATCAAGTCCAGTTCGACACGTACCGTAGAGAGTACGAGAACTTTGCTCAGTTGGCTGGCGAATCTGTTGACGGGATGTTCACTCGCTTCCAATCTATCGTCAACAAGATGTGTGCTAATCGAACCAACTTGCCTTATGATGATCATGAGATGGCTATTAAGCTTTTGCATGCTCTTGATCGGAAGGTGTGGGAGATGAAGGTGGCTGCCATTCAGGAGTCACCAGGCTATGATGCCCTGACCGTGGATGAGCTGTTCAGCAAGCTCAAGTCCTCAGAGATTGACTACCAGACCTGGGCCAAGCTTGAAAACCCATCGAAACCATCTATGGCGTTGGTTTCTGGCCCCGGCGGTACGTCTTCTTCCTCCTCTGACCCTTCACACTCCTTGTTTGCTTTGTCTTTGATTTCTGTGACAAAGGAGCAAGTGGAGGCTCTTGGAGATGATGAGCTGGCTTTGGTCATCACCAAGTTCTCACGGCTACACAACAACCGTTTTAACCGTCGGCGTGGTGGCCGAGCCAAGGGGTGCTACCATTGTGGTGATGAGGATCACTTCATTGCAAACTGCCCCAAGAAAGTTGCGGGCGACTTCACCAAGCGCAAGGACAAGCGCGAGCACCACTTCGAGGACAAGCACAAGCCCAAGGGTGGATACCACCGAAGGTCCTCCAAGAAGGTGATCGACAAGGTGAAGGCCAAGCACCGAGCCTTCCTCGCCTCCCTCAGCGACATCGATGCCTCCTCCGGCGGAGGTGCTTCTTCGAGCGATGATGAGTCCAAGGGAAAGGTTGAGGACAAGCTCAACGGCCTAAGCTTCTACGCCGACGCCAAGCACGGTGGCTTTTGCACCATGGCGATTGAAGAAGGTAAGGTCGGGAAGTGCAAGGATGGCCCCGACTACGACTACGACTCCGACACACCCGAGGTACCACCCACCATTGCATCCCTCTCTCTCAAGATTGAGTCTTTGAACGACACCTTGATCAGTCAGGATGCTTTGCTCATGCGTGCCGCATGCGAGAGGAACGACTTCAAGGCTAAGTATCTTAGCACGCTGCATGAGCTAGAGTTTGCTAAGGCGTCAGTGGTGGTTACCAAGGAGGTAGAGTGTGATGCTTGTGTCATCCACATGTCTAGTCTTGTCACTCTCCAGGACAAGTATGGCACTCTACTTGAGGAGGTCAGTGAGCTGAAGGCTAGGCCTAGCTTACTTGGTGTGTGCAAGTCTTGCTTAGGCTTGTGTTCTAAGCTGGCACAAAGAGATGCTAGGATTGTTGTGCTATAGAAGGTCAGCTCAAATAGCACTAGAGAGTCGGATCGCTTTGAGGCTTTGGATCTTGAGATCGCGTCGTGTAGACACGACAAGATGCGTACCGAGGAAGAAAACACATACCTTCGGTCCATCTTGAGCTGGGTGTCTTGCCGAGAGCCGCAGTTGGGGATGATGCTTAGCCAATGCAAAAGGGCTGACAGCACGGGAGTAGGCTTTGCTATAGGTGGGAAGGATGATAGCATGTTCAGTAAGATCGGTGAGTGCAGTGGTTTGAGCGAGAATGACAAACCCACCACAGCTCCTAAGCTTACCAAGATCACTCCACCTAAGCCTACCAACCCCTCTGAGTTTCCTGTGAGAGATGGTGTGTTTGAAGAGCCACCCAAAACTACTCCACAGAAGCAAGTGTGGATTGCAAAACCGAACCATCTTCGCAACCCACTTGAAACACTGTCAGACATCTCTAGTGATCCCCTTCCTAAGAAAGCTAGAGTCACCCAACCTAACAAGAGAGTGCCTACCAAGAGTGCGGTGAGGTACCATTGTGAGTATTGTGAACGGGATGGGCACTTGGCTGAGTTTTGCTATAGGATGTAGAGAGATGATTGGAGGCAGTTTGAGTTGAACAACCGGGACATGTACCACCCACCAGTTGGGGCACGTGGACCGGAAGTTCGGAGGCGCACTACTAGGCCTAGAGGTACAATGCCTCAAGGTGTTAGACCTCAGGAGGCAAGACCACACAGTGGTCGTGCCCGGCGGGGTACCGGTCATGACCCATACGACTACGGGCCTCGTGGCGGTGGCTTTACTCCACCCTTCGTTAGCGGACCACGTTTTCCCTATCGTGGTGATCGCTATCCCTCCCTGGGGCAGGAGATGTTTGGTTTTTCTCCTAACCCTTTCTTTGGGAAAGTGGGACAACACTGGTATCCTTCACAGTTTACTAACCCTAGTGTTGGTCCGTTTGCTCACCCTATGTCTTTTTATTGATGTAGGAAGGAGGATTGGAGGAGACTTGGCTTGTGGATTCCGGATGTTCACGCCATATGACCGGAAGTGCCAAGTGGTTCTCCAGCCTTGACCCCGTGCGCCACACTGAGTACATTACATTCGGGGACAAGAGTAAAGGTAAGGTTGTCTCCCGGGGGTCCATCCGAGTCAATTCGTCTTTTGTCCTCAAGGATGTTGCTTTGGTTGCGAATTTGCATATTAACCTTCTCTCGGTTTCGCAACTCCTTGATGATGGTTTTGAAGTGAGTTTTAAGCCTAATCTTTCTCGGATTTTGGACTCTTGGGGTGATCTTGTTTGCTAGATTTTGCCCTTCGGGAAGGTTTTTCGTGTGGATTTTTCTATCTCTACCGAACCTTCTCGTTGTCTTCTTGCCAGTTCTTCTTCCGAGCTTTGGAAGTGGCATAGGAGATTGGGACATTTGAGTTTTGACTTGCTTGCAAGGCTTAGCTCAATGGACCTTATCCAAGGATTGCCAAAGCTAAGGTTTGAGAAGGATTTAGTTTGCCATCCTTGCAGGCATGGCAAGATGGTTGCCGCTTCCCATCCTCCTGTGACTGAGGTCATGACCACTCAACCCGGCGAGCTCTTACACATGGACACAGTTGGTCCAGCTCGGGTCAAGTCGGAAGGAGGGAAGTGGTATGTGGTTGTAGTCATTGATGACTACTCGAGATACTCTTGGGTGTTCTTTTTGGAGAGTAAGGATGAGGCTTTTCCACTTGTTCGAGATCTAATTTTGAGATTGCAAAATGAGCTACCTAAGAATGCCATGAGAGCTATCCACAGTGATAATGGCACAGAATTCAAGAATGCTCACTTTGCAACTCTTTGCTCTTCTTTGGGTCTCAATCACCAGTTTTCCTCACCTCACACTCCCCAGCAGAACGGTGTTGTTGAGCGCAAGAATCGGACCCTTGTTGAGATGGCCAGGATAATGCTTGATGAGCATAGGACTCCTAGGCGGTATTGGGCCAAAGCACTCAGTTCTGCTTGCTATGTTTCCAATCGCATTTTTCGCCGAGCTTTCAAGAAAAAGACCTCTTATGATCTGCGATTTGGGAGACCACCCAAGGTAAGTCACCTACGGGTGTTTGGGTGCAGATGTTTCATATTCAAAAAGGGCGATAAGTTGGATAAATTTGAATCACAGTCTTCTGACTCTATCTTTCTGGGTTACTCTACTCACTCTCGTGCTTATCGTGCACTTAACCTTGAAACTAACCGAGTGATGGAGACTTGTGAGATTACCTTCGATGAAACTATGCCCTGTGTTTCCACTGCTTTTGAGCTTGTAGGTGATGATGAGGTGAACACTAGCATCTTTGTGGAGGAGGAGCAGGATAATGCTGATTGGGGTGATCCCGAGCCAACTCCACTGGCTGCCCCCGTCGACCCTGCGACGTCCACTTCGGCTCACGGTCCCGACCCGACTACTTCTTCTACATGGGGGTCGTTCGAGCAGCTTCCTCAGTCAATGCCCGTTGCACATGAGGGAGCTCCAGCTGCTGTTGAGGGGGAGGCCACTTCGTCCAGGCAAGCTCCCCGCCACATCTAGCAGCAACACCCACCGGAGAACATCATCGGCGACAATGACCGTCGAGTCACGCGGTCCAGGTCCTATATCTCTCACTTTGCTCATTCGGCTTTTGTCGCTTCTTTTGAGCCCCGAGATGTTGGACATGCTTTGATGGATTCGGATTGGGTTAATGCCATGCATGAGGACTTAGAAAACTTTGAGCGAAACCGCATTTGGGTCTTAGTTCCTCCACCACCTAGTTGCCACCCTATAGGTACCAAATGGGTTTTCAAAAACAAACAAAGTGAGGATGGGGTGGTAGTGCGCAACAAGGCTAGGTTGGTAGCTCAAGGCTTTTGTCAAAAGGAGGGAATAGACTATGAGGAAACCTTTGCTCCTGTAGATCGTTTATAAGCCATTAGAATCCTTCTAGCTTTTGCGGCTTCTAAGGGTTTTAAACTTTTTCAAATGGATGTTAAAAGTGATTTCTTAAACGTCTACATAGAGGAGGAAGTTTATGTTAAACAACCTCCCAGTTTCGAAAATCCCAAGTTTCCAAACCATGTTTTTAAACTTCACAAAGCTTTGTATGGTTTGAAACAAGCACCTAGAGCATGGTATGATAGGCTAAAAACCTTTTTGCTTGCTAAGGGTTTTAAAATGGGATCGGTAGATAAGACGTTGTTTCTCCTCGAGCAAGACAAAGACACTCTCCTTGTCCAAATATACGTGGATGATATCATCTTTGGTGGTTCTTCTCATGCTCTTGTTGCCAAGTTTGCAGATATTATGAGCAGGGAATTTGAGATGAGTATGATGGGAGAGTTGACCTTCTTTCTCGGGTTGCAAATCAAGCAAACCCGGGAAGGGACGTTTGTGCACCAAGGCAAGTACACAAAGGATATCTTGAAGAAGTTTGACATGGGTGAGGAAAAGCCCCTCTCGATGCCCATGTCGACTACGACTGCCTTGGATGCGGACGAGGAAGGAGAGGCGGTGGATCAGACGAAGTAACGAAGCATGATCGGGTCGCTTCTGTACTTGACAGCGACTCGGCCGGACTTTCAGTTCGCCGTCTTCTTGTGTGCACGCTTTCAGGCGTCCCCACGGACTTCGCACAAGCAGGCGGTGAAACGCATCATGAGGTACTTGCGCTTCACTCCCGAATTTGGACTTTGGTTTTCCACCTCTTCTTCTCTTGAGCTTTGTGGTTATTCTGACGCCGGCTTTGCCGGTTGCCGACCTGATCGGGTCTTATTTGGTTTCTTGGTCTTCTCGCAAGCAATCTAGCGTGGCACAGTTGACGTGCGAAGCTGAGTACGTTGTCGCGTCTAGTTGTTGATCTCCGTTGCTTTGGATGATTGCCACTTTGAGAGATTTTGGTCTTGAACTTACTGAGGTGCCTCTGCTTTGTGATAGCACGAGTGCAATAACTGTGGCTAAAAATCCCGTGCTTCATTCGAAGACCAAGCACATTGAGGTCCGCTTTCGCTTTTTGCGTGATCACTACGAGAAGGGCGACATTGACCTCTGGCATGTCGAGACCCAAAACTAGCTTGCGGATATTCTGACTAAGCCATTGGATCAAGCTGCGTTTTCTCGCCTTCGGGGCGAGTTAGGTGTTTGCTTTCCTTTTTAGAGGAGGAAAGTTTTGTGTATCATAGTTCTTTTTTATTCTTTTAGTCTTTTCTTTGACCTTCTTCTCTCTTGATGTCTTGTTTGTGTTAGTTGGTGTCATTGCATTTTGCATCTCATTTGCATTTGTGACATAGTTCATTTTTAGCTTCATATCTATAGCCAATATAATGAATCTATTCTCTTTTTGAGGTGCTTTATGTGTCTATGGTGTTGCCTAACTTAGACACTTTTTGATCTATATGATATGCAATAGAGCTAAGTTAGAAAAGCTTTAAAACTGAACTTAATTCCCCATGTCACCTCTGAAATGGCACCAGCATATGTAGGCTTTTGAAGATCCTTCTTGGCTGCCTTGTATATAGCTTGTAACTATGGCTCTTCATTGTTTCATTCACCACCTTTGAGCACCATGTTTAATATCTAAACTGAAATTGCTCTCCGTTTTGTGAATTGGAAAGATCGAGTTGGGTCTGCATTGTGAGCACTTCACCGTGTGTTCGAGACTGCTTCCCATATGGGTTGATACTTGAGCGGTGTCGTGTATGACCAAAACCGGTGTGTCAAGTCCTTTGACTTTGCCCAGTTGGTAAGCAGTGGCATCACTTTTCTTACAACCACTCGCATACAACTTAAATGTGCCTAAAACTGAATTTTGGCTGCATAACTCTGAAATTTGAAAAATTCATTCAGTTGGGTCATTGGCTTGTTGTATGAACTTTGCTAGGGATAGTTCTACTTGCTATACATGAGATTGCTTTGAGATATATCTTATCTTGTTTGCCATGTTTAGTTGTCTATAGGAGGTGGTACCCTTTCTCTGCTCTCACATGATATGCTCTCTAAAATAGCTTTTAAAGTGATCTTAAGCTCAACTTGAGTCTTTGTTGGGCACGTAGAGCTTTTCCTATTCTCACAGGATCACATCACTTAGAGCATGTATTCATTGTCTTAGCTCTAAGTATGAAGCTTTTGCACTCATTTTGCATTTCATGGCATTTGTTGTTGGATCTTGAGTTGTTGATGTTTGATGAGCTACATGTGTCAACAAGGGGGAGAGATGTGCATTTCATTCCATTTTCAACCATCTACCTCCAAGGGGGAGAAAGAGTGCATCTCATTGGTTTAGATCTCATTTGGTATCTTGGGTGTGCTTTTGCCCAGGGGGAGCTTTTGCTAGATGTGTTGAGCCTTTGCCTCTTCTGGAGGGTCTAGCTTGCTTTGTTGGCTCCGACAGGTTTTGATTGTTTCTTGAGCATTAATGGACGTAAGTGGTTTCAATTGGTATCTTTTGAGCTCCCTTAGTGCTTAAATTGGTTTTCTGAGCTTTGAGAGTTTGTGATTGGTATCTTGGACTTGCTGGCGGTGTTGAGCCCGTTTCTGCCTCTTCTTGAGGGCTAGCTTTGTTTTGCTTGGTTGCGTCGAGCCGTTGCCCATGTCTTTGGGAACCAAGTTTTGGATTTGCCTTGCTTCTCTCAAGTGATCCCGTTTTGGCTTTCTCAGCTTTTTGATCATTTGGAGAGTTTTACCTTGTGGGTCAAATCTGAAATGCACTTGTGTTGACAATGCACTCATCAAGGGGGAGATTGCGAACACATGGTGGATAAGTACCCATGTAGTTCAGTTTTGTGATGAGTGATTGCCCAACACTTGAGCGGTTCAGTTTAACTGGTTTGATTCTAACCCTTTGCGAAAGCAAATGTGTGCCTGTCTATCGGCTTGTGGTGTGCAGGTGCTATGCCTAGTGACAGTGGTCAATGGCGTGGAGAAGGTCGAGTAGAGGCTTGCCGTGCCGATGGACTGAGAGCGGTGAAGGGCGGAAGCGGGGCTCGGACTGAGGGACCATGGGCGCCGCTGCGGTGGCTAGTACTTGGCACCGGCGAGTGCAAGAAGACATGGAGGTAGACCGAGTCGGCCGAGTCAAGACGGTGGACGCGCGAGTTGAGCGGAGGCTCAGGGGACTCGGAGTCCGACCGGGTGAAGACAAGGTGGCTCGCGTCGAGTGGTTTGGTGGTTTGGGCCTCAAAACCATCCGTGTCAGTTTCCGAGTTTGGGCAAAACTCGGGGTTCGGTAGTTGAGCCCAAAGCTACCGGTGGCGGGTTTCCTAGGTTTGGGCCTCAAAACTTAGGCGGAGCTTCCGAGGAAGTGGGGATGGCATGTGGCGGAATCCTGGAGGTTGCGTCGAGGCGACGGCAACTCCCGGCAGGAAGCGGGGCCGTCCATTCAAAATGCGGGAGATATTTTCCGGAGCTTGGACTGCAATGCTTAGGCTAGGTAGTTCACTCAATGTATATAGGGGGGTCTTTGGGAAATAGCCAAAGCCCAATAAGTAGGGGGTGAAGGGGTATCCCTCATCCCATCTCTTGAACCCTAATCATTTTCTCTCTCTCTCTCTACCCTCTCTCTAGTTCATGAGATCCCTAGGTTGATTTCGCCAACCTCTGTAAGAACTTGAGTTTGTTGCGAGGAATCGGAGGCCGTAACCTCCGTAAGCCATGGTGGCTTCGACTTCTTGATCGTGTCCCCGTTTTGCTTGTGTTCTTCGCGTTTTGCTTTTGCTCGCTCTTTTTCCCGAGATGATTTCTCTTTGTAGGGAGTAGCTCTTGCAAATCCGTTTGAACCAAGTTGTTCGTATTCGTGAGGAGCATCTTTGCACCGAAGGAATTCCCCTCAAACCTCACGAGTGCGTAGATCGAGCGATTTCTTTGCGGTGTTCTTCGTTCTTGCCCCTTTTCCCCCAAATCCTCGTTTCCCTTTAATTCTCACCAAATTGAGCAATGATTTCTTAGGATTAGCTCCCCAACTATACAAGGATCATGCCTACAAAGTTTGGTTGTTGTTGGAGTTCATTTGGTTGAGTTTTGGGAAGATTTGGAGGAGAGAAAACGATTTTCGGGATCGCTGTGCAGATTTCAAGGGCGTAGGACGCTCCAGAGTTTGGCGTCGGACGGTCCGTCGGAGGCGCCGGACGCTACGTAGTGCTGACGACAGCGTCCGTCGCGATCGTCCGTCGTTGGGGCTGTTTTCGGGCTGTTTTTTGGAGCGTCGGATGCTCCTGACAGAGCAGCATCCATCGCCCGTCGGACTCAGTCTGTCGCCCTCTGCAGCGTCCGTCGCCCTTCCAGCAAGGTTTTCAGGATTTTTTTCGTCGCTGTTTTGGCCGTTTCTCTCTTGTCCGGACTCCGAATCAAGTTCCATTTGTTGCGTTGGATTAGTATTCACGTAAGGAATCTGATTAGGTACTTTTGAGACCAATTCTCATAAGTAGTTTTGGGTGTGCTCTTGCCTCTTCTCTCTAGGGGTTGAGAGTACCACTCTCGATGTATCGGTTTCGAGTTTGTGGCTTTGATCGTTCTCCATCTTCTCCGACCACTCCGCTGCACCTTTAGGGGTCTTCCTAAGGTGTCCACCTACTTGTTAGGTCGTATGCGAGTCAGTTCTTCCGAGGTCAAGTTTTGGGTGCGAGTTTGGGACAAGGGCCAAGTCTTTGAGTTGAATTGTATTTGGCTCCCATTCACCCCCCCCCCCCCTCTGGTCGCCGTTCTTGGTCCTTTAGAACCTGACAACTTAAGACAGATCATCAACATAGAAAGCGATTGGAGACAACCATACATTGATCATAAAAGTGAAATCAAACTACCCGGAGACAAAGCAAAAGCAACAAGGATTATAAGGAAAAGCAAAGCCTACATTCTCGTAAAGGATAAATTATACAAAAGAGCAGCATCTTCTAGAATATTACTGAAATGTGTATCTACACAAGAAGGAAAAGAAATATTGGAAGAAATCCACTCGGGATGCTGCGGAAACCATGCAGCATCTAGAACACTAATCGGCAAAGCATTCAGAAGCGGATTTTATTGGCCAACAGCACTTAAGGATGCAGAACAATTAGTCAAAACATGCAAGAATTGATAGATGTTTGCAAGACAATCCCATGTTCTAGCACATAACCTAATCTGCATACCACCAGCCTGGGCCTTCTCATGTTGGGGGCTAGATCAAGTCAGACCTCTCATAAAGGCAAAAGGGGATTCGACTCCATATTCGTGGCAGTAGACAAATTCACCAAATGGATTGAATACAAACCACTTGTCAAATACAGTGCAGAAAAGGCGATTGAGTTCATACAAGAAATCATGCATAGATTTGGGATGCCCAACAGAATAATCACAGACCTTGGATCACCGTTTATAGCAAAGGAATTCCAATATTGGGCGAGATTGTGGAATAGAAACAGACTATGCATCGGTAGCTCACCCCCAAGCAAATGGACAGGTTGAAAGAGCCAATGAGTTGTTATTACAAGGCCTAAAACCAAGATTATATGAAGACCTAAAAGATTATGGAGGTAAATGGATAGAAGAACTACCAAAAGTGGTATGGGGTTTAAGAACTCAAATCAGCAGAGCAACAGGATATTCACCTTTCTTCTTAGTATGCGGATCAGAAGTTGTGTTACCAATTAACTTAATATGGCAATCGCCAAGAATTGAGCAATATGATGAAGGAGAAGCTGAAGAAACAAGACGACTAGAGATTGACTCGATCGAAGAAATAAGAGATAGTTTAGTAATACAAAATGCAAGATATTTATAAGGCTTGCGAAGACGTTATGACAGAAATATGCAACCAAGAACGTTAAAACCAAGAGATCTAGTACTATGACTAATCCAGAAAAAAGATGGAAGACACAAACTACTCAGCCCATGGGAGGGTCCTTTTATCATCAAGACAACAATACAACCTGGAACTTATGAGCTAATGACAGAAGGAGTTCAACTAAGCAATACTTGGCATATCAGTCAATTCAAGAAATTCTACAAAAAAGCGCAAAATACAAGACATCAAGAACAAAACGGCAGTTGCACAATGAGAGGCACTGTCTGGAGTCGAGTTGTTTCATGAGGCAACTTGACAAACCGACTGCTTTCCACCATAAGTGGCACAGTCTGGTTCACATATATATACTTTACCGGCTGTTTGCACAATGAGAAGCACTGTCCAGATTCAGTTGTTTCAAGAGGCAACTTGACTAACCGACTGCTTTGCACCATGAGCGGCACAGTCTGGTTCATATATCTAAAATTTACCGGCTTTACACAATGAGAGGCATTGCCCGGAGTTAGTTGTTTCGTGAGGTAACTTGACTAACCGACTGCTTTGCACCATGAGCGGCACAGTCTGGTTCATATATCTAAAATTTATCGGCATTGCACAATGAGAGGCATTGCCGTTAGTTGTTTCGTGAGGCAACTTGACTAACCGACTGCTTTGCACCATGAGCGGCACAGTCTAGTTCATATATCTAAAATCTACCGGCTTTGCACAATGAGAGGCACTATCCGGAGTCAGTTGTTTCGTGAGGCAACTTTACTAACCGACTGCTTTGCACCATGAGCGGCACAGTCTGGTTCATATAAAAAGTCTACCATTTTGTGAGGCGGCATGACTAGCTGACAGCTTTGCACCATGAGCGGCACTGTCTAACATTTTTAAATCGATTGTTTCGTGAGGCAACTCGACAAACTGACTGCTTTGCACCATGAGCGGCATAGTCTGGTATATATATAAAGTCTACCATTTCGTGAGGCAGCATGACATGTTGATAGCTTTGCACCATGAGCGGCACTGTCTAGAGTCAGTTGTTTCAAGAGGCAACCTGGCAAACCGACTGCTTTGTACCATGAGCGGCACAGTCTGGTTCATATATCTACAAGTCTACCGTATCTTGAGACGGCATAACATCAAACTACTCAGCGCAGTAAAAAAGAATAGTCTACCTCGATGACACTAAAATCAATCACTTGTACAAAGTGACACAACAACTGCTTGAAGAGCATCAGGGACTCGGCGTAAAAAGAATGCAAGCCAAATGTCCTCACATCAAGAAGCAAAATCTCAACAGCAAGAACTACTCGTCAAGAACCACTCATCAAGCAACACTATTAGTGTAATCATCAAGGCTTGAAGGCCAATAATGTTACCCAAGAAGAACTCGGGAATTCAGAGCCTAATACAGAAAGCTCACTACTTCAGACAACAATCAAAGGAACTCGGCATGACTCATAAAAGGTTGGAAAACAAGGTATTCATCAAATCAGAAAGTAAAACTGTACAACATTGACATACAAAGATGAGAGCATCAGGACGAAGCCTGATAGTATATTAAGCAAAGGTATCAAGAAAAAATATCATCAAAGAATATATTACAAAAACCACCACCAGAGAAAAACAAAAGTCATCAAGGAGAAGCTGGCAATACTTTCATCTGGCTAAATATTTGGTGACAAAGCTCCTGAACCTCAGGCTTCGATTGTTCCCACCTCCTCAAGAGATCGGCATCCATCGGATCTTCGAGAATTCGATCCAAAGGCACATCAGGAGCAAGAGCTCGAACAAAAGAAACTACATTGTTTATACAATGCTCAAAGCCATTCTCAACAAACTCTTTAAACAGAAGGGGCAGCGCAGGAATTAGGGTTTTCAGGCCTTCTTTAGCATCTTCTTGAAGACAAACAGCAGCCACGACAGGTCTCATAGCAGCATATAAAATTTTATATCGCTCATGAACCTCCGAGAGCTGGGTCTTCAAAACTTCCTCGGATTTCAATGACTGAAAAGGGCAAAAGAAGTCAGAAAGACTACAAGAAAAACAACAAGAAAATCATAAAACAATAATTAGTCAACTTATAGCTTTAGCTTTCTTCTCTGAATTTGCAAGACGAAGAGACAAATCTTGTTTCTCCTCATTCCAAGCAATAGAAGCTTGATGAGTAGCTACAAAAATAGCGAGTACATCGTCACAACAGAAGAAATAGAAGATAGTTACCAACAATCTTTTCTTCCAAATCAGAAACAACAACTACTCGAAGAGCCTTTTCTTGCTCTAAAGCAGCACGAGTCTAAGACAACTCAAGCTAAACTATGTCAAGGTCAACTTGAAGAGTAGTAGTCGGCTGAGTTTTTGAGGAAGAAGCAGTCAACTCCCGACAGACATCCTGAAAAAAGACATGAATCAAAACAAAGCACAAACGAACAAGACCGAAAGAGAGAGACAAAAATGAATACCTTCAATTCAGTTCCAAACGACAAGGATAAATCTGTCCAAGAAGAAACAAGTTTTTGAACTCGTTCAACTCGGCTGAGCTGAACCTCTAGTCCCTGAATAAGTAAAGGCATGACTGAAGAAGAAGTCAGAGCTTTGGCTTGGAGGTTCAACTCAGGCACCTCAAGAAGAGGCACACCTTCGGGAGGACTGGCACCAACAAATTGAGAAGCACCGGCAGCGTTGGCAGCGTCAGGCTGAGCAGAAGATTCAGCTTTCCTTTTCCTAGAAACTAGTAAGACGTGAGAAATCCGAGGTTCTAGGGTATAAGGCACATACCCATCAGTAATACAAAATCCAGGGATAAACCTGGAAGAAGAGGTCGAAGTCATAGTGACTTCAGCAGCAGACTCTTCAGTAACAAAGGCATTAGGCCCAAAAGGAAAATTCAGCCTAAAGGAATGACCATGATCCTGAAACACAAAAGCAATTCATCAACAAACAAGAACTCAGAGAAAAAAGAAACCAGAACAGGCTAAACAGATTACTAACCGGAGGTGGTGGATTTCTAGCATGGTACTCAGAAATCTGGGGAGGCATGGTAGACACACCACTCAGGACCCTCCCCAAACGATCAAACATGTCATCTTCAAACAACTCGGACTCAGTGAGAATCCGAGAAGGATCAGAAGAACCAGTATACTCAAAACCAAGATTCTACCTCTGCATGAGAGGTTGAATCCGAAGGCGATAATAACTGGCAACCAATCCATTACCAGTCAACCCGGATTGCTTCATGAAACTTATCCGGGTCACCAAAGGCTTGATAGCCAAAGATTCGGAAGGAGATAGAGGATCATTCCAGCAAGGAAGAGGAGTTGGAAAGGCAGCAAGATCAGAAGAAAAGTAAGCATCAGGCTTTGAAATGTAGAACCATTTATCCGCCCAATCTTTAACAGATTCATAAAGCGTGAAAGCAAAGTAAATGGCCTTCATACCCTGACGAAATTGAAGAGCACAACAGCCAAAACGGCTAGGAGTCTTTTCATGGAATCGAAGGTGGAAGAAGTGCCGAAGAAGGAGAAGACAAAGCGGGATGCCGATAAACGACTCGCACAGATGAGCAAAGGAAGCAAGAAAAAGAACCTTGTTAGGGGCCAGATGATGAAGTTGGATACAGTAGAAACGAAGGAACTCCATCAAGAAATTCGATGGAGGGAAGCAGAGTCCGGCACGGACAAAGGAAACAAAAAGAATGTATTATTCAGGAGAAGGACTGAGAATCATATGCTCACCGGAAATGAGTAGCCCTTGAAGCAGCCCATGCGCAACAAGCAGATCCAAGCCCGCCTCCTGAGTAGACGGCTTGGGAGATTGCATCATCTGGCGCGACATCTCGATGAACTCAGGATTCTCTATACGCTCCAAAATAGTATCTTCGTCCACGAATTCAGCCTTGCCCTTGGCCTTGCTCTTGATCTTGTTCTTCTTCACCATTCGAGGTGGCACAAAGATGATCAGAGCAGCGACGACAGTTAGGGTTTGCGAACAAAGGAAAAAAAATTACTGCAAGGTAAAAGAGAGGAGATAGTAGAGGGACAGACTTATAAGAAAATTTTACCCATAGCGTAAAATACAGAAGGTGAAAAGTTCCACCAATCACGGATTGGAATTTAAAGCAGTCAAACCACATCTCCTTTCAGAGAGTACAGACAACTCACGGAACAAAAGAACTCAGAAAATACAAACAACAAATCTTTGGTTCTTCATTATACACATTCTTTGAAAGTACAGACCAGATACAAAGTTACATTGCCGAAAGGAACTAGTACACATTCTTTGAAAGTACAGACCAGATACAAAGTTACATTGCCAAAAAGAACTAGTATAAGTCAATAACAAGGAACCCAGTCAAATTCGAGGTTAAAACCTCAAGAGTCAAGATACATTATCGACAGACAGAGCCAAATAACTCAGACATGCTAGACGCCCAACAAGACAAGGCACACCTGTTTGCCAAAGGTAGTAGAAGCAAAGCCCAGAAGACATTCAAGATTCATAGTTTTGCCAGGTCCTCGACAGAGAGAAGGCGGATCAACACCAGCAGGCGCCAAAATGACATTGCACAGGACCAGCCAAGGAATACTTCTTCATCCAAGGCCGCAAAATCAGCCAGAGGCATGGAACTAGGACAGTGGAAGATCAAGCAGTGCAACATGCGACAGCCTCATCACAAGAACTAGACCATTTGCCTCAAAGCCGCCCACAGTGTGGTACTACCTTGAAACTAGTCACCTACTAGTTTCTATCACAAGAACTACACCATTCACCAGATTACAACCAAGAAAGGGAAAAAAGAAGCCCGGGGGCTCGTCAAGCTCTCCAACTACAATATCCATGATACAACAAAGGTTTGTACGAGAGAAGGAAGAAGACATATGAAAATACAACCATACTACAGTTATTTATAGAAGAATAACGGATGCACATACACCAAGGCTATGAAGAAAAGATTACAACAGCAATAGTACATAAAGGGAGCAATGAAAGCAAAAGATTCCACATTGATGAGGGAAAAACGGCTACAATAAAGATAGTACTTCAAAGTATCACACAGAATATCCAGAAGAATATTCCAAGGACAACCATACAACCAGCTACGGCTCTGCAGACTATGAAAAACAACTCGACCGATAATTTTACAACAGCCAGATAAGATCAAGCTAAGCTACATCTACAACAAAAGACCACAAGTGACAAAATATAAAGGCCTTAGCCAGGGGGATACCAGATCTACCACCAAAGAAGGCCTGGTACCCAAGCGGAAACCTTACAAGTCAAAACAACCCAAAATCCTCACAAAGCGTGAAGAAGTGTCGGATCATAGGCAGAAAACCACTCCCAACAAATGAGATTGGATAGCTCCAACTCTAGCCTTTCTAGCAGGAGTTCGGTGCAAGCATGCACAGCCAGAAATATGGAGTGTACAACTTCAATCAACTCAGGAGTAGTAACGGTTACAGCCCGGAGTTCAGCAGTTAGACAGAGAAGGCATGGAAGCCACATCACAAGACTTCTTCTGCCTACCACGCCAAACTTCCTAGGAAAATCTAACCGAAGAGTTAGTATACCTCTAACTTCATTCACAAGAATTCATCTACCCACTCAACTACCAAAAGCAGGGCATAAGCCCGAGGGCTGCTCAGTTTCACTCAGCAGCATAGTCATCAGGAGAAAGAGAAACACCCTAAAGTTCAAGGCATCAGTGCAAGCACAACAGAATTTATAGCAAGGAAGGACCACCAAAAGCTAAAAGTCACGAGAAAGGAAGAGAAAGAAAAGGACAAAAAACTGACCAAAGAAAACAGTGAAAACAGTGAAAGATTCTACATATCCGTGAAGACACAGTACCCACCCGTGAGCAAGACGAAAACAAGGGCACACTATTTCAGATCCTTCCACCAAGCTCTTTTCCGATAAAAAGAACTCGGAGAAAGGCTCTGGGGCTGGAAATACCTACCTTACAAGACTATTTTCTCAGATCCTCCGAATACTTGTACCAAGTATCCAGAGGCTCGGGGGCGGAGGCTACACTCAATGAGTGCACCAGAGGTGCACAAGAATGCTAGAAGATCATGAAGGACACAGAAGACTAAAGCTAAGACATTTTTTAGATCCTCTGAATACTTGTACCAAGTATCTAGAGGCTCGGGGACTACACTCAATGAGTGCACCAGAGGTGCACGAAGAACTGCAAGGCGAAGAACACAGAAGATCATTTCATGATTTTGCTTCAAAAAAGAACTCGGCTCGCTTATAAAGAAACCCGGCATATTGACGCAAAATCATGAGATGCTCGGGGGCTTCTCGATGGGATATCCTATAGGGTACCTAGAGACCGGCTTGCCTGAGCTTTGGGCCTCCTTTCCTCGGCTCACAAAGGAAGACGGACAGAAGAAACCGAATTCTACTCGATAAGGACGATAAGACCGAAGCACAGCTTAGGACTCTAAGTTTGTAACCAAGTAGGATTAGAATAACCTCGGCCAGTTCCTATACTATAAAGGGCCGGTGAGGGAATCACCCAAAAACAGTTCCCTACATACTACACAACACCCAATACGTAGATCGACACACAGCACGTTGTATTACGATCAAGAGCAATAACAGACGACTCAACTGGACGTAAGGTTATTACTCGACCCTGTCGAGGGCATGAACCAGTATAAACTGTGTGTCCCTGCGTGTCCAACTACCAAGGTTTCACTATTCGCCGAGGCACGAACTATTGTCTCGGTAACCCCGTGGCAGGCTATCGGTGGTAAAACATCGACAATCACATCACTTATAAATTACAAACAAAAACAAAAATACTGGAGTTTGTTCTCATCACAAATTGAAACTAGATTCAGCAAGGTTTTTCATCGCAGACCCAAAAGAACATCATTGTTCCAAAAAGAACATGCATCAGCCCAAAAAAACTCCAAAAAACAGCACCTCACTGAACATCACTCCATTTTCTTCTTGCTTCTGCTATTGGCAGGAGTGCTGGCTGGACTGGATGGTTGAGCTTTTTGGATTTGCAGCTTCTTTGGTGTCAACTTCTTCCTCACTGTTGACTTCTTTTTTGGTGTGCATTGTGTCTCAAGAGGGAGGGCATCAACTGGCTGGTTGGGCTGGGTGTCCACTTTAATGGAGTCCTCATAGTAAGGAGCCAGATGCACAGACATCAGTGGTACTGGATCATTTGAACCAGTTCCAGACCTGACAGACAACACTTTGCATTAGTTTTCCACCTGGTTTTAATAAAAAAACATGCTAGCAGTGAAAAGGTACCTTATAGACACACTGATAGGTGGTGAGGTGGTTGCTGGTGCTACACCCTTTTGTTTCTATGAGGTGGTTAGAGAAGAGACACTTCCTCTTACTTTTGTTATGTATGGCCTTTGCCATAGGGTCATTGAATGGGAACTACATCTGGGATGGCTAGGCCACCACAAGACTCCTCTTTATGTTAGTTGTTGCAGCCTTCTTCAATCTCTTCTTTGGTGTGCCCCTACAAAGGATAACAATTCAGCTTCTGTGTATGCAACGCAATGTGAATGCAAAGTTTTTGTGTATCTTCTTACAAGTGTACCAGTGATGCCCCAACTGATGACAGATGAGGCATTCATGTTTCCTTGACTTCCTCTGGCTGCTTCCTCCCTGAAGTGCAGATTTCATCATATTCTTCCTCCTTCCTCCACTAGTGGACTTGAGAAAAGGAGGGTTCAAGAAGAAGTATGGTTCTGCCTCTAGCCACATGGACTTGTTAGGCATGCTAGGGATGGAGCTCTCATATGCAAGTCTAAAATGGCATGCTTTCATGGGATTCCTAACCCCTGCCAAACCATACAAGAACAGGTCCTTTTTGCTAGGTTGACCACAAACCTGAACCCAGACCCTACCATACCTTTTGCACACAATTCTACCACTCCTTTAGGTGAGGCTGTGATGACATCTATGTCCAAGTTGTAGCTTTGTTCTCTAAGCCTTTGCACTATATGGGGCATAATTTTTCCATTGAGCTTAGCAGCTGCCCTCTTCCTATGGTTCCGCTTGTTCAAAAGCATCTGCCTTATAGTGTCCAACAATTCATCAAGGTGGTTACAGTTTTCAGGTTTCACCTAGTTGTTGAAGGACTCAACCAAATTGTTTGTCACATAGTCCACCTTTGATAATGTGTTGTACTGGATCCTGTCCAAAGCTTATTGCGATTCGCTTGCAGATAATTCATGGCTTCTGGTTTAGCTGCTACTGTTGACATTTCTTAACGACATCATCAAGAACATAGTTCTTAGCAATGATGCCAAAAATGCATGGTATGTAATTAACTTTCCTTTAGCAACTAGCCACTTATCTTTTACCTTATACTCCTAAGCATGAAACTAGGTTGTCATCCCTAATTATAGAGCTAGTAATATTTTATGGTACTTATGAAATATTATATTTCATGCATATCTAGGCAGAAATAAATAATGATGGATATGAAATTATAAAGAACAAATGATTCTGCAAGCAGACAGATTAAATATACCATTGTAGCATTTTACCTAGAGTATTACCAGGTTGTCATTTATATTCTACCACTGGGAAGGTCTAGTAAAACTGATAATCTATAGTATTGATAACAAGCATATGAAATGAATGAAGGGATTTAACCATCAATGATCTCTACTCTTAAACAGGGGTAAGTCACATGATAAATATATATGATAAGGGTAAATAGATCAGTCATCATCATAATAATAATAAGGGTAAAGTTTCTAGAGTATTGTAGTCACTACACAAGTGTTGTCCAATACAAGTAATAAAGAAATATCTCCTAAGTATTCTAACTACCGTCAAAGCTACGCTAGTTAGTGCAAGTACATCTAGCAATCATTGTTAAGTAATACTACCAATATTCCCAACCACAATAGGGCCATGAACAGGATGAGTTGAGGTCAAAAACCTCAGGTATAACAAGATATCCTCAACCTGACAATTCCTCCCTACCAAACCAGTGCACGGGGGAGGCCTACAAAGGACTCAATGGACGTGTCACATCCATGATCTACCCCACGACCCGGCACAGATGGGGGCATCCGTAGACAAGCAATGTATCTAATCCCCACGCTTATATACTGCCTACCACTCGCCACACGATCGAGTAGACAAGCGTTATACAAACATGTGCATGAACTCAATAGCAAACTAACTATACTAGACATATTAACGTAGACAATGAACAAAGTAAACAAGAACATATTAATGAAGAATAGTGTTGCCTATAAATATCATATAACTGCAGATAAATACTAAAAGAGAATAAGAGTTGTACGAGACTCCAATCTCTTGACAACGTCGGGAGTCCAAGATTGATTGACGTATCTTGACTTCCTCTACTCTCGATCTAACTAAAGCTATGCTATGAACTAGAAAAGCTCTAGATGAACTAGGGTTTGTAGCTCTGGATGACTAGATCTCCTATGACTTAAACTGAATGGATCTCCAAATGAACTGAGATGAGATCCCGGGGGTCTGCCCTCTATTTATAGTCCGGTGGGGTGCACGATAGCCGTTGGATCAAACTGACTTAGTGTAGGGACGAGATGACTCCTCAAAGGTGGTGGAGGAAGCTTCTAGAAGAAGGCAGGCAGTGGGCCCAGGGGGGTGCCACCCGGCCCCACCGCATGCTGGCCGACCCCACATGTTGGGGTCTCGAGCCCCACTTCGCTCCTGTGTTTGTGGGATCCTCCGTGAGTTGTTTGGCAACTATATCTCTGTGGGATTTATTCGATATCTATTCTGATTTGATTCCCTTTATTGATCTTTTATGGAATAGTCCCTGGAAAATAATGGAATACCAAAACTCATGGAAATTCTATATCTCATCGGTATAACCATCGGTATCTTGAATGAACATTTACCCATGCACCAGACGTTGTCCTAAGGGGCACTAGACGCGTCCGGTGACCCTAGGCTCAGTCTAGATGCTGAGTGAGCACCAGACATTAAGAGTGTCCGATTAGTAGTGACCGAACGCGTCTGGTTTGAATAGATCATCCCTGGATCCTTACTAGAAACAACCAGACAATGAGCACCGGACGCGACGCTCGAGGTGCTCGTGCATTTGGAGAAATTGAAGAAGTGCTGACTGTGAGCACCGGACGCTGAGTGTGTCTGGTCACTAGTGACCGGACGCGTCCGGTGTGAAAAATACCTCCCTGAAAGCTTATTGGAAATGACTGGACGTTGCGGCGTTGAGAGTCCGGTGCTAGACCGGACACGTCCGGTGGTTGAACAGAGAGTGTCAATGCATGGAGAAGTCGCACGAAAATGGCTAAATTCAAATGGCTAGTAGACATGGTGCATTTGTTGTCACCAGACGCTGGTCACCGGACGGGTCCGGTGCAACATTAAGGTGCGTCCGGTGCACCCGCAGAAAGCCCAGAAGGGACAATGACTATCTTATTTGATGGGGCTTTATAAAGAAATGTTGGCCGGTTAGGGGGGGAACTCTTGGCCATTTCATTCACTCTTTGATCCCTAGAGCTAAGACACACTTCTCCCACCATATTTTCTTGATTGCTAATCATTCTAGTGAGTAGGGAGAGCAAGCTAGTTCATTTGTATCACATTGGCCCATCTAATGGCACTTGGGCTTGCATTGTTGTGAATTTCTCTTGTTACTCTTGGAGTTTGTCGACTCCTAGATGGCTTGATGTAGCGGGATCATTGAGCGGAGGATTGATGATTGTCTCTGGCTTCGATCATTGAGGGGTTCTTGAGTCTTCCCCATGGGAGATTCATGAAAGACATTTCTAGTGAATTGCGAGTAGCTTGTGGATCTTCATCTTATGTTGATTGTACGACACCTGGTTGCGGGTTAGGCGTGTCAAGCCTATTAGAGCGCGAATCACCAAGTGAGTGTATCGCTATAACGTGGAGTAGCTTGCCGACAAGTAAGTGGACATCAGTAAAAATCATTGTGTCAATCTTTATTCTACTGGTGATTTCATTTGTATACTATTGATATTGGTTATTCTATATCTCATCGGTATAACCATCTCTACTCTACTCTTGCAATTACAGTGTCTACATTTATGCAAAGTAGAGTACTATCCATCTAGTATATCTTGTATATTTTTTGTCTAGACTAGTCTCTTGACATTGACTTAGTTTATTAAACATCTCTTGTTTATAGTGACTAAACTTGTTGGATAGGTGGTTTGTAACCTTTTGACAGTGCTAGCGCTAAACTTGTTTATAGCCTTTTGTTTTACTAATCACTTGTTAAAGTGCATTTGTAAAAATTTTATTAGACTATTGACTCCTCTCTGGCCATATTAGGACCTTTCAGGAGGGATATGCTTATTTGGTGAAGGGTATTCCGGTAAGTTGATATTTGTTAATTGATGTTGCGTTAGGTTTGCCGGCTAATAATAAGATTACTGTTAGCTTGATTCTCAGCTAACAATTGGCTGGCACATTACCTGTGCTTGTATTTTGATCTCCTCCAGAATTTCTTTAGCTATACATGTTAATTACATGGGTTCCAGCCAGACTTTTCGAAGCACATTAAAGGGCCCACAGATCCTTGGACCATATAAGTATAATAAAATAAAACAACAAGACAAGAAAAAAAAGTGATCATCTATGCCTGCTGCAGGTTATTGGCAGAGCACTGCATAAATAATTGGACACTACCGGCTGCTGGCTTCATTCCTTGTTTAGGTCGCCACCTCACTAGAGCCAGGACGCCGATTTCCTGTTTCTAGAAGAAAAGGAAAAATAAAATAAAAAAAAGGCATCAGGGTGAGAATCAGGACGAAGACGACGCCATGACGAACGGGAACGGCAGCTTGACGAACGGGAACGGCGGAGCCAGCGGCACCCGTGGGAAGCCCATCAAATGCAAAGGTGTTGTTGACTGCGCGCGGTTTCTCTCTCTTTTTTTCGGGCCCCCGCTCTTCCTTGTTGTCGATCGCTTTGCATCGGCGGCGGCGCGGCTCGGTCGTCCCGGCATGCGTAGTCGTTGAGGTTGAGTTAGTTCTGGTGGTGCAGCGGCGGTGGCGTGGGGTCCCGGAGTGCCGCTGTCGCTGGAGGAGGTGGAGGTGGCGCCGCCTGGGCCCCTCGAGGTCCGCGTCAAGGTGCTCTTCACCTCCATCTGCCACACCGACCTCAGCGCCTGGAAGGGAGAGGTACATTGTTCTCATTCGTGTTCTTGGCATACCGGATTGGGATTTGATTTCTTTACTAGAAGATCATCACTCGAGTATTTGTTTGTTATTTATATATGTGCTCCCACACTGCCATGTGACGACGGTGCTGTGTGTCTGTTATGATGGACGTCACAGAACGAGATGCACCGCAAGTACCCTCGCATCTTGGGCCATGAAGCTGCCGGGTGCGTAATTTTAATCCTCTTTTCCACTCATTCTCTTCGGGTTTTAAGTATCTTGTGCAAACCATAACTTCATGAAAACCCGTGTAAATCATAACAAAAAAAGTTATTTAAATTCACATAAAAAATCACACATGTAGATAATACGATGATATATAACCTTGTAAAATATCTTGTCCAAACTCGACTTCATTTGTTAGATATAAAAATAACAAATTTCTAACAAATCATCTAAACATCTTTCTGGCTTGAAATTTTTTATTTTTACATCTCACAAATGAAGTCGAGTTTAGACTAAAATATTTTATAAAATTGTGTATCATCATATCATCTATATGTGTGATTTTTTTGATGAAATTTAGACAAATTTTTTATCATGATTTACACGAGTTTTCATAAAAATTGTAGATTACACCTGATACGTTGTCTTTTTATTATTATTATTATTATTATTATTATTATTATTATTATTATTATTATTTGCTCTTTATACATTAGCCGCCCCCTCACCGTAGTCCTTCCTCTTATGAAGTTGACGTGTTTTATTGTCATAATAAGAAATTTCGAGGCAGCTAGCAAAATTGTTCGAGTTCAGATGGAAACTGGGCTTTACCGGAGTTTTGAGTCCTACAGTTGACTTCGGCGCCCATGTATTTCTTGTGAACACTTTACTGTCCAACATCTTTATAGACACGAGTATAGTATTTAAAGGAGTTATAATAGTACTATGTATGCAAACTAGAATTAAGGCCACCAAATTCTAATCCTATGATCTAGATGGAGGTGGATCATTTTTTCACTTAACCTCTCACACCATCTCCTCCTGACTCCCGTTACGCCGTTAGGGCCCGTTCCGTCTCACCCGCCTCGAGTCTCCCCTACTCGCGAGTTGCGAGACGCGCCGACGCGCGAAACCCAACGCCCCGACGCGACGCCCCGATCCCGGCTCCCCTCGGCGGACGCGCGATCCGCTCCCGACTCCCCGAAGCGGACGAGACCCCGACGGCTGCCTGTACGGTCTCCCCTTGGCCACGCCCCCCGACGCACGCCTAACCCCGACGCGCTGGCCGCGATCCGCTGGTAGCTCCCATTCGCTGGCGATCCGCTCCCGACTCCCGACTCCCCGACGCCCTAGACAGTACAGGTAGCCGCCACCATCCCTAGCCCCATCGAGAAGGCCAACGCAAGGATCCTCCGGCAGCGATCGGCCACCATCCCCCATGGAGGTGGCTGCCCCAGGGAGAAGGGCAACGCTGGAGAAGGAGCAGGGCTCCTTGCCCCCCCCCCCCCCTAAGACCCTACGACACCTCCGTCATGGATACCGGCATGGAGGCACCCGCTGCCGACATGGAGACTGCTGATGATCACGTCGGCATCACGATCGACGCGGTCGACGCTGGAGTTGAAGCACATCTTGTGCAGCCAAGCACACCTAAGACGAAATCTTCTCCGAGTTTAGAAGTAAGTTGAACCGAACACATGATTTTTTTTTTTGCAAAGAACTAGCTAGTTCCGCATGGTCTCTATTACTCATACAATTTGACACTTATATAGGATACAAATTATATGAATCATTTGAAGCCTATGGTTGGAATGATCTTTGATACTCTCACGGATGTGGAAAAAATTTACAAATCGTATGCACAAGAAGCTTGTTTTTTCTGTTCGGGTTGGTCAGCAGAAGAAGGAAAATGATAAAATAACATTAAAGCAGTTTATTTGTTCAAGGGAAGGGTACAGACAGGAGAGCGTAAAAACAGTTAGTGATGAATCCAGGAAAAAAAGAAAGTCACCAAATGTGATGGAAACTAGATGTAGTTGTCAGGCACATATTGCTGTCAAGCTTGATAGTGATAATAAGAAATATCGAGGCGCACAGTCATGGTTTTGTGTCACCAGATAAGAGGCATTTGCTACGATCCAACCGAAATGTCAGTGAGAGAGCAAAGAGTACTTTGTTCAATTGTCATAAGGCTAGCATTGGCACATCACAAGCATATCGACTTCTCCATGTCAGTGAGGGTGGGTTTGAGAATGTTGGGTGCACGAAGAGGGATTTGCAAAACTATTTTAGTGACCTTAGGAAAAAAAATCAAGGATGCATATGCACAAATGTTTGTGGCACAGCTTGAGCGAAAGAAGGAAGTAAATCCTGCCTCTTTTATGAGTTTATGGTGGATGAGCAAGGACGACTTGTCCGCTTCGGGGAGTCGGGAGCGGATCGCGCGTCCGCCGAGGGGAGCCGGGATCGGGGCGTCGCGTCGGGGCGTCGCGTCTCGCGAGTAGGGGAGACTCGAGGCGGGTGAGACGGAACGGGCCCTAACGGCGTAACGTGAGTCGGGAGAAGGAGATGGTGGGAGGAGTTAAGTGAAAAAATGACCCACCTCCATCTAGATCCATCGGATTAGAATTCGGTGACATTGATTCTAATTTGCATAGGTACTAGGTTTGCATAGCATAGGCTCCCACCTATATATCTTTCTGAATGCCGTACTTGCAGGATTCGCCGTAAATTTTTAGCTTTCATGTGTGAAAATATAATTGTTTCAAATTTCCCGTCTTATTTGGGGTGTTGGATAAATAAGGTGCCCTGAATTGTTGTTGACTTCCTAGCAGCAATTTGTGGGTCCAATGGTCATCAGAGCCCGCATGCACATGGCATACCGGCCGACATGTGTGCCTGGCAGATTTGCACATAAATGAGCAAGCCTTGACCTTGTCACAATTATAGTTGTAGCAGTACTATTAGTTTATTGTTTATTCAACTCTTTTTTAACAAAGCCTCGGCAAACAAGTTTAACTTTTCTGCATATTGCTAAAGAAATGTTTTAACAACGGTCTTTTCTCATAAAATTGAGTTCTCTAGGAACACTCCGGTCTTTTGGACTACATACTCGAGTTTTACTAATACAAATCCTGCAATTAATTTATAGTTACGATATGAGATTTTTTTCATGGGCTCACCTTTTTTGTGCACAAACCACAGGCTCTCTTGTCCTTGAATAAATCAATTTCTAGATTTATTGATAAAGCATCAAGATTTATAACACTATAAATTAAAAATAGAATCATTAGAAATACTATGAAATATAATTTTAGAATGTGTTCATTAGGTGTCATAAACACTATTATCCTTTTCAATAAGTTCGATCAAATATAAAAAAGTTAATAGAAAACCGTTTTAGTATTTGATTTATTTAGGAATAGCGCGGTAGCATATTTTCGTAAAGAAACATTTATCTTAACGCAGATACTCACAAGGTACGTACAATAATTCCTATGAATACATCTATGAAAACTCTATCTCTTTGAGCATTTTAAAAAACTAGGCGGAAAAACCTTGAAATTGACAAAGACATCGTAGCTGTCTTGCTTTGGACGGAACATCCTCTACCGTTAAATCCTAAAAAATCGCTCCCATGGAGATTGGCTCCCAGAATCTGTGCCTGATTGATCCATCTATGCACGGCGGTTAGACTAACCACCGATTGCATAGAGATCTAATAATTGATGGGCAACCAGTTGAGCGTTGGCAGATGGAGACAAGCAATGCCAACGATGACCAGATCCCACATGCTTGTCTTCTGGATGATCAGTCCGATGGCTCCATCAAAGGGAGATCCGATCCTCTGGTTTCTGGTTTGCCCGGGCAACCTTTTTTTGTTATTTATTTAACGGGGACGAAAAATGAAACTTTATTTCAAATACTCAAGAGTGACAAACTTTTTGAGGTAACGAATCAGTGGATGGATTCCATTAGTATCACTTGGTGTTTTGTATAGCAAAGTACAATTAATTGTAGCCAATTTGGCTGCCTCAAATGTCAAAAGTAACATTGACTAGAGGCAGTAGCATAAATCTCCTGAATACTACTACCTCCGTTGTAATTTATGAGTTATTCTAAGATACATATATTTTACTATTATACATACTTAAAAAAACGAAACCACTTGCAGTTTGAAAAAAGATCATTGATTAAGGCATCCATGGTACTTTTTGCTGCCTAGCGACAACGCATATATAGTAGTATCACTGGCGTGCCTGCATGCAGATTTGGTATAGTATCATGACATATAGGACAAATACAAATATGGTACTTCCAAATTATAAGTCAATTAGACTCATCGGAGCGACTTATAATTTGGAATAAGAGGAGTATGTGACAGCAGCACTTGACTTGACTTGCATTACAAAGTGGTGGAGAGCGTGGGCGAAGGAGTAGAAGGTCTTGCCCCAGGAGACCACGTAGTTCCGATCTTCACCGGGGAGTGCGGGGAATGTGTGTATTGCAAGTCCGACAAGACAAACCTCTGTGAGACGTACCGTGTGGATCCTTTCAAGACTAGCATGGTGTATGACAACGGCACCAGGTTCTCCGTGGTGGACCGGCGGTCCGGCGTGCGGCAGCCGGTGTACCACTTCCTCAACACCTCCACCTTCACCGAGTACACCGTGCTTGACGCGGCCTGTGCAGTCAAGATCAACCCCAAGGCCCCGCTGGAGAAGATGTGCCTCCTCAGCTGCGGAATCACCACAGATAAAACTTCCAGCTCTGTCGTCTGATGCAGAATTGAAAGTCACGGTCGTCGTCACTGATTTCCTCTTTTTCTAACTCACCGACATGCATGGTCAAAAAGGAAAATAGTTTACTCGTGGGATGAAATTGCTTGTAGAGGAGTTTTTAGTTTCTTGTAATCATACCAGTTTTGTTTTAATTTGGCATCAGGAGTGGGAGCTGCGTGGAACACTGCCAACGTTTCTGCAGGGTCGACCATTGCAGTATATGGACTTGGTGCTGTTGGTCTTGCTGTCAGTATACATACTTTTTTTCCCAACTCACAAAAGAATTTATCTTTATCTATCTAGCTATCTATCTATTTACATAAATCACAAATCTATTTTTCCATTAGGTTGTTGAGGGTGCCAAGCTACGAGGGGCAGCTCGGATCATCGGCGTGGATGTAAACCCCGCGAAGTTCACCAAAGGTGCCTTCTTAGCCACGTCGTTTCCACTATTTCTCTCTTTGTGCCCGCTTATTCTTCTTCAGCCATTTTCACAACCCTCTGGAGCTAGCAAACAAAATATCTGTCTGTTCACAGCATGACTTGGCACTTGGGTAAAATCCCATTCCCATGGATGCTTCCTGTGTTTGCTTTTCAAACGGACAAAAAACACCAAGGGGGACAAAAACTGAAGCTATGACTTGCCAACCATTTTAACTCTTGTCTCATCTACTGCTTACCCTTTTTTGTTTTCAAGACATAAAAATATTTTATCTGATGTCTCAGTAATATAAGGGAAGAAATTGGTTGCTGATTTCATGAACGAATATTCAATGCCCCATTGTTATAAAAAACATGCATATATATGGTGAAGACAAGGGTTACTCTACTGAGAAGGCGACATTTCTAGTACACTATTAAAGAAAGACGATTTTCTCTTGTTCATAATATTATTTAAGTAGAAAGACAAGCACATGCACCCATGGAGAACACATCTAGCTTGTCAATTTCAACGATCAGGATGTCATTTTCCATATGATGCAACCGGGAGCAAAACAGAACAATTAACTCTGGTTTCGTCATTAGGCTCACAGGGCACTCATGCTATGTCTCAATCTCAATTCCTGTGTTGATTTATAAGAGTTACAGCAACGGAGTGATCTTTGAAAAATTATTAAATTGAAGATTAAAAGAACAAAATAAAATCAGAACTTTTACTTTTATAAATGCTGCTCAGCCTGATGAGCTATTCCCCAAAAAAAATTCTTAAAATGATCCATATGTGAAAATTGCTGTTAGCAGTTGACACAAAAATTGACTGCAGAATAAATCAAACCTCCGCGCGTGTTGTGATAGTCAGCAGAAGGAAGAAAATAATTTCCTTTTTGGTTAATTGATTGGAGGCTTGTACACCCACACCCCCGTCTCTTGAATTTTTCTTCTTTGAAAATTTGTGGTACATGGTGCACATCGTCTTGATGATCAGTATTGTACAACTTGACGTGTTTGTTTGGAATCATGGAATTTGGGCGCCATCTCACTATTCTGAGCGCAATGGCTTTCAATTTCGTAAGAGTACTAGTGACCTTGTCTACCGTAGTACGTAGTACATTTATAAGATTATCATACACTGACTGGAAATGAAATGTGTGTCCAGGTAAAGAGATGGATGTCACGGACTTCATCGATTCTAAGATCTGTGACAAACCAGTCCATGAGGTACATCCATTTGTTTCTCCTTTTTGCAGTGAAAATGTTTATCAGCGTTGTTATATGTTCTTGTATGATAACAAGAGAACACTAGCTAGTATCATCTGTATATGGCAGGCACTCTGTGGCCGCAGGTACACTGAAAACTGATTTTGCAGGTGATCCGGGAGATGACCGATGGAGGTGTAGACTACAGCTTTGAGTGTACAGGGATAAATGATGTGCTGCGAGAGGCCTTCCTGTCCACGCATGATGTAAGTTGTGCTTTCCTCTTCCTTTCTTTCTGCTCATATTTTCCAGGCCCCAAGAACAACATCAATCTGAAATTAAAGATTAACTATGGGTTTACCAACAAGATTTGGACACCTTTTCCCACACCAAGTGTACGGGATGATGATTTAGACTCGAAAACGGTACTTGCTTTTTCAAGCTGACCGTGTATGAAGCTCCGGATCTTTTTCTCTTGTGTATGTAAAAGTTACTTAATCCAGGAAAAAAACGTAACTACTTTGATGAGATAAGAGCATCTCCAAAAGACTCTTCATATCCTTCCTATATGTTAGGAATAGAGATTTTGGTGAAAAACTACTCTCCAACAGCTTATCTAAATGGTCTTCTAAAATATAGTCATTCTCTATTCCGAATTTTTCGCTAGCCAAATATAGAAGACGAGAATGACTCTCTAGAGTATGCATGAGATTTAGAAAAACTGTTGGAAAATAGAAAGATATACAAAACGATTTTTATGCAAATGACTTTCCAAATGATGATTTAGAGAGTGAGATTTAGAAAGACTCTTGTAGATGCTCTAAACTCTGTGCTTCAAGACAATGCCGTCGCTAATTGGCCCACTAACAGTGTAGCCCGGCTCATGATTTGGCCCAGTTAGAACCAAACCTGTTTTTTCTCCTTTCTTCAGAACAACTACTAAACCTGTGTCACAAATATATATGCAGGGTTGGGGCCTGACGGTGGTGCTAGGGATCCATTCAACGCCCAAGATGGTGCCGCTGCACCCGATGGAGCTCTACGGCCGTCGGATCATCGGCTGCGTCTTCGGCGACTTCAAGGGCAAGTCCCAGCTGCCTGACATCGTCGACAAGTGCGTTAACGGAGTACGTAGCTCGCTGACTGCGTGCATTTCCTCCCTAAAAATCGGGCTTTAATTTTACCATAATCTTTTCACTTCTAATCTAGTAATTAGCATTCATCCGCCATAGTATATAATTAAGAATGCTATGCTATTGTTGGGACTGCATGGTCATTTTCTCTTACCTCTTGTTCAAATGTTCAGGAGATCAATATAAACTTCGATGGCTTCATAACACACAAGATGTCATTCTCGGACATCAACAAAGCTTTCCGGTTACTGGAGGAAGGCAAGTAGCTGAGGTGCCTGCTCAATCTCTGATGGACAATACTTCAGGAACAGTTTTGATTTCAGTAGCAAAATAAATGTACAAGGATTGTTTTCCCTAGTACTACTCTTTTATGTATAATAATTCTCATGTTCAGGTATGTCTTGTAATACGAATGCTACTTCTTTCAAGAGAACAAAATGACAATTATTGTGGATCGGGTATTGCTAATCAGTATCGCTGCTTCACTACCGACCATTCCAACATTCATGGTTCGAATATCAGGCAGCTTTGCTTGGCCTTCTTATCCCACCCAGGCCTATGATTATGAGTGTCTGGAGCTCAGATATCTGCCTGGCCGTAGAGTTATCTTGGATGGCATCAACCAAACAACTCCTCACACAAGAACCACGCAAAAGGACCAAGGCTATATCCCAGTGTCTCACTAGTTCAAATTCGCGGATCACAGCTATGTTCAAACGTACACGACAACACTTCTAGAATCAAACCCAGTAGAGTAGGGGCAATCGACAGTGATATCAATGAACGTTATCATTCCTCTGTCTGCACTACTACAAAAACAATTTCTAGCAACACCTCCATTATTTGTGTAAGGGCGACTCTATATAGAGCCGCCTCTACAGATCCATTTGTAGAGGCTGCTGGTGTTATGAATCTCCCCTACAAATGACTCTATTTGTAGGGGCGGTTCAATATCCAGCCGTCCTTAGAAATCCAATTCGTAGAGACAATTCTATATTGAGCTGACTCTACAAATAGACGTTGAATATTAAAATTTAAGAACTAAAATTTTGAATTTTTTAAATGACCTCGGATGAAGAAATGATCAAAATAAAAGTTGTAGATCTTGAAAAGTCATAGAATTTTGTTGTTTACAACATTTTTATTTGAAATCATTTGTTTCTTCAAAATTCTGTTACAAATTTATTTTATAAATTGTTGAAGAACTGTGATTTCTCTTTTTAATCTATTGTTAAAACTTATAACTAGTCTTTCTCTCTCATACTAACTTCAAATTAGTTGATATTTTTTCCTAAAATTTTCTTAAATCATGCTCTATCAATTTATTGTATTGTTGTATCTATTATTTCGGTCATATTTTCCCGTGAAGCTTTCAAATTTTGAATTTTCAAATAGTTATAACTTGAAACAACATTTTGAAACATGAAATGACTTTAGCTGAAGAAGTCATCAACATCAAAGTTGTAGAACTAATAAAGATCTACAACTTTTATTTAGGTTATTTTGTTATCCTAGCAATTTAGCAAGTTCATCATAAGTGGGAGCTTCAAACTCCTTATCACTATCACTATCGCTCCCCTCATCCTCACTTTGTACCTTCCAGTCACCCTTGGCCAAGAGGTATAGGTGTGTACAGGATGTGGATGATGGCGGTGGTGGAGGAGGAGGCAATGAAGTCCCAATGACTAGAGCAGCCACTTTCTCATCATCAGATGATCCACTTGAGATCTCTATATCGGTGAGCCAATCACCCACAATATATGCCTTGCCATTCTTCTTCTTTTGGTAATTGAACCTCTTCTTGTAGTCATCCTTCTTCTTGTATGGCTTATGGCTTGTCAACTTTATTCTCTTCATCACTTGAATCATTATTGGCACCTTTCCCATTCTTGTACTTCTTCTTATGCTTGTATTTCTTGGGCTTGGTGCATTGATGAGCAAGGTGCCCAAGTTCTCCACAATTATTGCAATCCATCTCGGAGATGGGCTTTCTCTTGCTACTTGTGAAGAATTTCTTCTTTCTTGAGTCAAATTAGACTCCACTTTTGTTGAGCTTCTTCAACATATGAGAGAAATATTTGAATCATCCTCATCTTCACTAGAGCTTTCAATGATCACTCATGATTTTCCCTTGTCTTGACTAGCCTTGAAAGCCAAATCTTTCTTTTTGGTGGAAGATGGATAGTCTTCTCTTGGACTGATATGCATATACAACTCATGTCCCCAATATTTGTGTCAGTGTAGCATTGGAGAGATCGCTTTGGTGAAGCACGGTGAGGATGTGGTCATACTTCTCAATGTGTAGCAAACATAGAATCTTCCTCACCACATCGGATGGTTGCATTTGGGTGAGACCAAGACCATTGAATTCATTTTAGCAATGACCAAATGATAACGCTCCTCAAGCTTACTCTTTGTGCCTTCATTGAGAGCACAAATGGTGATCCACAACTCATGTGCGTCTTTGGAAATACACACACGGTTGAAGACCTCCTTGCAAATGCCTCTAAATAGAATATTCTTGGCCTTTGCATTCCATCTCTCATGTAGTGTGTCATCACCAAATGGGTTACCATCAAAGGCATTAGTGAAACCATCGGTGGTGGTTTGAGCACACCCACATTAACGGCCTCTAGATAAGCCTCCATATGAACCTTCCAATAAGGAAAGTTGTCTCCTTCAAATAAGGGTGGTGGTCCATCCTCATGGGACATCTTGCTCTTGGCGGTGAAGTCTAATTTAAGAGCACAAGGCCCTAATACCAGTTGAAAGTATCAAGGTGCCCAAGAGCGGGGGAGGGGGGTGAATTGGGGTTTTCTAAAAATTCTATGTGGAATTAAAACCTATTCTAAAGCCAATTACTCCTATGTAAGGTCCTAGATGTCTAGAGGGGGGTGAATAGCCTAATAAAAAAATCTACAAATCACTAGAGCAAAAGGTTAGATAACACTTAAGCAAAGCTTTTTGCTCTAGCTCTACTTGGGGTGCAAAGGCACCTATCCAATGCAATTCTAGTTAGCTAAGTGCTTATCAATCAATAGCAAGAACCTAAAGCACTTAGCACAAGCTAGCAAGAACAACTACTAAAGAAGCTAACTAGCAAGGTAACTAGACAAGATATGAATGAAGATAAGTACAAGAGAGGAGGTGATTGTTATACCGATGCCTTATGATGTATGGATATCAATGTAGAGAACCAATCACAAGAATATCAATGAGTAGCCGGGAGACAAGTTGACAATTGATTTTTCTCCCGAGGTTCACTTGGTTGCCACCAAGCTAGTCCCCGTTGTGTCGACTACTCAAGTGGTGATTCGGTGGCTAATAGGCAATGACAAGCCTAGCCCACTAACTCGGGCGCCACAAGAATCCACCCAAATGAGAGTAACTCAATGAAACGAGCAATCCACTAGAGTTACCCTTTGGCACTCCGCCGAGGTGGGTACAAGCCCTCTCACAATCACCGATGCCGGCCGCAAACAATCACCAATTGCGCCGAAGCTTCTCCACAATCGCCAAGCCATCTAGGTGTTGGCAAACACCAAGAATAACGAGAAACCACGCGGCGATGACGATGACCAAGTGCCACTAAGATGCAATGCAATGATCAAAGCACTTGGATCACTCAAACTCTCACAAGTATGCAACAAGAGTGAAGAGAGTAAGTTGGGGGCTATCTCAAGCAAGCACAAGTATGTCAAAATGAATGAGAGAGGCAAGAGGGAGCCCTAGGAGCCAGCCACAACATATTTATAGTCACCACCAAGCAACTAGCCGTTTTAACCCCTCATCCAGAGCTTCCTGCGTAGCTCCGGACGCAGTCTTCATGAAGGGTCCGGACTAACGCGCATGCGTCCGGACCCTTTGCGGTTTGAATACAGCCATTGGCGCCTCTTCTCTGTGCTGACACGTCACCTCCGGACGCATGCAACAGTAGCGACCGGAGTCCTTTGATTTTGCGTTCGGACCCAACTCAGAGAGGGTCCAGAGAGCACCAAGTCTCCGGACCCGCGTCCGGTGTCCATGGTCTGTACCATGCCTTGCGTCCGGATAAATCCACCAGAGAGGAATATAGAGAGCGCTGAGCTCCGGATGCGCGTCCGGACGCTAAACGCCGTCCGGATCTCCTGTGCGCGGAGGCCAAGCTTCAGGGTATGCCTCCGGTCGCATGTCCATTGGTCTGGACCGCACTTTCCTTGCGTCCGGACCCTACGTCCGGAGCCCTTCTGGGTTCCACACTGAGCTGCCTCTTCTTCTCCAAGCTTCCATGTGCTAACACCTTGTGATTTATCTCTTGTTCACCTGTGTTAGCCTTTTACAATATAGTTCATGGATTTTACTTTAGTTCTTTGTGTCACTTAGGTTCATTTTAGATATGCAATGCAAATGACCTAGTGGCACATGATAACCGCAATCGACGCGAGTTTTCCCTTCTTGATAGTACGGCTATCAATCCTAAATGTGATCACACTCTCTATAGTGTCTTGATCACTAAAATGAAAATGGCCCTATAGATATACCTTTGCCTTGAGCCATTTCCATTCCATCTTTTCCTTGTCCATGGAGTGCTTGATCCATCATGATCACCCTCTAGGCTCCATGCACCAAGGTGGATTGCCCTATCTTGATTTAGCACTTAGCAATAGGGTTAGTCCATAGGTTTCATTAATTACTCAAAACCAAACATGGGCTTTCACCCTAGTGCCTACAACTGTGAAAAACTAGCTAGGAATGAAACTAAGCAAGTACACAACACCCTATGCAATTCTAGTCAAGCATGATCAAGTATGAAACATGAGCAAAAAAGTAATGCTTGAAAGTAACTGCGAGAAGGAGAAGGAAGTCTACGCGTCGATGTTTTCCCGAGGTATCGAGGAGTTGACACTACCCCTAGTCCTTGTTGGAGCACTCGCGCAAGGGTATCGCTCCCCCTTGATATGCGAAAAGACCAAGTGCTCCCTATGAGCTGATTCTTCGCCACTCTGGCTCGGTGAATCACCCACAACCAATGACAAGCAAAGTTTGGCCATCCACAATCGCCTATGGATGGTCACTAAGCTTCCAATCGCCACCAAACCGTCTAGGTGCTGTCAAACACCAAGAGTAACAAGCTTGAACTCTACTTGACTTGAGTGGATGCACACTTGTTGCTAACTTGACACTAATGAGGGATCAACAAAGGGATTAGTGAAACTAAACTTCCCACTAGGGCTCTTGCTTTCTCTCACACTCTCCAAGTGTATCTCAGCTGATGGAATGAGCAAAGGAAAGAGAGAGAAGCAAGGGAAGATTTATAAATACCCCCCTTACACCAACAACCCATTGGCTGAAATCTCTGTGTTTTAATGAGCACCGGGTTCGTCTGGTGCCTAGCCAACGACTAGTTACTATTTGAATTCAAGAGGCACCGAATGCTCCGGTGCCTCTCTGCACTCTCTGTTAGTGGACTGAGTAGTCACTGTACGCTGGGGAGCGTCTGGTGAGTACCCACCGAACGTGTCCTATGGCTCTCGGACCTCTTTATAACCTCTTTGTCTGGACACCATACGCTACTCATCAAACGTGGCCCTGAAAGGGACCCAACATCTGGTTCTAGCGTCCGATGCACTTCACACGGTTGGTTGAGTACACCAGCACTTTCGGTGCCTCGAGGGGGTGAGTTCGGTGGCTAACCCTAGCCACTTTGCACTCATCGGATGTGTCTGGTGCTAGGTGCACCAGCGTCCGGTGCTCACTAAACCCCTCAAACAACTCTGAATCGAGTTTTGTCAAAAACGGAAGTTGTTCCAATTCATTTTATGGCCAACCTAGGGCTGCTTAGGGCTATGTTAGACAAGTGTGCACCACGTCTGCCACATGATTACCTAAGTCAAGCTACCCATTCAATCCCCCCTTAATAGTACGGTCAAAGATAAAACAAAGACCCTAATCTACTCTAAGTGTCTCCCAACTCTAATGACAATTAGACCTAGATCATTCTATGTCTTCGTCGCCTCCCTTTAAAATCCAAAACGATAATCATTTTTGGGGGCATAAAATCCATTGGTAGCCCAATCAATCACCATTATCATGATCTAACTCGATTTGCCTATGCAAAACATATGTTAGACATAATAATCTTGCATTGTCATTAATCGACGAAACTCTAAACATATGAAGAAGATGGTAGGCTATTTCAATGGGGACTGGAGCTACAAATTGGGCCAACCACTTAGAAAAATGGCACAAGCAGGGGAAGGACAAGCTTGGGAGAAGGATTCGGGAGGTGCCATCCTTTTGCGGATATGAAGGGCGTGGGCTTGTTTTTTTGGAGCCACTAAATATTAGGTAAAGGTTTGGGGGGCTGTTAGACTGGTGTTTTCAATGTAATAACCACACAACTATTAATTTTGGGTATTAGAGCATCTCCAAGAGTTCCTTAAATATTTCTTTTAAAAATATCTTCCAACTCCTAAAAATATGTTGGGAGAAAAAAATAATACTATCTCCAAGAATTTTTTAATAATCCACTCCTAAAATATATGAGACAATTTTACATCAAAAATCTTGTACTATTTCTAAATTAACCTAACCACATTTATATATTTTTTTCTCTCTAGCTTGTATATTTATATCAGGAACCTTTTTCTACTTTTTATTCTTTTCACGTTCTTCCACCTTTAAAGAAGCCGAGACTTTACGCTTGACTTAGAAGCGCCCAACTTTACGCGGAATGGATGACTTTCTCAAGTTCTAAAAGATGCTCTTAGTTTCAGTTGTAGGAGATATATAAGCACAAGCTAGGTCGATTTAACCTTTGGTCTTATGCGTACCCACCATGCAATTTGCTTTTTCGCCGGTGTGTCCGAATGAAGCAAGGAATCAACCGTCTGTAATCTTTGTTTTTGTGCGGGACCAAGGACTTGTACATTAATTAGAAATTTCTGGTTCCTTCAGTCTAGTATAGACAACAAAACAGGCCAAGAATTGCGTCCGCGACACCTGGTATTGTTCTTTTCTTTGCCTTGCAACTACAAGATTGGAATCATTTGGAGCAATTTAATGGCAAATCCCTTCAAGATGAAGCAACGCAGAAACCGATTTATTCCTCTGATTCACGGGCCAAGCAAAGGTAACCTTGTCAGTTGTTGTCTCTGTTTGTAGTATATCTTCCTATCTATAAATTTCACTCCAAAATCTTCTCCACCTCTCACACAAGACATCCTTACATCTTCTTGTTGATCTCAGTAGGGAGGAGCTAGCTATCTAGAGTTACATTGAAATCAAGGAAGTACGTAGGACAATGTCGACCGTCACTTCCTGCACCTTCCTGAGCCTCGGGTCCGCACTGCGGCCGGCAGTCTATTCCTCCGGGAGACCAGCAGCGGTGGCGGTGGCGGTGGCTTCCCTTTCTTCCCCATGGAGGCCATCCCGGCCCCTTTCTGTGTGTCGTGCGATCAGCCAGAAAGGGGATCACAACCCAAAGACGGATTTGCACCAATTTAACATCCCTGCCTTCGGTGAGCTCGATCGCCGCCGATGCATTTTAATTCTTCTCTGATTCATTGCATGCATGCGAATACGTGTATCTTGCACTCTACTAATATATAGCATTAACATGCACCGGTAATACGTACAACAGTTCTGGTGCACCCGGTGCCACCACGTGAAGAACGGTGGCAGCTTGAGGAGGACGCCCAGAAGGTGAACCTGTGGTTCGAGGTGCCTGGGCAGTCCAGGGATGACCTCGCCGTAGAGATCGACGAGGACGTGCTCGTCATCAAGAAGAAGGTCCTCCATGTCGTCGGTGCCGACGTGGGCCAGCGGAGCCCTGGCGGTGGCGTCACGGACCAGCAGCAGATGCAGACCAGAAGAGGCCCGGAGGCAGAAGCTAGCAAGGAGGCGGCACAACAGGGCGGCGAGGTGATCTACGCCCGGATGCTGCTCCCGGCGGGGTACAGCAGGGAGGGCGTGGAGGCGGAGCTCAAGTCCGGCGTGCTCAGGGTCACTGTCGCCAAGATCAAGGAGCGGGCGCGCAGGAAGATCGACGTCAGCATTCAAGTTAAGTAGAAGCATTTGAACGAGTGCTTTTGGTCTGTGCGATATCCAATATAGGCAACTGCGGCTCGAACTCGGTCGATCGCGATCTCATCAAGTGCTCGATCGCGTCGACCATATATATGTTCGTGGGCTTTGTGTTCCCACGCATGTACTCATCAATCAATAAAATGAGCATCCGATGTTCTTCCTTCACGCAAATACAAATATTCTTTTTTTGCGAGGGACAGACAAACAACTTTTTTCCACATATATATGGTAGTTATTATTTCACTCACAGCGTAAGCAACGGGCTAAGGATCGATATATATCTCAAAAATGTTGTCATAGCCCTGCTGTTGCTGTACACTAGTGGAAGAAAATGTGGCAGTTTATTGCTTAGAAGATGGGTCGGTGCTGCATTGTAACGGTGGTTTGGACCCTAAAAATGTTAACAAACATGCATGAGTCTGTTTTAAGGGAATAGTAGAGAGAAGCGGAATATCTGGCCGCACCGCAAAAAAACTCAGTAGTAGTCACGTCTAATTTACATGCACATTATGTCAGTCTTAATGGAGAGTTTTATGATGGTTTTTTTTCAAGAGTGTAGGTGAACACCCATTTTTAATGGAAAGTTTTTCTATAGTTTTATGGCCATTTAATTTTATGACTCAAATAAAATTGATATTCGTGCCAAGAGATCGAGATTCATTTAGATGAAACTCACTTATTGTCTCTATACATCGCCATGTCAGAAAAAATATCTACGTGACAACACATTTAATACGGATGGAACTCAGATGAAACTTTCACTAAAAGTAGCCTTAGGGCTTCTCCGGTGGCAAGGCAAAAGCGAGTCATGAGTCCTAGCTGTACCAAGATGAATCAATCCATCCCACTGCACTAATCGACTCAAAGGAGAGAAGTCAAATCTTTTTCTTGCATAGGTTCATCGATCGTGATTAAACAATTTAGAATGGAGATTGATCAACACAGGGAGAGACTCGAGAGTTCGAGGCTTCGCTTGCAGATTTTTTTTATATATATGTGGCCAGGTTGCATGAAGACTTGGACTCGCCAATTTGAAACAAAAAAACATACTTGTGTCACCTTTTTTTAAGCCGACTCACTACGTGGCGATTGTCACACCCGTTTTAAAGACAAAACCAGATATACATCATATGTGAGCTCAGTAAGTCAAATCTCACGTATAGCCACAAATTAAGGTAGTATCAAAAGACAATACTTAAATATATAACATATAAGGTCAAAGGATAACCTTAACACAGCAAACAACGAAAAGACGACTCTGAACTCCGGGTGAAGACTCCAATTCCACAGGGATCAACTGGCTGGTTGACCATAAGTCTCTCTTCCAACTCTTGCAATTTGGTACTCATCCGGGATTTTTATCCAATTATTGAAAATAAAGCAAGTGTAAGTACATGTCGTACTCAACAATTATAACATGGGGTTCGCGAGGCTCAAAAGGATAACACGGGTTTAACAACATTAGCTTTTAGTAAGTCATAGTTTTAGCAGTTGAGTAGCATCAAGTTCAACATAAGCCCAAATAACCACATGATCAAGTGAACAAGATATAATGCTTATACGAACAAGTAACAATAATCAATAACAGATAAAAACTGATGATCTATGACATAAGGACATCACATAGTAAGGAGCCCAAGCCGCTCGTAACCGTGAGCACGGCTACCATGATAGTTTTAACTCTACGCAGAGGTCTACATCTTTACCCACAAGTCATGAATTGCCCTTTCGCCCAAGGTGATCAGCCTCTTAACCCACTTCCAAGGAAGGTCGACAGAGTTTACTACGAGACCATTCACAGGTTCCACTAATAGGTAGCAACCCGCTACAAGTTTTCCCTCCGAGAAGTTTCCGCAGTGCACCTCCTAGGCAGGCCAAACCCCACTATCTCAGAGCCCCTCTTGCGCCCTTTCGGGTAAATTGCTACAAACTAGTAGAAGTCTAATACTGAGTCAAGCCAGAGCCCATTAGCTTACGGTAGTACTATTTTCCCGGGATAATCCACTTACAAAAATATCCCTATGAGTGAGAACATAGGTGTGAGTTCCAAATGTTCTACCTATAGTCCATGTTGCTAAAAAATACATCTTTTATCATTATTGCATATACAATTAGTCAAGATACAAGATCATGGTTATTCTTTATGAGCACTAGCATAAGCTACCCATATGCAAACCCTCAAAGGTGACAAGGCACAAGATATCAAATATAGGTAATCCTCATGGGAATCAAGGTAGACACATGCATATGATTTAAGTGACATTAAAGTATATAGGTAACAAGGAAGATCTCATGTTATACTTGCCTTAAACGCTTAGATCATTTCTTCAATTGATTCTCAAACTTCAGACGACCAACTTCTTCAATACCAAAGCTTCTGAAACACCATTTCTTCTTGATCTCCATGTAAATCTCACCGATTGGACAAGATCATAAACACTACACAAACAACTGAACAAACACACAAAGCATACAATATATCTAATTTAGAACAATACACCAATCAATGAAAAAGGTTTTAAAAGAAATCTACGCCTTGCACGATCACATAGACGCGGGAATCACGCTAATAGGATTTATAACGGGAAAGAAACGACAACCGAAGAATTTTAGCTTTTAAAAGAGAAAAGAAACTAAATTTTTTTTATTTTACCTATATAAAAAGCATGTATTTGATATTTCAGAGAAATACCCAAATTAAATTAAGTCACATTATATTTAATAAAAAACTAAGTATGTTTTGTTTTATGAAAAGCCCAGGTGGAAACCCTAAATCACTTTAATTGGAAAACCTTTGGATACAGTTTAATCAATTATTGTTTTACTGAAAGAATAAAAACATGCTTAATACTATTAGTAACACGTAGATTATACCATTACTAAACCAACGCAACTAGAATGGGATAAAATGGACCTAGAACGAAGAAGTTATGAATTTAATAAGATTTTCTATACAAGATTAATTCATTAAAAATATTAATCTAAACTTTATTTTCAAATGTCTTTTACATAGATGAAAACTATACCATTAGATAGATCTTGAAATTACGAAGCTAATGTAATGAAGCTAATGTAACTGGAACGGATTGATTCGGAGCTAAAACGGGCAAATTATGGGCTATTTTAATGCAGTGGCAAACTTGTAATTAGATGAAACTATTTTCGAAACAGAATTAATAAAGAAAATCAGATTTTATCTAACAGATCAGGATTACGGGGTGAACATTAAAAATCACAGGGGTTCTTTAGCTAAATTGCCAGACGAAGGGGTACGGGGCTTTGTGGACCTTTGGATCGTGGATGGATGGATCTGATTAGATCGAGAGTTGGAAACATAGGATGTTCGCCGATGTTCGCCGAAGTTGAGCAGCAGCGCAGTGACGCCATTGCCGAAGGGGTTCGACACTTCGACCTCGTCGGCGCAACCCAAACAGGGGCAAGGATCCTCGGTTCTTCAAGTTAATTAAAAACACTGGGAAGACGAGGGGAGAACGGGGATCTCATCTAGGCAGTTTACGGCGAGTAGGAGTTTAGGGCGAGCAGGGGCACCTGGGAATAGCCGGCGGTGAGGGGAGGTGGAGAAATCATCCCTGAGAACACCAAAGAGTGCGGGTGAGCAACCAGGGATGGAAAACAAGAGCACGGGGTCCTTGCGGAGCTCACTGGGACGTTGCAGGCTAGGGAGCCAGTTCAAGGCGATGCTGGTGCTCCCGAACGCGGTAGAGACGGTGGCAGCTCACCACGACGAGTTCCAAGCGGGGCGGCGCTAGGGATAGGCGAAGAAGAGGTTGGTGCTATTTATGGGGGTAGAGAAGGAGAGGGCGGTCATCCAGCGCACGCCATGGTGGCTCCCGGGGCGGAGCCGGACTCCGCTCAAAGCAGAGTCCTGGTTGGGGACGAGAGGAAGGAGAAGGCGCCGACAAGCGGGCCTGAGTTGTCAGCGTTCTAGGAGAGAAGGGGAGCGGATGCGTCCACGACGGCTCCCAGCTGGGCTGTGGCGAGCTGAGCCTATGAGGCGTTGCCACTGTGCCGAGCAAGGAGGAAGAGAGGGAGTGCGCGCTGCTGGGTCGGCCTAGCTGGGCCTGCGGGTTTGCGGAGAAACAGGTCGAGGAGCTAATTTAGTTTATTTATGCTAAGTAAGGATGAGTTTATATATACGCTAAGTAATTTAATTTATATATGCTAAGTAATTTAGTTTATTTATGAGTAAGGATGAGTTTATATATACACTAAGTAATTTAATTTATATATGTTAAGTAATTTAGTTTATTTATGCTAAGTAATGATGAGTTTATATATATGTTAAGTAATTTAGTTTATTTATGCTAAGTAAGGATGAATTTGTATATATATGCTAAGTAATTTAGTTTATTTATGCTAAGTAAGGATGAGTTTATATATATGTTAAGTAATTTAGTTTATATATGCTAAGTAATTTAGTTTAGTAATGCTAAGTAAGGATGAGTTTATATATAGGATATATGTTAAGTGATTTAATTTATATATATGCTAAGTAATTTAGTTTATATATGCTAAGTAATTTTTAGTTTATGTATATAGATATATGTTAAGTGATTTAATTTATATATATGCTAAGTAATTTAGTTTAGGGTTTAGGGTTTAGACTCTAAATAATGTTTTGACTCCTTTATTATATGCCTATATATATAGTTTGCAAGATGGATCCTCAGGACTACAATGACGAAATGATGAACATCATCAATTCCGGTGGTAATCAATATGACTCCATCCACAACCAACATGAATAAGAGGTCGAGGACGACGACTCTCAATATTTACTTTTTGAAGAGGACCTAGCAGGATTGGAAGAAACTCATGTGCAAGAAAATGTTGGAGAGGTTAGGGTTAGAAAAATCTTATATGTTAACAAAAGTTTATATTGCATCTCTATATGAATCAAATGAAAAAAAATCCATTAGAAAATTCATTTGTGTTTCTTACTTATATAGCCCTCTGGGTCGACGATGGCCTCGACGAGAAGCAGGAAAAATGTCAGAGGCGTGACTAAACCGTGCACTGGCCACTTCCCGATCACGGAAATCAATCCTAGTACCGGCGAACCGCTACAACCGGCAAAAAATGCACAGAAATTTGTGCACCATTGTGGAGATCTTGGTAGAGACCGGCTGCCAATAAGCATTCCTGAATGGAAAGAGAAGAAAGATGCTCCTCGTGTCAGCTTTGTTTCTGATCGAGACAAGGAATTGCTTTGGAAAGAAGTCATTGCACATTTTAGTCTTCCTTTTCATCTTGACGATGATGCAAAAAACTTAGTGAGAACATGGAGTCTTAAGAAGATGGCCACACAATTCCAAAGCTAGAAGAAAAGTTGTACAAGAACTTTGTGATGAAGGAGTTAACTCCAGATTTTAGTCCGAGGAGCCCATATACAAAGTTGCAGGTCAACTGGGCAAACTTTGTTGCGTACAAGACCTCAGAAGAGGGTGTACAACGAGCAAGAAGGAACCATGACAATGCACAAAAGAAACAATACCATCATAGCATGGGTTCAGGTGGCTACAAGACTAGCATTTAGAAGTGGGAGGAAGAAAAAGAAGCTTTGCTTGCTAAAGGAGTTGTTCCATAGTCATTGGATTGGTTGTTCCATAGTCATTGGATTGGCCAGAATGTTACAAACATTGGTTTTTTAGGCATGGTGGCAAAATTGAACCCAGAGACGGGTGTTGCGGTTTATGAAGGAGCACTCACAGACGAAACAAAACGTCTTCTCGTGATTATACATGCTACTTCAGTTGGTCAGTTTGTGCCCAACCGAGAGAAGGATGAGCTAACACACTCCCTCCAGAACCTTGAACACCCTGGTCGAACACGAGGCAGAGGTGTGGTTCCGTGGCGGCATGGCTTCCCCCAAGACACTGATACTTACAGAAGCCGCCAGCGAAAAAAGGATGAGGAGGCAGCACAGATTGTCACACCCAGTTTTAAAGACAAAACAGGATGCAATAATCTTATGTGTGCCCAGAGATCAGTCACACACATAAGCCGACAAATTATCAAAATTGTATCATCACAACTGTTTATTACATAGCGAATAAGTATCTATTAAAGATTATTACATAACAGCGGAAATATAAGATAACTCTCGCGAAGCTCCATAGCACAGGGACGTCAACTGGTTGACCCCAAGCCTAGTAGTCCTCTGGATACTCCTCATAATTCTGATAATCTGGTACCCATCCGGAATTTTTATCCAAATATGAAAAGATAAAGCAAGCGTAAGTACTTTCGTACTCAACAAGTAAACATGGGGTTCATGAGGCTCAAAAAGGTATGACACTGGTTAAACTGCATTAGCTTTTAAGTTATCACAATTTTAGCATAGGATAGCATCAATTATAACAACAGCCCAATAACCATATGATCGAGTAAACAAGATTAATTAATAGCAAACTAGTAAATGATAGATTAAAGTCATTCTGTTCCATAAGAATTCCAGGCCGCTCGTATCCGAGAGCACGGCTAATATATCAGTTTTTAACACTCTGCAGAGGTTGTACACTTTACCCATGAGTCGTGTTACCCATATGTCCGGGTTTATAACTCCCAAAACACTGCCGAGGTGAGCGGGCAGGGTACACTATGAAGTCTTTCAAAGGGCCCGCTAACATACCACAGACAGTACGGATCCACGGGCAAGGGGTATACGGGAGCCCCGGGATGGTACACACGCGCAGCGGTAGTCACTCCAGCCACAACCCGCAACCGTTTGGCAATGGCAGCTTTCGTGAACTGCCGCATGCGAGAAAGTAACCCTATTACTGAACTAAAGCCAGAGCCATATAGCCCTCATGGTTGTACTGTAAATCCCGAGTGATCGCTTACCGAGGTTCTAGAGCATCTCAAAAACTATGCTCTAGATCACCCTAATCCATGTTGCTAAAAAGCAGATTTTACCGTTGTTGCATAAGTCATTAGTCAGGTTTACATGATCATAGTTATCTTTCAAGAGCACTAGCTTGATCTACCCAAATGCATAGATTCCCAGGGTAACAAGGTATAAGGTACAAGTATATGGTAAATCTATATAGGATATCAAGGAAACAAATGCAATCATGAATTAATGATTTAAGTGATTAGGACAACAAGGATGATCCCATGTATACTTGCCTTGCTCAAAGGGCTCCCGTTGATCCCGCTCAAAGAGATACTCCTGGTCACCCACGTACTGCTCACCGTCTATACTCGATCACCACATCACATGCAATCATACCGAGACATCACATGCAAGCAACAAAGGCTATAGATTAGAACAGTACACCAATCATAATAAAACAATATTAACAGTTTATAAAACTGATCTACGTCTCACTACGATCACATAGACGTTTGAATCACGAAAAACGGAGCTATAACGAAGAAGATATGAATTAAACAAGATTTCGCAAAGGCAAGATTGAAGCATTACCAAATTAATTTTCTTTGATTTTCAAAAGTAATTAACATAGATGAAATCTATACTACTGGATAGAGCATAAAATTACGGATCTAACGCAACTTGAATTGATCGATTTGGATTTAAAATGAGCAATTTAGAGACATTTGAAATAGAGTGGCAAAACTGTAATTAAGATTTTCTATTTAATTTTGAAATAAAACAAAACCGACAGGAGAATACGTTTTCCAGAATAGAAAACGCAAAGAGAGAATACGCCTAGGACTGCGGGTTCAGACTTTAAAACGGACAGGGTTTCTTTTGTAAATCTGCCGGCCGAACCGGTAAGAGGCTCTGTGAGCCGTCTGATCCCCGATGGACAGTCACAATTAGATCAAGGAGAGTGAGTGGCGGTGCGCGGTGGCCGGAGGCAGAGATGCGGTGGCGCCATGGCCGGACGGCGGTGGCGCAGGGCAATCCGAGGATTCGGTGCACCATTCTTTGCGCGACCGGGACGAGAAGAGAGAGAGAGGGGAGGATGGCGAACGCGATGGTGGAGTTGGTTGAGGCGATTGCGTGCGATGGAGAGCTGCTCATGCGGAGGGGCGGCTCTGTGCCGGCGGCGGTCGCGGACAGGGTCTCTGCGGGCGAGACAGAGGAAGTAAAGGGGGTTGGCGGGTTCGGGGAGTCCTGCTTACCGCGATGCGAGGCTCGGGGGCGGTCGGATTGGAGTGGAGGAGCTCGGCAGCGTAGAGGCGGTGACGGCGGCGCTGTGCTTTGGTCGCGGCGGCGCTGGGTGGCTCTGCGGGACTTCCAGAGGGCAGGGTGGAGACGGTGGAGTGCAGGGGCACCGTTAAATAGCCCCGAGGTGCGACTAGGGGGAGGAAAGGCGGATCAATCCTGCTCCGCTTCGTGCTCGGCGAAGGAAAGCGCCGGCGGCAGGAAAGGAAAGAAGAGGGGGAAGGGAAAAGGAAAGGCCGGTGGCGGCGGCCTGGCTTGCACATCACGGAACCGCGCTGACTAAGGAAAGGGAAGATCCCCTACTCCGAATCGAGTTCGGCCGAGGAGCTCGTCGGCGCGGGAGAACAGGGAAGGAGGGAGGAAGGCGATACTGACGGGTGGGGCCGCTTCGTCAGCGGGAAAGGAGAGAGGCGGTGCGGGAGTGACTGGGCCGGCCTGCTGGAGTGGGTCGAGGCGCGGGGGAAGAGTAGGCCGGGCCGGGGAGAAAGAGAGAACGGCCTGCGGGCCAGATAGGGGAATGAAGAGAGACAGAAAGGGGAAATTGTTTTTTTCTTTTTCATTTTTCAAGAATTCAAACCAGTTTTGAAATTCAAATAGAATTCAAATTTGAAATTTGTTAAATGCAACCAATACAATGTAATATGCATCAGCATGAATGCAACAATCATGTTCCTACTTGTGATACTTTTATTTCATGAAATCGTAATTATTTTCCTATGTTTAAATGTCCACCAAAAATGCATTTAAAACATTTTTAATCTATTTTGAAAAATGCAAATTTTAGGGTGTTACAAATCTACCCCCCTTAGAGGAATCTCGTCCCGAGATTCAGCTGGTACTCACTCAAACAACTGCGGGTATGTCCGTTTCAAATCCTCTTCTCTTTCCCAAGTTGCCTCATCCACTGAATATCGATTCCACTAAACTTTGCACATACGAATGACTCGGCTCCAGGTGACTCTTTCTGCCGTTTCCAAGATCCTTATCGGGTATTCCTCATAGGTGAGATCCTCCTTAACTGCCAACTCTTCCAACGGTATCTGCTCCTCTGGCACGCGCAAACACTTCTTCAGCTATGACACATGAAAGACATCGTGTACCCCTGCTAGACTCTCAGGTAATTCCAGCTGATAAGCCACTTCACCACGTCATTCCACTATCTTGAAAGGACCAACATATCTGGGTGCCAACTTACCCTTCATATTGAACCTCTTTACGCTTCTCCTGGGTGACACCTTTAGGTAGACATAGTCACCTACTTTGAAAGCCAAATCTCTTCTGCGGGTGTCAGCATAACTCTTTTGTCGGGACTGTACAACTTTCAAGTTTTCTCGTATAGTTCGTACCTGTTCCTCTGCACTTTTCAACACATCTGGTCCAAACACTTGACTTTCTCCTGTCTGATTCCAGAACAAAGGGGTTCTGCACTTCCTTCCATATAAGGCCTCAAACGGTGCCATCTTTAGACTTTTCTGGTAACTGTTGTTATACGAGAACTCAGCATACGACAAACTCTTATCCCAACTGGTACCATGTTGTAATGCACGGGCTCTTAACATATCTTCCAAAATCTGGTTGGTTCTTTCGGTCTGACCATCTGTCTGCGGGTGATATGTTGTACTGAAGTTCAACTTTGTCCCCAGAGCGGAATGTATCTGCTGCCAGAAGTGAGATGTGAACTGGGTACCCCTATCAGAGACAATCTTCTTAGGTACCCCATGCATGCACACGATTCTTTCCATGTACAACTCAGCCAACTTCGGCCCGTGGTAGGTGGTCTTCACTGGTAGGAAATGTGCAACTTTAGTCAATCTGTCCACAATCACCCATATGGAATCATATTCTCTTGGAGTACGAGGTAAACCCACGATAAAGTCCATACCAACTTCTTCCCATTTCCACTCGGGAACCCTCATCGGTTGCAACAATCCTACTGGTCGCTGATGTTCTGCCTTAACCCTCTGACAGGTATCACACAGTGCCACATACTCTACAACATCTCTTTTCAATCCATACCACCAATACTTTTCCTTCAAATCCAGATACATCTTGGTACTTCCGGGGTGTATAGAATAAGCTGAGTCATGAGCCTCTCGCAGAATTGTCTCACGGATCTCTTTCACTCTAGGTACACACAACCTCTTACCAAACCAAAGAGTACCATTGTCATCCAGACTGAAACCTGGTGCCTTGCCAATCACGATATTCTCGGCAATCTCTTTCAGTTTCTCATCTTCCAACTGACCCTTGCGTATCTCCTGTTCCAGAGTTGGTTCCAAAACTAACTCCACAGCATTAACAACAAAACCCAAGTTGAGATGCGCTAACTAAGCACACAACTCTTTGGACTGTATCTCCAGGTGCACTTCATTGGCATAACTCTTCCTACTGAGAGCGTCTGCCACAACATTCGCCTTTCCAGGGTGATAATGGACCTCCAAGTCATAGTCCTTGATCAATTCCAACCAACGGCGTTGCCTCAAGTTCAGATCTGACTGGGTAAATATGTACTTCAGACTCTTGTGATCCGTGTAAATGTCACTCTTGTGACCGACCAAGTAGTGTCTCCAGATCTTTAGTGCATGTACCACAGCTGCTAACTCCAAGTCATGTGTAGGATAATTCAACTCGTGCTTCCTTAATTGTCTTGATGCATAAGCAACAACTCTGCCTTCTTGCATAAGCACACAACCAAGACCCAAACGAGATGCATCACAATATATGGAGAAGCTCTTGTTCAGGTCTAGCAAAATCAACACTGGCGCTGTGGTTAACCGCTTCTTTAACTCTTCAAAATTAGCTTGACACTTCTCAGACCATACAAACTTAGCATTCTTCTCTAACAAGGCAGTCATGGGTTTAGCAAGCTTGGAGAAACCTTCAATGAATCTCCGGTAGTAACCGACCAGTCCAAGGAAACTACGAATCTCAGTCACACTGGTAGGTGGGTTCCAATTCAACACATCTGCCACCTTACTCGGATCCACTGGTATTCCTCCATTAGATATAACATGACCTAGGAATGACACTTCCTTCAACCAAAACTCACACTTGCTCCTTTTAGCATACAACTGGTGTTCTTTGAGCTTCTGCAAGACCAACCTGAGATGTTCTGCATGTTCTTCCTCATCCTTGGAGTAGACTAGAATGTCATCAATGAACACTACCACAAACTTGTCAAGAAACTCCATGAACACCTTATTCATCAAGTACATGAAGTAGGCAGGTGCATTGGTTAGCCCAAACGACATCACAGTGTACTCATATAACCCATATCTTGTGGTAAATGCAGTCTTAGGTATGTCAGAGGCACAGATCTTCAACTGGTGATATCTCGATCGAAGATCGATCTTAGAGAACACACAAGCTCCCTTCAACTGGTCAAACAAGTCATCAATCCTTGGTAGAGGGTACTTATTCTTGATAGTTACCTCATTGAGCGAACGGTAATCCACACACATCCGTTGTGTACCATCTTTCTTGTCAACAAAGATCACCGGAGCTCCCCAAGGTGAAGAGCTAGGACGTATGAAACCCTTTTCTTGTAACTCCTACAACTGTTTCTTAAGTTCTTCTAACTCATTAACCCCCATCCTATATGGACGCTTAGCAATAGGTGCAGTACCAGGCAAAAGCTCAATAAGAAATTCAATGTCGCGGTCGGGTGGCATACCTGGCAAGTCATCGGGGAAAACATCTGGGAACTCATCAACAACTGATTCATGTTCACGATCATTACCATCCAGTTGATTCACAGTAGCTGCCGGAGGAGCTTTCAAAACAACTTCCACATTGATTATATCCCCTGTAGGTAATGTTAGAACAACAACCTTCTCTTGGCACTGAATCACTGCCTTGTATCGTTTCATCCAATCTAGCCCCAGTATCAGATCAATATCAGCTGTCCTCAGCACAATGGGTTCAACCCTAAAGGCTACCCCCCTTAGGAGCACACTAGTTGAAGGACTATAGTGATTTGCAGACAAAGTCCCTCCCGGTGAATTTACTATTATGGGGGTTTTCATGGTTCGCAACAAGATATCATGCATTCTAACAAAAGCTTGAGAAATGAAAGAATGCGAAGCTCCAGAGTCAAAAAGTACAGTAGCGGGGATAGAGTTGATACTGAACGTACCCATCATAACTTCAGGAGTCTCCAGTGCAGTATCTGCCGACACGTGGTTCACCCTTCCAGTGTTGGCTGGTGGTTGTTGTCTTCCCCTCTGCTGATTGCTCTGGTTCTGAGGCGTCTGCTGGTTCTGCTTGTCGGGACAGTTGTAGGACATGTGCCCCTCCTTATTGCAACAGAAACACCTGTTGGGAGTGTTGGGAGCACTGTTCTTCATTGGAGTAGCATTGGGGTTCCCTTGACGTGGCGCCTGTGGCACAATCTGCTGCTGGTTCTGTGGACGCTGCGGGAACTGACTGCGCTATGGGGTCTGACCACGATTCCACTGATTGTTCGGACCCTGATACCTTTGCTAGAAGTTCTGTGGGGGATTGGGACGCTGGCGAGTATTGCTTCCTGAAGCTGGTCCCTGAAGCCTCCTCTTCTTGGCTTCCATCTCCTTGCGCTTGTTCTCAATAACAATAGCGCGGTTCACAAGGGCTTGGTAGTTGGGGTAGAGATTAGACATGAGTTGCAACTGCAAACCAGCATAGAGACCCTTCAGAAAGCGGCGCTGCTTGTCAGCGTCGTTGGCAACCTCATGAGGAGCATACCGAGACAACTGTGCAAATTTGTCTCGGTACTCCGCCACTGTCATGGATCCTTGCCTCAGAGCTCTGAACTCTTCCTACTTGAGCTCCACTATGCCTTCAGGGATATGGTAAGACCTGAAGCTATCCGTGAACTCTTGCCAAGATACCTCTGGTGCATTGTTGGGACGCCCATACATGTATGAGTCCCACCAATCTTGAGCAGCACCCTGCAGCTGGCCAGATGCGTATAGCACCTTCTCACGCTCATTACATTGAGCGATATTTAGCTGCTTCTCCACAGCTCTCAACCAGTAGTCCGCCTCCAGTGGTTCAGAAGCATGGGTGAACACCGGAGGGCGACCCTTCATAAATTCTCCACGCTTGTCCCGTGGCTGAACAGGTGGTGGTGGAGGTGGTGGTGGTGCAGGTGGATTCTGGAGGTGTTGCATCATCGTCTGCATCAACTGTGTCTGCACTATCCTGAATTGCTCCATGGTCGGGGGTACTAGTGGTGGTGGCGGTGGTGGTACTGGTGGTACTGGTGGTGCACCCCTACCACGGCCTCTGCCTCTACCACCTCGTGCGGTCATCTGTCATCCAAAACACATAGTATGACCTTTAGATTAATTGTTCATTGAAACACATGACTTAGCATAACTTTCTAAAATCTGAACCTTACAAGCGGTACTGTAAAACAGTCATATCTCATGTTCCAAAAGTCAAACAAGTGTAAAATTTACATGGATGGAAAGCTTATGAAATTTCCTACAACTTTCATAATTCTCACTTTTTCAGATTCAGGTGCGAAATTAGGTGAAAACAGCAAGTTAACAAAACTGTTTCTGAGTTCCAGACTGCGCAGAAACCTCAACTTGTAACTGTCATATCTCCCAAACCAGAATAGGTATGAACGTAATTCAAGATGCATTGGAAAGATACTGAAGTCTAGTTGTTGCCATATAAATTTCATGATCATTGGACAAACCATATTTGAGATACAACCGAAAGATTACTGACTGCTCCAGAAAAACAGCAAGATAGAAAACAGGATAACCCACCCGCTAGCACTTTTATTTATATCAAACCTATTTGTTCTTAACTAAGGAACTTGTGGACAGGCCCACAATGTTCCAGCACTCATAAAAAAACTCCAAATCACTCATAATCATAATAACGACCATATAATGAAACCAAGTTCACAAGACACGACAAGACTCGACTCAACTCTCGCTCCTAGCGTTTATTACATCAGGGTGGTACTCATCCTATGGAAGGAAAACTGGGGGAAGCTTCTGATGGAACTTGGGCATCTTCAGGCGTCCTCTGAGCTCATCATTCTCTGCATGAGCTCTCTTGAGTAGCTTGCGCTGGCCACCAAGCTCATCAGTCAGCACCTCGACCTGCTGCATCAGCTCATGAGCAAAGTCGATCATCACCTTGGTGACGTCATCATAGCCATCCTTCGCCTCGAACATGGACCATCCCTCACGGGTCTCAAAGGGAAGGTGCTGGTACTTGTCCTCCATCATGCGGTTACGACGATGAGCACGAAGATCAAAGAAGGCCATGCGAGCTGCATCCTCCATGCACTCCATCATGCTGGCACGGCTGATCTTGGGCTCATAGACGGCCTCCACTTGCCACGACTGTGTGGCATTTTTTTGGATGCAGATGTAGAGGGTACACTTCCAGAAGGAGGGGTCCTGGAAGTGCTTATTCTCGTAGCACATGTACTTCACCTCGGACTTCCAATCAGAGTAGTGGTTCTCCAAAGTCCACTTCAACAAGCCATGGTAGTAGTCCTCATCGTCTCCCTTCTTGAAGTGGAAGTGCTTGGTCCATCCCAAGCGTTCTTCACCAGCTTTGGAACCACCAGAAGGAGTCTTGGAGCGGCTATTCTCATCAGAGGGAGTCCTGGAACGACTGTTCTCAGAGCTCTCTTCTTGGACTTCTTCTTCTTCATCCTCGCGGGGCTCCATTGGCACGAACTTTGGTGGGGGACGAGTGGACTTGCGAGCAGTCTGCTTGTTGCGGGCCATCTATAGAAAAGCAAAGATGACAACTAAGTTAGAATCAAGATAATATAATTTTGAGATGAGTAATAGTTTTAGCAAATAATAACAAGGTATAAAAGCATGAAAAGAGCATTCCTAAGAACCAATTCTAACTAGGTTTGCGTCCTACACTCAACACGGCTCTGATACCAATCTGTCACACCCAGTTTTAAAGACAAAATGGGATGCAATAATCTTATATGTGCCCAGAGATCAGTCACACACATAAGCCAACAAATTATCAAAATTGTATCATCACAAGTGTTTATTACATAGCGAATAAGTATCTATTAAAGATTATTACATAACAGCGGAAATATAAGATAACTCTCGCGAAGCTCCATAGCACAGGGACGTCAACTGGTTGACCCCAAACCTAGTAGTCCTCCGGATACTCCTCATAATTCTGATAATCTGGTACCCATCCGGGATTTTTATCCAAATATGAAAAGATAAAGCAAGCGTAAGTACTTTCGTACTCAACAAGTAAACATGGGGTTCATGAGGCTCAAAAAGGTATGACACTGGTTAAACTGCATTAGCTTTTAAGTTATCACAATTTTAGCATAGGATAGCATCAATATAAACAACAGCCCAATAACCATATGATCGAGTAAACATGATTAATGAATAGCAAACTAGTAAATGATAGATTAAAGTCATTCTGTTCCATAAGAATTCCAGGCCGCTCGTATCCGAGAGCACGGCTAATATATCAGTTTTTAACACTCTATAGAGGTTGTACACTTTACCCATGAGTCGTGTTACCCATATGCCTGGGTTTATAACTCCCAAAACACTGCCAAGGTGAGCGGGCAGGGTACACTATGAAGTCTTTCAAGGGGCCCGCTGACATACCACAGACAGTACGGATCCACGGGCAAGGGGTATACGGGAGCCCTGGGATGGTACACACGCGCAGCGGTAGCCACTCCAGCCACAACCCGCAACCGCTCGACAATGGCAACTTTCGTGAACTGCCGCATGCGAGAAAGTAACCCTATTACTGAACTAAAGCCAGAGCCATATAGCCCTCATGGTTGTACTATAAATCCCGGGTGATCGCTTACCGAGGTTCTAGAGCATCTCAAAAACTATGCTCTAGATCACCCTAATCCATGTTGCTAAAAAGCAGATTTTACCGTTGTTGCATAAGTCATTAGTCAGGTTTACATGATCATAGTTATCTTTCAAGAGCACTAGCTTGATCTACCCAAATGCATAGATTCCCAGGGTAACAAGGTATAAGGTACAAGTCTATGGTAAATCTATATAGGATATCAAGGAAACAAATGCAATCATGAATTAATGATTTAAGTGATTAGGACAACAAGGATGATCCCATGTATACTTGCCTTGCTCAAAGGGCTCCCGCTGATCCTGCTCAAAGAGATACTCCTGGTCACCCACGTACTGCTCACCGTCTATACTCGATCACCACATCACATGCAATCATACCGAGACATCACATGCAAGCAACAAAGACTATAGATTAGAACAGTACACCAATCATAATAAAACAATATTAACAGTTTATAAAACTGATCTACGTCTCACTACGATCACATAGACGTTTGAATCACGAAAAACGGAGCTATAACGAAGAAGATATGAATTAAACAAGATTTCGCAAAGGCAAGATTGAAGCATTACCAAATTAATTTTCTTTGATTTTCAAAAGTAATTAACATAGATGAAATCTCTACTACTGGATAGAGCATAAAATTACGGATCTAACGCAACTTGAATTGATCGATTTGGATTTAAAATGAGCAATTTAGAGACATTTGAAATAGAGTGGCAAAACTGTAATTAAGATTTTCTATTTAATTTTGAAATAAAACAAAACCGACAGGAGAATACGTTTTCCAGAATAGAAAACGCAAAGAGAGAATACGCCTAGGACTGCGGGTTCAGACTTTAAAACGGACAGGGTTTCTTTTGTAAATCTGCCGGCCGAACCGGTAAGAGGCTCTGTGAGCCGTCTGATCCCCGATGGACAGTCACAATTAGATCAAGGAGAGTGAGTGGCGGTGCGCGGTGGCCGGAGGCAGAGATGCGGTGGCGCCATGGCCGGACGGCGGTGGCGCAGGGCAATCCGAGGATTCGGTGCACCATTCTTTGCGCGACCGGGACGAGAAGAGAGAGAGAGGGGAGGATGGCGAACGCGATGGTGGAGTTGGTTGAGGCGATTGCGTGCGATGGCGAGCTGCTCATGCGGAGGGGCGGCTCTGTGCCGGCGGCGGTCGCGGACAGGGTCTCTGCGGGCGAGACAGAGGAAGTAAAGGGGGTTGGCGGGTTCGGGGAGTCCTGCTTACCGCGATGCGAGGCTCGGGGGCGGTCGGATTGGAGTGGAGGAGCTCGGCAGCGTAGAGGCGGTGACGGCGGCGCTGTGCTTGGTCGCGGCGGCGCTGGGTGGCTCTGCGGGACTTCCAGAGGGCAGGGTGGAGACGGTGGAGTGCAGGGGCACCGTTAAATAGCCCCGAGGTGCGACTAGGGGGAGGAAAGGCGGATCAATCCTGCTCCGCTTCGTGCTCGGCGAAGGAAAGCGCCGGCGGCAGGAAAGGAAAGAAGAGGGGGAAGGGAAAAGGAAAGGCCGGTGGGCGGCGGCCTGGCTTGCACATCACGGAACCGCACTGACTAAGGAAAGGGAAGATCCCCTACTCCGAATCGAGTTCGGCCGAGGAGCTCGTCGGCGCGGGAGAACAGGGAAGGAGGGAGGAAGGCGATACTGACGGGTGGGGCCGGTTCGTCAGCGGGGAAAGGAGAGAGGCGGTGCGGGAGTGACTGGGCCGGTCTGCTGGAATGGGCCGAGGCACGGGGGAAGAGTAGGCCGGGCCGGGGAGAAAGAGAGAACGGCCTGCGGGCCAGATAGGGGAATGAAGAGAGAGAGAAAGGGGAAATTGTTTTTTTCTTTTTCATTTTTCAAGAATTCAAACCAGTTTTGAAATACAAATAGAATTCAAATTTGAAATTTGTTAAATGCAACCAATACAATGTAATATGCATCAGCATGAATGCAACAATCATGTTCCGACTTGTGATACTTTTATTTCATGAAATCGTAATTATTTTCCTATGTTTAAATGTCCACCAAAAATGCATTTAAAACATTTTTAATCTATTTTGAAAAATGCAAATTTTATGGTGTTACACAGATCAAGAGGATGATCACAGAGGAGGTCTCACGACAAGTGGTAGAACAATTGAGTAGCCACGAGCAATCAAGATTAGAGCAGGGAATCAGCCCTACAGCTCAATGATGAAGTAGTTGTGCTTCCACAAAGGTACATGTTGCTAATACACAACAAGATTAGGCACTCCAGCACTTTCCTATGGATGACATCACTCAACCTTTTACTATGTGTGAGCTACACATTCCCATTAGGGATAGCACAGTCTTGATGGCACATGGTGTTGTTGCTCCAGCGGATCCTAGCCGAACACCAAGGATCCATGGTAATGTAATTCCACCAGGATATTATAGAGTTAGCATGGATAGAGTTATCAACGTCCATAGGGAAGTGTCTCTTAACATCCCTAGAGGTGAAGGGGAGACGACCGTAGGAGAAGTACAACATGGGATCATTGTTTAGCGCAAGCGCTACATCATCATTCCTCCTAGTGGGCTACCTAGGGCACCGTCGCCTCCTCCTCAACCACCTCACGATGATAGGTGCAAATGAGAAATTTTAAATTATTCGCTACACCAACTGTGTTAGTTATATCTTATGATGATTCTTCTTTCACTCATAGGTCGAGCAACCCAAGTCCGGCTCGTCAATCCCATGATCGTCAAAGTACCGCTCCTTCTCAACCACCTCCCGATGATAGGTGCAAATGAGAAATTTTAAATTATTCGTTACACCAACTGTGTTAATTATTACTCATGGTCATTCTTCTTTCACTCATAGGTTGAGCAACCCAAGTCCGGCTCGTCAATCCCATGATCGTCAAAGTACCGCTCTAGAATTTGATGCTAGTGGATTCACCGACGATGATGGTGCGATGCCGAACATGGGTGCATCTCCGTGTCTGTCTCCGTCTCCTGCACCTCCTCCGCCTTCCCAACGAAACATTCAGCGTAAGAGGGCCTCATCCCCACAGAAGTTAGCCCCGACACTGAAGAAGAAAGGTACATCGAAAAAGGCATAATCTCCTCCACAGCTGACTGAAGATGAGAGACAAGAAGCGACAGTTCAGAGGGACATTGCTAACTGGAAAAAAGGAACTCGAGAAAGAATAGCAAGGGCAAAGGAACTCGAGAATACTCCGTCGATGTACATACATCAAGAGCAACTTAGGAAAAGAATCAAAGATCACGAGAAAGCATGTCGTGAGAGACAGAAGTCCCCGTTACTATCGGATTACGCCGCTCTCTCAGAAAGTCAATACAAGGCTATACTAAGAAGAAGAAAGTTGTCATGAAAGATGTCCCACAACTCGAGATGCAAGCTAAAAAATTTATCCCATCGCTAGTTATTCCTAATGAGAAGCCACCAGCACAAGGTGATCCCCATCTTGATGACCTTGTAGCAGCGTACGCTCAACAAATTGATGTTGAGCAACTCAAAGCCTTCCTAGTTGAAGCAAATATTACAGATGAACATTTTTGTGACACTAAAAATCTTGAAGTGAAGGACCGAGAACGGCGACCAGAGGGGGGTGAATGGGAGCCTGAAATTTCTCTCGAAATATTCGGGCCACTCTTCCCAAAAGCCAAACCCAGTTGATGGGTGCTCACCGGTAGTGGAGAGAAACTCACAGGAAACCCCAAAACACGGGTTCTCAACCCCTAGGGAAAATAGGCAAGAACCTAGGCAAAACAGACGAAAACAGCAACCGTCGGACCACTCTGTCAGGACCTCCGGACCATAGCACAAGGTCCGGAGCCTTGGTCCGACGCCTCTACAGCAGGCCTTCGGACTGGTCCGACGCCCACTTTGGAAAGTCCGACGCTCACATAGAAATCACACAGGGAGTACCAAAGCTCCGGACGATGGTCTGACACAGAGTCCGACACTTTCCTTAGCCTTGCCAAAAACAATGCAGGGAGCACCCTAGCACCGGACTCTGGTCCGACCTCCGGACTAATGGAAGTAGTCCGGTGCTCACTCCAGCCTCTGCGCAAAACAACACAGGAAGCTCCCTAGCTCCGGACTTTGGTCCGACGCTCGCCGTCGGACTAAAGCACCTGGTTCAACGCCCTCGGCCGCTTGCAATGGTCCGGAGCTAATGCCAAGTAGTCCTTAGGGTAGTCCAGAGCTCACGAATAGAAAAGTTGAAGCCCGCAAAAAACGATTCCACTCTGCCAAATCTTCCCAAAACTCAACCAAATGGTCACCAACTGCAATCAAACTTTGTAGGCATGATCCTAGTACAGTTGGGGAGCTATCCCGAAGAAATCATCGCTCAATTTGGCTTAGAACAAAGGGAGGAGAAGAGATTTGGGGAAAAACTCAAGAACGAAGAACTCCGCAAATAAATCACCCGATCTACGCACTCGTGAGGTTTGAGGAAAATTCCTTCGGTGCAAAGATGCTCCTCACTATTACGAACAACTTGGTTCAAACGGATTTGCAAAAGCTACTCCCTACAAAGAGAAATCATCTCGGGAGAAAGAGGGAGAAAAAGCAAAACGCGAAGAACACAAGCAAAACAGGGACACAATCATGAAATCGAAGCCACCATGGCTTACGGAGGTTACGACATCCGATTCCTCGCAACAAAACCAAGTTCTTACAAAGGTTGGTGGAAACAACCTAGGGATCTCATGAACTAGAGAGAGGGGGGGGGCAAGTGATTAGGGTTCAAGAGATGGGATGAGGATACCCCTTCATCCCCTATTTAACAGGGCTTTGGCTATTTCCCAAAGACCCCCCTAGATACATTGAGTGAACCATCTAGCCTAAGCATTGCAGTCCAAGCTCCGGAAAATATCTTCCTCATTTTGAATGGACGACCCCGCTTCCTGCCAGGAGTGTCGTCGCCTCGACGCAACCTCCAGGATTCCGCCACGTGCCATCCCCGCTTCCTCGAAAGCTCCGCCTAGGTTTTGAGGCCCAAACCCAGGAAACCCACCACCGGTAGCTTTGGGCTCAACTACCAAACCCCGAGTTTTGCGGCCCAAACTCGGAAACCGACACGGATGGTTTTGAGGCCCAAACCACCAAACCACTCGACGCGAGCCACCTTGTCACAGCCCGGTCAGACTCTGAGTCCCCTGAGCCTCCGCTGGTGCCAAGTACTAGCCACCACAGCTAGTCCTCCGGCGCCCATGGTCCCTCAGTCCGAGCCCCGCTTTCACCCTTCACCGCTCTAAGTCCATCGGCACGGCAAGCCTCTACTCGACCTTCTCCACGCCATTGACCACTATCACTAGGCATAGCACCTGCACACCTCAAGCCGATAGACATGCACACATTTGTTTTGGCAAAGGGTTAGTTAAAGCCACTCAAACTGAAACACTCACATGTTGGTCAATCACTCATCATCAAAGCTGAACACACATGGGTACTTATCCACCATGTGTTTGCATGAAGTGTTGGAGCACGATATATTCCGGACATATAAGAGGGGCACGAGTCTAGTCAGAAAAATGGTCTGGTCAAAACTTGGGACATAAATGTTCAACTTGAACAAGTGGTAGATGGATACATGTAGCAAGACAAAGGATGTCCTTCTTATCGTCAGATTTAAGCCTGAGCATTGGTACTGGTGTGGCTATGGAGCTGTACATATTGACTTTGATGAACTGCACCAACTGATGTGGATGGAAGCTCTCGACAAATCTCTCCTTAGCTGCTGGTGTCTATAATTGATTCTTATTTCTACTATTAGTGCATTTGATATAGTATGTTGTCTATATATATAGAAAATTGATACGTGTACTATGTATGTAGAAAACAGATGTTGGAACTAAAGTAGGCTAGGCAAACCAATGTTGGTTTTGTGGATCCAAATATTATTTTCAAGGACATCCACACTAAACGAGAGCATTGGGTGTCAGAAATAGAGAATAATCTCTTTAGGTTCTTTGACGCCTTACGTGACAAGAATTTCATGCTCTTCCCTTACAATTTCAAGTGAGTGTGGAACTCTTTCAATGTACATTGACTTTAGTAAATGATCAATTTTATTTATGCATGCTTATAAACACATACACATGCAGCTTTCATTGGATATTGCTGGTCATCGATATGAAAAGGGGCATTATCAAAATCTTTGACTCCGCAACAAAACCGAGAGAGCAGTTCTAAGATATGCTCGATATGATCCAAAAGTAATATAAATTTGATCACACACACTTGTATATATATCTCTATTATGCATGCACATTTAATTGATATACTCCATTTGTTTATTTTCTAAACTGGGCATGCAGTGTTTGGGTTAGGTTCACGAAGAAACACAATGACCATCCATGGACAGTGCCTCTAAAAGTAGCCCAATACCCTGTAAGTAGTTTTATTTATTTAGTTGAATATGTACTATTGTATTATAATAACTTGCTTCATCGTTTTATATACATGATGAAACTTTTTTTGTTTCCTCTCGTAAAGTGGTGTCCGCAGCATGGAAAGGGAAACAACCTATGTGGATATTACGTCTGCGAGTTACTCATGCAGTACGCAAGAAAGACTCCAAAAGAGATGCTTGAAAGACAATGGAAATTGCAGAAAACCTTACGTGTGGATCAACTCAAAGCAATCCAAGAGGCAATGAGTGGATTTCTTATGAATCAAGTCATAGCTCCAACTGACGAGTACCACTATGACCACAAGAAAGTTGTACCTAGTACCACTGACTCGAGCACACGATAGGATGGATTGTAATGGGAAGGATGACATGAGATACAAGCTTTTGTGATGTGTATATATATATATATATATATATATATATATATATATATATATATATATATATATATATATATATATATATATATATATATGTGTGTGTGTGTGTATACTTATATATGTATTTCATACATTCATGTGTATATTGTATTAAGCACAATTATGTTTTGTATGTACATAGTTTCATATATTTAGTATACGTAGCGCATAAACATATATTAGCAACATATAGAAATCATTTACGAATAACTAAGTTGAAATCATAATGAAATAAATTGAAAAGAAACCATAGAGAAAAGGGACGGAAAAGAAAACAAAAAAATTACCTTTAGTCCGAGTTGTAAACACCAACCGGGACTAAAGGTGTTGCGCCCGTGGTAAAGGTTGAGCGGTTGAAGGTGCCTCCTTTAATCCCGGTTTCTCAACCGGGACTCATTGGCGATCCCGGTTGGAAAACCGGGAACAAAGGGGGTTTCCCAACTGTTGTTGTTGTTGTTGTTGCCGAGTGTTTGTCGGTGCGGTCATCTATACGAAACGTCAAAAAAGTTCGGTTTTGAGATTTTGAGTTTTTTCACAGCATGAGTATAATTTAGATGAAAATCAGTTTTTAGATATATCTAATGTAATCCAGAGTGCTTGTAACATATTGATGTACCCAACTATTATATAATATAATTCTTCTTTCGTCGCAAAAAAAAAAACTGGGAACAGATCCCATTTCTGTACTAGTGTTAAGGGGAGTAGGGTTGGCAAGGATCTGCTACCGCTCATCTAAGGGAAATCACAGAAGGAGCGAGCCTGAGTATGTCATTGCTGGAGCACGCTCCTCTTGCCACCATCAGAAGGTAGCACCGATGGTCTCAAGATCCACACACATAGCGGCTGGCATATGTGTGGTTGTTGATGGGAGGAATGATGGCACAGTAGGTCGAGATCGATTATATACGCTAGAGTTTGGTAACCATGTCAGGATGGGTCAGATGGGCTGACCTCAATTAATAGAGATGGACCTCTCTTAAGAGATTCACCAGTGAATATCGTCCTTAGTTTCACTATTAATCTATTTACAGAGACGGTAGTGTCTCTATACCTAGACGTAAGGCCTTTGAAATTTTGACTATTAATCTATTTTACAAAGAACGTAGTGTCAGTCTTTTTGAAAATCAAAGTGTACGCAGGCCTATGCTAGTCCTGAGAGGCTTGCCCCCGAGCTCAATCTTTTGTAGTGACTATTGGTTACCATCCATTCTTGAGCTCAAGTTTTAGAGACGATGTCTTTCTCATAGCATAGCAAGAAGTTATCTAAACTTTAAGGGAAATTTTTGCTACTCAACACTCACAATAAACTCTCTTTGCTGTTGGACACTGAAAATAGTGAGATTTATTAAAGGACACTCTATTTTTTTATTAAATTTGCTGGTGGACACTATACCCTAAAAATCATTTTGAAACAATGATATAAAATCATATAAGTACTCAAAACGTATACTATAAATTAAATCTTTTATGCTCTACAAGATGAGAACTATACAGTTAAAATATTATTTTGCACTGAAATGATCGTGCCCTCTTCACAAATAGACAAAGTTAAACATTATTAATTTGTTCATATATTTATAGGACACTAAAAATCTTAAAAAAATATAGAATATGTGTACATCACCAAATCATGAATATGCTAAAAATATCATCTCGAAATAATAAAGTTTAATATAACAATTAAGCTTGACACGAATAAATCTATAACTCAGTCATGCTAAATATACCATTATAAACTTTATTATTTTGAGCTAATATTTTTAGCATAGTCAATATTTGGTAATATACGCATTCTATATTTTTCCTAGATTTGTAGTATTCTATAAACATATTAAGAAATTAATCATGGTTAAGTTTGTCTATTTTTTAAGAGGGACAAAAAATTGTCATTTTAGTACAGTACAAAATAATATTTTTACTATATAGTTTTCATCATGTAGAGTATAGAAGATTTGATAGTATAATTGTTAGGTACTTATATGATTTTATATCAATTTTTAAAATGATTTATCGAGAATAGTGTCCATCAGCAAATTTAATAAAAATCAGAGTGTCCTTCACTAAATCTTATTATTTTTTAATGTCCAGCAACAAAATGAATTCATTATAAATGTCTAGTAGTAAAATTTCTCAAACTTTAAAGTGCGGGTGATCCCGTATGAAACAGAGGAACCACACAAATACAAGAGTATAACTAGTATATATAATTATATATATAGAACTTACGAAGCAACATAATGACAAGAACAAATGGAACGAATCAAGCTCTCCCTACTCTTGAAGCAAACCGAGCAAAGCGAAAAAAAAAATAAAGAGAAGGAAATACCACATTGCTCTGAAAGGCCAGCAAGATCGGCATCTGCTTGCTTCCTTCTCGTCTCTGAAGCATCAAATTAAACTTTTCGTACCAGACAAAAGCGGGCTTGCCTAACGGAAACAAATTGGGTAGGGATGGTCCTCACCACAACACGGTGGGGATGTGTAGCTAACGAGTGGACTATGTGACAAACACGGTAGACATATGTGTAGTTATAATAATACGATGACCCACATACAAGTCAAACAATCTCCACCACGTAATGATGCTCACCAAACTTTTTTCCTTGCCTTGCCTGACACCCTGCGCGCGCCGCTTTATTCCATGACAACCCGACCAAGCAAAGGCCACCATTAGCATTTCTCACTAGTATCCATCTTCTGTCCGTTATATAAACGCGCGCTCTTCTTTGTCAACATACATACATGAGTACGTGATATAAAACTACCTCCAACTAAGGCAAGAAAATAATTAGCATGCTTTAAGAAGGCCGGCCTCTCTCTCTCTATTAATTTCTATCTCTTCCTCACCAGCTAGCGTAGATAGATGTCGACAATAATGGCATCTTACACCACCGCAGTGAGACCATCGCCAGTCCTGAAAACTTCATCTCTCTTGCTAGCCCGTGGCTCCTGGAGGCCCGCGGTGGCATTGCGACCTTCTGCTACCGTGAACGTGAAGTGCCGACGACGGCGGGCACTCACCGTGACCTGTGCGCTCCCGGAGAAAGAACGGCCGCCGGCATTCAGCATCCCGCCCACCGGTGAGTACATGTACGCTTTCCATTTTCCTTTGCTGGCGGATCAGGAATTCATCAGCATCACTGACAAGATGAGCATGCGTTGCAGCTCTGCTGTGCCCCGTGCCACCGCCGGACGGGAAGGAGCGGTGGGACATCAAGGAGGAGGATAACCGCGTCACGCTGTGGCTCCAGGTGCCGGGACTGTCGGCTAGCGACATCGAGGTGACCACCAGCGACGACGTCCTCGAGATCAAACGCGGGGTCACCGCACAACAGCCCGCGCTTCATGGTGACGCGCACGGCGTGGGCGCGTTCCACATCCGGCTGCTCTTGACCAAGGAGTACGACGGCGGCAGCGTGACGGCCGATCTCAAGGCTGGCATGCTGGAGGTAACCGTCCCCAAGAACCAGCAACGCCCCAGCAAACGCGTCGTGCTGGGGGCGACCAAGCCCACCCCCACGCCCAGTGGAACCGAGAGCAGTACCAGAAAAGGTCCTCCTCCTCAACCGCTAGAAAGGAAACCGGAACAAACCCTGGGGAGACAGAATACAAATTGACCCTAGCTGGAAGAGGGCTTGGCAGTCACCCTCGCTCGTCGCTCGATCCCTGGTTTTCTTTGATGCTGAAATAAGACTCTCAGTTCTAGCTCTGGATGGACATAATCCAGCAATCGGCTTATATATATGTTGTATCAAAATTGCCTGGAGATCAGAGCTTACGCTGTTGTAGTATCTTGTGCGTTTCCTTTGAAAACCGCCTTCTTTGTTTTCTTTATTACAAGTGTTCTTTTGGGTGAAAATAATTCTATATTTTCTAAACAAAATTACAATGGTGGTCTTCCCTATACTTACCAAATTAATTTTAATGTAACCAAACTTGTAATGTTTAATACATATATCTATAAACATAAAAAAATGAGTTTTGGGGTCCAATGGACGGGATTCTCCCGTCAGCCTCTGAATCCGGAGAGCTGACCCTACCACGAAACAACCGAAACATAGGCAAACCAATCCTAAAGGCCTCGCACCAGGCACCATTGCGGCACCGGCCACCTCCCCCCTCCGCCTCCACGTACCCTACCCTCCCTAATGCCACCATCCTTGCCGTAACCGACGCTAAAACCACCTCGCGAACTTGTTTCCCGTCCGCACAGCCACCACGGCCATCACTGCCAGATCCACCGTCTTGGACGCCTTGAACTATGCGTGGATGTCAGATCTGGTGGGCATGCATCTACATTATTGACATCGATGCAATAGCCGGCAAGTTCATCACAGTCCCATCCGGCGGGTACCATCACGGATGCCGTCAGCAAGGAAGACGGTAGGCCCTTAGCACAGCAGCCGCCGGCGACCACGGTGGCCCTGCAGCACCTTGCATGTTGCAGTAATAACAAGCCCCTAGAAGCCCTCACAGGGATGGATCTAGTGACATGCAACCTGCATCTGCGTCCTATGAGGTCAAAGGCAAGCCGCGGTGCAAAGCACAGGCGGTCGCCCGTGCCTTTGCCGTCGACCCTGGCCCCTCGACACCTTCCTCGTCAACCCCTTTTGGGCCATGTGATGATGGGCTTTGGATCAATAGGAGCAGCTCATCCTTGAGGCCATACTCGTCCCTCTCCCCACACACTACTCCCTTCTAGCTAGGTGAAATTTGGCGAGGCACTCCAAGGCTCATCACTTGGCAGACGATGACCTCGGCGATTTCGATGTCGAAGCATCATCGCCCGTCTACCCAACCTCCTACCTCGATGTGGTTCTTCGGGATTTGCAGACGCCAAGGTTGTCTTCACTGCTTGAGAGAGAACATCTGCACTCCATCTTCGTTGTTGGCTCTTGCGGCAAGTGCAGTTAATCAGACGGCGCCGACTATATTAATGCAAGCAAAACCACCATCATCGGCCACACCCATGACTCATTCACGGATTCCCTATTCGTATTAAGGAAGCGGCAGCTAGACATGATAGCAAGTGGCGTGTACTAGTTCAAATGTGTCTCGGTACACGCTCTGGTTCCCGCCAGTGCATCTCCACTCTAGATGCTAACGAGTAGCGTGAGGTCCTATCCTAGGGGTCATCATGTGGAGTGTTTGCAATTCAACGTCATTACCAAGAATAAAAGTCCTCGGCAATGATGCCAGAAATGTTGGGTCACATTTACTAGCATCACTTATGTTAAGTTGTCATTCCTAACATGACACTAGAGAGATGGAAGTATTTATAATCATGACACTTAATCAAAAGATATAGAATAAAGGTTATCCGCAAGCGTAGAAATAAAATACACCTGTTGTAGCATTTCACCCAGGAATTTTTTAGGTATCGATATTTATACTTTACCACTAGGAGCTTAGCAGGGTTAATAATGAAAGAGCAATGGCTAGATACATTGATAAATAAACATACTTATGATAAAACATTCAAACAACCACACTTATCTTGGCAGGGGTAAGACAAAGGATAAATTATATATGATATATTAAGATAATAATTGGAATTTTAGAGATAGAGAGAGACTTCATAATTTCAAGTAGAGCTAAAATAGAAGATAAATTAAGAGGTTAGATTCCTAAGTTATTTATATTTATTAAGTCTTTTGCCTACTCTAGTATAAAAATTATCTTTTATAGAATAATTAATACCTCATCTATGCATAAGGACGATTACTAAGGGACGATTACTAAGGGAAGCAGAGAACAGAGCAATACCTCCCTAATTGTAACGTCGACACAGTCCTATATTCAGGGAGTGGACTATAGAGGACTCAATGGGAATGTCACACCACGTGACCCAGAACATAGGGGACCATCGCAAGTAAATATAGTCTAAGCACCACACCTACACTCTTTCTACCACTTAACTCACCTAAGGATTGAGCTAAGCGCTTTGCAAACATGTGCATAAAATTACTAATCATAACTAAATCAAATATATAACTAGAATGAACTAGGAACATAATAAAGAGAAACATAATGATATTAAAGTAGAACAAAGTTGAATAACGAGATATAATGGAATTACTAGACCTCCCGACGGCGATTTGGAATCCTGAGCAATGCTCAACTCTACTTGAATCAAGCTAGTTCTAATCCTAAACTTGAAATAGAGCTCTAATCTCTCTCTATATAAATCCTAGTTCTAATCCTGAGACCTGATATGTGTTTTATCTGCTTTGATCTCCTTTGGTCTGCCTCTAGGGTGGGGGTCTGCCCCTCTATTTATAGTCCAATGGGATGCACCATGGCCCTCGGATCAAACCGAACTTAAACAACGACTTAGATAGAGTCTCAATGTCGGTTAGGCGCTGCCACACGAAATGTGGGGGGGAAGGACTCCCCCTAGTTATGTCGATGAAATATGCGTCGTAGTCTACCTATGGGTACCCTACGGTAGTAGATTGTAGGCGGGGTGTGGTGACAACGGACGAGATTAGGGTGGATGGAAGATTTGGTAGTGCGGAAAAGCATGAAACATAACACCGCCGTCAAACACCCCTTTTATACCTAGCGGCGCGACGCTTCGGCCCTAGGGTTTTTGGGGAACCGCAGCGGTCTAATGCGCAACCGCCATGCAAGCCGTCCCCCACAGTGCTGACGGTTCACTCTCTCATGGGCCGCTAACCGCACGGTTAATACGACCCACTCACCCATTTACTACGTCATTTACTCCGAATAACAAGCCTAATTTGCTGTTAATTATGTTATAATCTCACTAACTCCATGGTCCCGGGGACTGGACCCACATCTTTTAAGCGATTTTCTGCAACTACAGTACCTTTGCTACAGTAACATGTCGCTAGACCCTAGCAAATATCTTCGGTGAGGACACTCGGGGACTGCGTCGACCACAACTACGACTCCTGGAACCTGGTCGCTGGTCTGCCTCTGACCAGGCACGGGGACTTCACCGACCATAGCTTTGAGCGGGCTCGGGGACTGGATGTCAAGCAACCTCTCAGCCCACGCCCCTGACACTCGTTTGCCAGTTTCCTTCTACAAACAAGCTTAGTGACTGGGGCTCGGGGACGGCGGCGGCCAATACAGGAAGCTGGTCGGCAAAACCATGACCCTGATACAAGGACCATTCTGCTCCTTACACCAGACTCGGGGACTACGGGTATTCGCAATCGTTTTTTACAAAACTTCTGTTTAGTCTTTTTTGCATTTCGAATCTTTTATAGCTCGACACCACGTGCATACTACACTTACTACCAAGCTCGGGGACTAAGTGAGTACACTTCACCTTGTGGTGAATGTATCTGTTTCCTTCTCGAAAAATCATGTTGTTTCATGATGTTTTACAGAGTCTAAGTGGGTACACCTCACCTAGAAAAGACTTTCAAAAAAAATTCTACAGCATGTCACATCCTCCTGACAAGCAGCCGCACACTCACGACGAAGTGACTTGCTCGTTGATCAAGCTCTGACGATCCCAACCAGTTCGACCTGGTCGAGAGGCTTCTCCGAACTGTATTCCGACTAGGTTACCTGCTCGGAGCTCTGCGACGACGCTGATAAAGGAAGTCGACCATACTACATCTTCTCAAAGGGCGTCAGGATGGCTCGCCAGAAGGATACACCGTGCTCGGGGACTTGTTGGCGATATTACCTTCGTATACCCCCAGGGACCTACATGGGCCTCTCGACCGAAGACGACCCAGCTCACGAGGCCCTGCGGCACGCGACCAGGCCTGCTGTGTTCGCCAGGGACTCCGGAGAGCCTTGCTCGCCAAGGAAGATCCTAGAAGATAGACTCAGATCCCTTACCTTCAGAGATCGGTCGTAATCTGTTAGGATATGGAAATTGTAACCCTGCTCCCCGACTAAATAAGGCGAGCAGGGAGCCGCCCTCAAAAGACATCCACAATCACATCTTGTAACTTATCTCTCAGATTAATTCAGCCACCAGAACACAGAACGTAGGGTATTACGGCGATTTGTCGGCCTGAACCTATATAAATCGCCGTGTCTACGCTCTCTGTGTTACGTTTGATCGCCGTCGCCACACCTCCGCCTACAATCTACTACCTTGGGGTACCCCTTAGGCAGACTGTGATGCATATTTCGTCAACAGCGTGCCATGATGGCATCCTGTGTGACACGGCGTCGACCGTAAGATGCATGATCGTCTTTGGGATTTTGGACGTGCTTAGCGGTAATCCGATATAGTGGATGAGAAATTCATTGACTTCGCACAAGATTTGCTGAATGTCCGACATGTTGTTCCCGGCCCCGAGGATCTCCGTGTGAGGATCCCGACCATACTCTATGATAAGTAGGGATGAAAACGGATTATCGCTCATATTGTATTTGTTTTCATATTTTTGTTCGGATTCGGATTCAAATACGGATAGTATCAGAAATATCGGATATGATATGATTAGATATCGACATCATAAATAGACACGATATCGGATGTTAATCTTCGGACTCGGATACGGACATGTCTAAACTCCTCTAAACAAATTCGATCGGACGGACGATCGAATAAATATACGTCCGCTTTTCATCCCTAATGATAAGCATTTGCTGAGGTTTGTCCTATTCCGGACAAGTCGCCAAAGATCCTGTGGACTTCGTTGATGGGAGTGGCCTCGTGGACGTCTAGTTGGGCGAACAGGATGACGTCGTTCGATCGCGTATAGGCTGCATTGGTGATGACCCCCTCCTCGTGGACGTGTAGAAATAATATGCAAATATATTGGGCTGGTCTCCTAATTAAAGTAATTTTACAATATCATAACTTGAGGGGTTTTCTTTGATTAAAAATCTTGAGTGGTTTTCGATTTATTCCAACTAAAAATGTCATATGAATATGAATATGAAAATCCATATAGCGCCTGGAATCCGCGTGATGAGAATGATTTGGTTACTGTTACCGTACGGTTTGCCAATCTCCCGCAGCCAGGTGGGCTCGTGCGTGTGCAAGCCTCAATTTCGGCTTACCCAATTAGTTCAGCCCTCCGTTAACCCTCTCTCTCCAAAAAAAAAAAACCGACAGCCTTGCCTCCTCCGTCCCTCCCCCTCTCCCTCAGTGGCGGCGGAGGCAGATGCGGAAAAAAAATCACCCGTCCGTCAGCCTCGCGGCCTCCGTCCGCACTTCCTTTTCCTCTTCCTACTTTTCTCCCTCAACGGCGGCGGACGCAGATGCGGCGTCCTTGACGGAGGCTGCGGGCGGGCCAAAGGACGGAGAGGCGGCCACGGCGACGGCGCTTGGGTCACCAGCATCCGCAAGGCACCGGCCATGGTAAGATCCCACCCTTATCCTCATCTCGGCCACCAAACATGGCCTCCCCGAGTCTACCTCGCCGTGGTCCTGACCTTGAGGTTCATGCCCCCCCCCCCTCCTCCGTCTCGATCTATTGTCCAATCTTGATTTGTTTGGTGTTTGGTTCGGTCTTAACTACTGCCTTTGTGCGATTTACACGTCTGAGAAGTGCTCTAGGCTCAACATCTTCTCTCCCAGCTGTCAGATCTGTTCATCCCTCCTTTGACGACTCTCTCTCTCTCAAATTTCCCTAGACTGATTACTTCTTCTACTAGGGTTTCAGCGACCATGGTGCAGGCGAAGGATGCACATAGGCAATTGCACTTTAATAAGTATAGACGTGAGCCCCACCGTTAGGCAAAAACATGAAGAACCACTGCGCCAAGGTATGGTACTGATGTCTTTTTTTTCTGGTTTGATGCCCTCTATCGCAGGCAAGCAGGTGTGCAGCGGTAATGTACAAACCAATTTCATTTTTTCAGAAAAATATGATCAATAATGCTTAGTTTGTTGCATACCGATTGGACTTGGATTATCTCATACTATTGTTCCATACTAATTTATTATGCGTGTACATGCTATCTTTATAGGCACAAAAAGGCAAAGTATAGCAGTTCCCTATTGTTGATTTATGCTCAGAATCACTTTACCTTTACAGGTATATGTCAATGGTGATTTGTAGGATCTTGATTTAAAATGGAACCTCATGCTGGTTATGGTCTCAAATTTTCTTCTTTTTGCAATGACGAGAATGTAAGGAGATTAATAGTGTTTTTAGAATTTAAGTTACTCCTCCAGCCATTCCTGTTTGCATTAGAGTTTTTTATGGCTAGATGGCAATAGCTCATAGAACCACCAGTAATTTTGTACCAGTACGTTGACCGGACATGCTTGATTCCTTAATGTAGAGAGCATTTACATTCTTACAAATTGGCTACTTCTGGATTTAGAGCTGCAGATCTAATTTTATTTTACTTTGTTTCGTATGAACCAGCCTGTTTTCATTATGCAACCTTTCCCTCCAAATTTGAAGGTTACTTTTCATGTATAAATCTTTATTCTCATTTCAGGTCTTTATCTACCTGATTAGAACTCAATGGTATTTGCCCATAATTAATGAATGCTTATGTTAGTTATGACTAGGTTTGCCCATAATTTGAGTTAGAGGCTATTAAGGTAATGAATTCTGGTATTTGCCCATAATTTGAGTCAGTGGCTATTAATTTTGCCTAGGTTTCCATGTTAATTAATAGTAAAGGATGTACCCTTACTGAAAATTTCTCCCTACAAGATTTTGTTGTTAGTTTTTTTAGCATCTAGTGATATTACCTTACTCAGATCTTAGTTGCTTTCACTGTTTTGTAACCAACTGCACATTTATGCACATAAGCTGACCAGCACATTCCATGATGGAAAAGAATAATTCACAATGAGCTATTTTTAGTATTACGATTATAGGCTATTGGGTATATGTTAACCTCATATGAAATTAAATTCTATGTTAGCCTGATCTGAAATTAAATTTTCTTTTGCATACTCTGCTGAGCCTTGATATTTCAAAATTGTATAGGCCACAGATTCCTCAATATTGCCTCCAGTTTATTCAGTCTACTTTCTTTCAATGTAGTGATCACTAAAACAAGCCTACTGAGTTGATGGAATTGTTGGCAGTCACAATGAAGCCCCCATCATCTGCCCTTATCCAACTATGTAGGTATATCTACACCCTTATAAATCATTCATCGCCTGAATAAAATTTTGAATATAGAGAAGCCACGATAAGAGCAGAAAGCCAAAAAGTTTCTCCTTCATCGGTTGATCCATATAATTTCTTTAACATCTTAATTCAGCACTATGGTTATTTTTCATTGCATTTTAGCTGTAATGTATCTTATTGAGTCACCTTTTGTGACATTGATTTCTCATCGATGTCAGTCTCAAGCTCCCATGGTCATAGCATACTTCATGGTTACTCCCTTACTAGGCATTGTCCCCTTCTTTTGCATTCAGTGATGAATGAAAAATCAGAGCTGCCAATTCTGTTCATTTAAATTCATGTTTAGATTCTGCTATTGATGACACAGATTGACTTTATTAGCTTTTAAGGAAATATAGACACGCAAATTCACTAGGTTCTATACTCCTTTAAGATGTAGACAATTAGCGTGTTTGCTGAATGCTTCACTTATGCTTCAGAGTTTCTGTTTTTTTGAAATACCATTGCATTCCTCACTCTTTGTTTGTTACTAATTTTCAGCCATATTCATTCATGGTAAGATCAAGAATTTAAGGTTTTCTTATTGCTCTAATCAATTATATGAGAGTGAGAATGACTCTGCCTGTGACATTGATCCTGAACATATCGTTCAGTTAAGTATAGGTTCATTTGATGCTTTGTAGAATCTATCGATCCACCAGTGGTTGCCTAACATATGCTTAGTGGCTTCACCGATTTACTATTTATTCAGCCACAGATAGTTCACGTTCACAAACACACAGAACTATAAAAATATGGTGCTCTTGCTCAATGACCAGAAAATCCAATTTAACTGATGCTGTATCCTATCAGTTATGTATTCCTCTGTTTCTAAAGAAAAAGTAGAGGCTTTAGTTGCTTTAAAATCGGCGCAAGGCTTCAGCTACCTACCAGATGTCATGCATTTGGCGTGGGCCAAGTGCCTTCTTTCTTTGATGGTAGCCTTTAACGGTTAAAATTGCTTATGTGCAGCAGACATGATTCATGCTATCAATTTATAATTGACAGTATGCTTCTTCTATACTAGGATGAGGATTATTCCAAAAATTTGTTCGAGGCCACATCGCTCCTACATCTCCACAACATTGTACTACATCCCTCCGTCTGCAAAATGGCTCTGTACATCTGCGTCAGCCTAGCCAAGCATCCCTCCATATTCCTAAACTTTTCTTCTTTTGTTCTCTTGGTGAACTTCAGAACTGCTAACTTGTGTTTATTCCTTGACCATCTAAGTTATATACAGAGTTTTCAAAGCTCCTGTTCATTGTTGCACCGCAATGCTGGAAGCAATAATATGTAGATATGTTATTCTATGTTTTTTTGCCATCCATACTTTTGTGTGTTTTCTTTCCTATTAATGATTTTTATCATATGCTTCCAGCATTGCCTCCTTTCCAAATCAGTTTATATATATATATATATATATATATATATATATATATATATATATATATATATATATTTTACAGATGAATGCTTGCAGCAGAGATGTCCATTCCTCCTCACATGTTATCTTTAGTTTAATTCAGTTTCACACTGTTTGTTATGGAGCATTCTTCAGAAAAAAAAAATGTATATGGCATTAGCATCTGAGCACACATATATGTTTTTTAGAAAAAAGGATCAACTCACATATGTACATGCACTGATGCAGATTTATGGCTGTAACTATAATGACCCATTTTCCTTTTTTCAGACATGGATATAAGTATTAATTCAAGAATCCATTGGGTGTTGTTATCTTTAGTTTAATTCAGTTCCACACTGTTTGTTATGGAGCATCCTTCAGAAAAAAAAATGTATATGGCATTAGCATCTGAGCATATATGTTTTTTTAGAAAAAAGGATCAACTCACATATGTACATGCACTGATGCAGATTTATGGCCTTAACTATAATGGCCCTTTTTCCTTTTTTCAGACATGGATATAAGTATTAATTCAATAATCCATTGGGTGTTCGAGGTTTTCTAATACTTGTGAATATATTATTGTGTTGTTTACGTAAAAAACAAGCAAAAAGTAGACTCCAGTTACTCATTTAACGGCTCATTATCTCATATAAATCCTTTTTTGGTGAATTTTTACTACTTAGTTTTTGGTCTAACTGTCTAAGATAACCAAGACCTATTTTAATACATCGTCATCCTTAATTGTGAGGCTTCTGCTGGGAGGTGTTTTAAAGAATCTTGACAATTTCCGCTCTGAATTTGTATACTGTACATATAGTGTATTTCTCTTCAAAAGGAGATTAAGGGGGTGTTTAGATGGTGAAAAGGGGGTGAAAAAAATCCTGTAACACTTATCATGCAACATTGTAGCAAATTTGTTTTTATTTGGTAATAATTATCTAAACATTGATTAATTAGGCTTAAAATGTTCGTCTCGCAAAGTACAACAAAATTGTGCAATTAGTTTTTTATTTCATCTATATTTAATACTCTATATATGTGCTGATATTTTGATGTGACGTGGAATAGGAATTTGATGTGATGGAGATGTGATGGAAAGTTGGGGAGAATTGAGGGATCTAAACACCCCCTAAACAAGTATGTGTTTTGTATTCTACAAATCCGCTAACATGAACTCCTTTATGACCTGTAAATAGCACTAGCATTCATCTTTCAAATTAAGCTAACCCAAATTTTAGCGTTTATTAATGCTCCATCAACCAAGTTTATCTGTACAATAACATATACGGGCGCTGCGAAGCGCGCCTACCGGCCTAGTCTAAACTAAACTGCATAGGACGTGTTATCGTATAAAACGTCAAATATTTGTGACTAGATTATATTATCATATGTACATAAATAAGCCGGTATATATAAAGAAAGCTTGGGAATGATCTGGACACGTTGGTTTATAAGATATCTCTCAACCGTGAATAAATTAGAGGCCGAACGGGCCTTCACTGATTTGACATTTTTTTTTTTTTAAATTTTAAATTTTTACTTTTTATTATAATTTTTAATTTTCCTAGATAATTTTTTATTTTATTTTATTTTTATTTTTAATTTTTATTTTATTTTATCTTAATTATTTTTTATCTTTGGTTTTATACATAAACCTATTCAGTGGAGTGCATATAATGGGATCTATATTAATCGAAGTAAGCGATAAAAAGTCTATAGTATCTCTATTTTTAATCTTTTGTTCTATACATGTACGATCTTGCGCATCGGAGTGCATACAGTGTGGTAGTCTATATCAATTATAGCAATAAAGAGTATGTAGTCTTTATATCAGGCCAGTATAGCTTTATATTGAACTGTTAGCGGAATTTTTTTAATTATTTTTAGTTTTTACTTCCCAAAAACTTTTATTATTTTTTAGTTTCAAATTTATTTAAGATTTTTATTTTCTTCTTTTCTCATTTATTTCTTTATTTTTTGATTTATACAAGCAGCAATCACACGTTATAAAATATGTGTAGTATGTTGATTTATATCAATCATGACAATAAAAAGTTTGTAATATTTTTACAAGGTCGTGCATCTTTATATTGGGCTGTTATTAGACCATAACAACATTTTTGAGTACTTATCCACGTTATTGTATATGTACTATTTCAGTATATAAAAAAAACTAAGTCTCTTAACCGCTTGCAACAAATGCTTAGCCAGGACCGGCGCAGCGGAACGCGCACCCCCTGTGCTAGTATACTTACTTAGTATATAATCAGCGTAGGCTGCTTTGTGGTTGAGCGAGCGTGGGAGCCGTCGTGTGAAGGTGAACCACAGCCCATTGCATCTCGAACAATTTAGCCAAATTGTTTTCTAAACATAAATTTAATTATTATTAAAAAACTCTCTCTAACTGACTCTATAAATGACTCTCCAAATTTAGTTATTCTTCATCCCTTCATTCACTATCTACTTATCGATAACCAACTTCACTATGCATCTAACCTCTTCGTTCTCTAAATTTAGTAGCTCTTCATCCGTCTCGTTCGCTCTCTACTTTTCGATAGCCAACCTCACTTATTATCTAAACCTTTTGTTTTATAGCCTCTCAGATTACTCTAGTATTATCTATTTTAGAGAGTAACTAAATCAATAAATTTGGTCAGTTTTTTTGGCTAATCAATTGAAGATGCATCACTACAATGCAGCCCTACCAGCAGCTGCCAAGTGTCTTCTTGCCACTGACGGGCGCACCCTCGAGATTCAGGTTGCACTTGCACTTGCACGCCGTTGCGGCAGAGGTTGCAGGAAGCACATCCAACTATCCAAGGAAGTGTCAAGGGGTTCACGGCGCAATGGCAAAAACCATTGGTTGGGGGGCTCCCACTCAGGGTTCAAATTCTGGGTGCGACACTTTATTCTAAATTTATTCCAGAATTTTCCGGCGCTATGCATTAAGTGGTAGGCGACGTTCCTCAGAATTTTCCGGCGCTATGCTTTAAGTGGTAGGCGACGTTCCCGTCGACAGCGAGACGCCTGTGGTGACTTCGTCAACTTCAAGATTTGTCGGCTCAGTCCTTCGGAGGTGCTCATAAGAGTAGGGTTTGCGTGCGTGTGTTCGTAGGGGCGAGTGTGCGTACGTGTTTGAACGTCTGCGTTGTACTATTTAATCTCAAAAAAAAAACTATCCAAGGAAGCAGGCTGTTAGTTCACCACAGAATTGGAGTGGCTGTTAGTTCACCGCAGAATTGGAGTTGCTTGCTCTTTCCAGTTTTAGGACCTATCCAATGTCATCATACAAGATCACGGCAACCAACCTGTGGTTTCACTTCCACCACACAGATTCCTTTCAAAGTGCTGCTATGCTAGCTTGCTGATTCGTACTATATATTGATACGAGTTGATAATGATGGTCCTGATTTGAGCGGTCCTAGTTCTCCTGCTAATAACTTTCAAAACCAAAATCAATTTCCATTTGTCAACGTTGCGTCCGGAGAGTGCAACACATGCATATAAAATAGGTGAAACCGTTTTCTTCTTTTTAAGCATAGACGAAACAAATCACAACATTGAGGGGGTGTTTAGTTTCCCATGAAATCCAAAATATTTTGGGTTTTGATTTTTTATTTTGCAAAATGGAATTAAACACCACCCAAAATATTTGGTAAAAAGTGGTCCATTCCTCATTTTGTATTTTAGACTCAAAAGGCCAAAATAAGGGAATCTTTGCATTGGTCTGTGTGTCATCCTCACAATCTCCATCATTGGAAGGTAAATTTTGGTGGGAACTAAACACCCTACCAAAATATTTTGCATTTTGGATTTTAAAATCCAAAATAATTGGGATTTTCGATTTTGGATTTTGGTTGTAACTAAACAGGGCCTGAGTAGGATTGACGGCCGCTTTGGCTCTCTCATCTAGGTCTAAACAGATACTAAACGTTGTACGTTGATGTGGTACATACATTGAGTGGTAGAGTATATACTCCCTCCATACTCGTACAGTCATATTACTCTTATTTTTTTAAAAAATATTTATTAAAATATAATTTATGTATATTTTTGTAAAAATATTTTTAAGACAATACTATTGATATAATTTTTATTTTTTAAAACTCAACAACTTAAAATTATTTATAATTTGTATTTTTAATGTTTGACTTAAAACTTTTCTAAAACGACCACTAATATAGGTATAAAGGAAATATGTGTTTAACGTGAATATATCTCTAATTTGAACTTCGGAGTAAAACTTATTGTTGGACTCTTCCATCCCATCGACCCTTTGTCACACATTGGCGTCGAAAACCACCGAGCCGTTGTTGTACACGAAGAGCACAACCCAACAGATGAATCTAGGCAACGGACGGATGGATCCTGGGAGTAGGGTTGTTTAGGGCGTGATTGGTTGTATAGCAAGTCTTCGGCCATGATGTTTCGGCTGTGCAGGACCAAAACACCCAGATTGAGCTTAGGTCGTGTTTGGTTGTCTTTGTTATTGATCAAATACGAGACAAGTTTGTGTTTGGTTGCATACATGCATCATAGTTTTGGGTGTCTGACACATGGACCTCTACATCATACCTGAATCAAGTCGTCCTGTATCGTGAGGGAAATGAAAATTGAGAAGATGAAGACATACGGGATGGAGAGAGCAGATGTATGAGACGAAACAAACAAAAAAAACACAGCACATCAACAAGACCAAGCAGAAAAAAACGTGCATGACGACCTGGTCTGGGGATGGCACGTCAGAGCGGGGCATATCTACTGGGAGTAGGGATGAAAAGTGGACGAATATTTATTCGATCGTCTATCCGACCGAATTCGTTTAGAGGAGTTTAGAGTTGTCCGTATCCGAGTTCGAAGATTAACATCTGATACCGTATCTGTATCTGAATACTAAAATCGGTATATTTATGATGTCGAGATCTAATCGTATTATATCCGATATTTCTGATACTATCCGTATTCGAATTCGAATCCGAACATAAATATAAAATCAAATACAATATCAGCGATATCTATTCGTATTGACTTTATTTTCATCCCTAACTTGGAGGTTAGGGACTGGCGGTGGCACATGAGCGAACGAGACTAGACGGGGGGAAGACCGAGTACTGAGTGCCAAGCGAAGCAGGGTTTTTTTTTTGGTGGAGAGTGGCGGACGTGCAAAGAGGGTCTGCTTTTTATTCACTTGACTTTTAAGTGGGCCGTAGGCGAACGAAGGTGAACAAACGAGACGAAGTAAACTATAGAAAACTAGTATATTTGTCGACCGTTTTATCTAGGGAATGCTATAAAAAATAATTAATTTATTTTTATAAAATTTAACTTTTACACACTTGCATTTGTACACAATAGATGAAACACTTTTGTATTTAAAAAGACCTTGTTACATTCTCCATAACTTCTTAATTATTTATGTATATTACATTTTTAGATTTTTGAAGGGTGCAAACATGGTCGGGCGAGACATAGGCGTCCTCGTCCGACCTCCTCGACCGTCCGACCCCACGGGCGTAGGCTCTGTCTCGTCCAACCCCTTCGAGCGTATGCTCCGTCTCGCCCGACCTCGAGGGTGCAAGCTCTGCCTCGTCCGGCCCCGAGAGCGTAGCCTATGTATTGCCCGACCTCTCGGGAGTAAGCTCCGCCTCGTCTGACCCCCTCGGGCGTAGGCCATGTAACTAAATCGAAAATTGCTTCTTATTCTAAAAAAACACGTTTGACTCCATATAGTTTCCTCAGTGGCATAACCAAGAGAGTGTCGATTTTACACACTTGGAAGCAAATACGTCTGCTCTCATCTGCAAAACAACAACAACAGCCCTAAACAAGAATTCAAAATTTTCGTAATGGTGGCCGACCACCAAACCCATCTCCATACTGCATCCAACTCTCTCCAGTGCCGGAGTAGGAGGTGCAGCTCGTCTATGTCGATGCCCAGCACCATCACCGTCGTCATTTACCAATGCAAATCAAACAACCAACAGATAACTTTTTAGTAATCAAACATAAATAGAGAAAATATATTTTTTATTTATACAAAAAAGTAATTTAAACAATTTTCAGCAAGAAACATCAACGCCTCCCTTGCACCCCTGCAATGCACCATTATAGTTATAAATAGAAAGCCCAAAAAAGATATTGCAAGTCAAATTTATCACCACTACCAAACACAATTAACTATTTTGGTACTGTTGTCTGCAGCAGCAAGCCGACTGGCCAAACAAAATCATCCAGTATTGCATCTAGTAATAGAAAACTGACAACCAAAAAAACTACTATAGTACTACATCAGCCAAAAATATATGCACAGAGAAATACATTTCTTGCAGGAGCACATGCCTACGCAGGGCTTCATATCTTCAAGCCCAACTATTTTTAAAAGTGTCAACAAACTTGTTTTGCCACAATTACATAATATATCAAGTACTTGGTGTATTTAAACGTGTCCGCTGCAATAATATCAACATCAAGAGAGAATCAGCTGATCATCTATCAACTATCGTAATTTAATAACAATGGAAGTGAAATAATATTTCAACTTAAAAAGTAGACTTATAATCTTAACACATATGAGCATTGAGATGTGTACACACACGTATCTTAACACTTATCCAAGGACACATGCAGCAAGAACATGTGCCCGCAAGGGCATATTTAACTTTCCCGTAGGAGTATGTGATGATGACAAAAGAAGACAAGTTTTTTTTTGTTTGTTTCTTCATCGGTTAGCGCATGAGGGAACGAGTTGTTACCTATTGGATTACCGTTTAGTGCTGTGGCTGGATAATGATTGCAGTAGGACATATAATGAAATGGAGATTATGGTACTGCTTATTAACTTATTAAGGTCATTGTTTCATCACTTTAAATGTTTGACACTAATTTAAAGTATTATAAATATAAATTAATTATAAAAATATATAGATTAAGGTTAATTTGCACTACTACAGAAGCAGTTATGTGTGACTGACGAATTTGCTTTTGCACAGCGGGCAAACGCATCCGCTAGCATGGGAAGGTCACGGTAAATTGTGGACTTCCCGCAGCGGGCCGCTTTGCCCGCTGTGGTTAATCAATTCCCCGCGGCGGACAGGTTAGAACGTCCGCCGCGGTTAAACATTTAAAAAAATAAAAAAAACCAGAAACCCGTCAGCGAGCCCACCGATGACCACATTCACAACCCGCTGTGGATCCGCCGTCGGGGTCTCCACCTTGCCGGATCCATCGCCGGAGAGGTCTACCTCGCAGGACCTTGCTGGATCCACCGCCAGGCTGTCTCGCCGTGGATCCTTGTCGCCGTCGTGTGGATCCAGGTCGTGGGAGAAAGAGTAGACGTGATTGCCCTGGATCCGGCGCCGTGTGGATCCATGTCGCAGAGAGCCTCCCGCGCTGGGCCGTCAGCGCCGCGCCGTCCGCGCCGCGGTTCTCGCGCCGCCGCGCACCGCGCAGCCCGAGCAGCCCGCGCATCCCGCGCCGCGCTCCGTGCTGCAGCGTGGTGAGAGGAGAGAGAACTCGAGGAGCGAGGAGGGAGATGCTGCTGCCGTGGTGAGAGGAGAGAAAGAGATTGAGTAGGGAGGAGGTGAGCTGCGGCTGTTGGCTGCTGCGTGGTGAGAGGAGTGAGTGGGGAGGTGAAGCCCTAATTTAGTTATTTATATAGAGACGCCTAACGGGCCTGGTTGGACTTTGTGGGCCTTGACTATTTACTGTGATAGGTCTTCCTAAGACGTCCGTCACGGAAAATGATTTACAGCAACGAGCTTCCTAATACGTATGTCACGGAAAATAAGGTATTTACCACAGCGGCCATCTTAAAAAGTATGGTCGCTGCGGTGTTCGTTGTGGTAAATACCCTATTTACCGCAGCGGACACGTTAAGATGTACGCTGCGATAAATCAATTTACCCCCCGAAGAATCATGGCTCTAGTTGGTTTTGGTGATTAACGACAATTAGCGATTACTATGGCTAATGTGTGTTTCGCAGAGGCTATGCGTAACTTAACCATAGTGATCAACAAGAATGGGCATTAATGGTCATTACTCAGCCCCCAAGATGGATATTGTTTCGGATTTCAAAGAGACATGATGAAGACCCTAGAATGATAGGCTAAGTGTCATAAGGTGATGAAGGGCACTTAGAAATAGATAGGGCTTCTCTTTTGATCTTTGACCGTACTATTAAGAGGGGTTGAGACTAGTAGCTTGACTTAGAAAAGCTTCATGAACTAGGTGTGGTGCACACTTGTCTTCTTTAGCTCTAAGCAAGCCTATGTTGACCGTAAGATAGCCTAGAACAACATCCGTTTTCATCGCGACGAAAAACGAAGTTGAGAGGCCTATTTTCTGGGCTGTCCGTCGCGTCGGACAAAAGCGTCAGACGCTGGGTGGTTAAGTCCACAACGTTCGTCGGCCTTCCAGTGGCCATGTGTTTCTGGCTAAGTTTTTCAGGGTCCGACGGACGCTGTCCGTCGACCTTCCAGAGAGGGTGTTTTTTAGCCCAAGCTAGAGTGCAGCGTCGGACGCTGGGATGAGCGTCCGTCGCCCCTGTGACGGAGCGTCCGTCGCTGGGAAATCGTGTCAGAGATAGCCGTTGGACAGGGCATCGGAGCGTCCGTCGCCTAGGCGTCGGAGCGTCCGTCGCCCAAACTTTGTGCAGAACTAGCCGCTGGGGCATGCAACGGAGCGTCCATCGCCTAGTCGACGGAGCGTCCATCGCCAACTTAAGTTGCCAGCCCGAGGCAGTTTTCTGAGGGGTTATTTATAGCTCCTCACACTTCTCTCCCACCTTGCCTTTGCTCATTTGAGTTGTTGAGTTTGTTGAGAAGGTTGGGAAGAGAGCAAGAGCCCTAGAGTGAGAGAGTGATTCGTGATTTCATCCATCCTCTCCTCTAGTTCATCCAAGAGTTCAAGTGTGCATCCTCTAGTTGTGAAGCTTGAGTGAGTCAAGCGAAGATCGAAGCTTGTTACTCTTGGTGATCGACATCACCTAGACGGACCGGTGGTGCTTGGAGGAAGGTGATCGCCGGAGGATTGTCGGCGGCCCTTCTCCATCGACGTTGTGATCGATTGTGGGTGATTCACCGAGCCGGAGTGGCGAAGAATCGGCCCGTAGAGAGCACTCATCCCTTGCGCGGGATTGAGGGGGAGCAATACCTTGCGAGGTGCTCCAACGAGGACTAGGGGGGAGTGTCGACTCCTCGATACCTCGGCAAAACATCGTCGTGTCAAGCATCTCTTTCCCTAGTTCTTTCTTACCGCATTACTTTCCGCACTTATCTCTCAATTCATACTAGAATTGTGTAGGAAGTTTTCTCTTTCTATTGACTTGCTACCGCTTTCTAGCTAGGAAACACAAGCGGTAGGCACTATGGGGTTAATTGGCTCTTTATAGGTTTAATTCTTGTTTAGAAATTAAAAAGAGCCCAATTCACCCCCCCCCTCTTGGGCATCTTGATACTTTCACCGCCGCGTACAAAAATGTCTGCCACAGTAAATAAAAAATTACCCGCGGTGGGAAAGCAAATGATTTTCCGCAACGGCCAAAACAAGTTTGACTCAAAGAAGAAGAATTTCTTCACAAGATCTTCAAGAAAGCCTCTCTCCAAGATGGATTGCTATAATTGTGGCAAACTTGGACACTTGGCTCATGCTTGCCCCGAAAAGAAGAAAGACAAGTACAAGAACAAGAAAGTCAACAACAAGTTCAAGTACAACAAGGGCAACAAAGATGAGTCAAGTGATGAGGAGAAGAAGGATGACAAGCCATTCAAGAAGAAAAACTTCAACTTCCACAAGAAAAAGAAGAATGGCAAAGCCTACATCGTTGGTGATTGGCTCACCGACATTGAAGACACAAGTGACTCATCCGGAGATGAAAGTGAAGATGAGAAGATGGCCGCCTTGGTGATTGGTTCATCTACTCCACCGCCACCTCCTTCATCATCTCCGGAGTCATCCTCTACACACCTATGCCTCATGGCTAAAGGTGACAAGAAGGTACAAAAAGAGGATAATGATGATGAGGCTAGCTCTAGTGATGATAGTGATGATGAGTTTGAGGCACCTTCCTACGATGAGCTAATTGTGATTTGTAACAAATACACTAAGCTCATTAGGAAGTATAAAGCTAAAAGTGAATCACTAGAGAAAGCCAACGATAACTTGCATGCTAAACTTGATGACTTGTCTAGTGCTAATGATGATTTAAAGCTTGAGAACAAATCTCTCTCATCTAGCGCTAGGGAGCTCAAAGCCTCACTCAAGCAAGCTAATGAGAAACATGATAAGCTTGAGAGGTCAACACAAGAGCTCCATACAAGATATAACTTGCTAAAAGATGACTACAACCAAGTTAGGAATGAACATGGTACACTTGTGATAGCTAACGAATTGCTTACAAATGATCTTGCTACACATGTTGCTATTAACGCGGTTGTTAAGTGTCATATAGCTACTTCTTGTGAGGACTTGCTTGATGAAGTTGCTAGTGAGCAAAATGCTAAGTGCAAGGGCAAGAAGGTAGTTGAGGCCGAAAAGTATGATGACTATGTGAAGATGAGGCAAGAGAATTCCAAGCTCAAGAAAGAGCTAATCAACCTCAAGGCAAACAAGCCATTCACTATCAAGTCGGCCAAGAAAGATGACAATGATGCAATGACCTTGATCAATTCTCTCAAAGAGGAAAATGCAAAGCTCAAGGTTGAAAAGATCAAGCTTGCAAGTGGAATGGAGAAGTTCACCAAGGGCCACAACCTCCAAAGTGAGATCTTGATGAACACTATCATGAAGACCGACAAGTCCGGCATTGGGTTCAAGGAGAACCAAATCATGAAGGCCAAGGTCAAGATAGAAGCTAAGAACTACTACAAGAACAAGGCCATGAGGAACAACTATGACACACCAAAGCCCAAGTCCAAGAAGTGCTTTGGATGTGGTCAAGAGGGCCACTTTGAATTCCAATGCAAGACTCCACCTCCCAAGACCTTGCCCAAGCACACAAGGCCTTTCGCTCATGATGCACACTTCATCATCAACAAGGACTCCAAGGGTAGACCCCAAGTTGTGTTTCTCGGTCCTAAGATGAAGAACAAGCCTAAAGTGCTATGGGTTGCTAAGGAGTTGGTGGACAAGGCTATGGGACCTCGCCAAGTGTGGGTTCCCAAACAACAAGCTTAACTTCAAGTTGCTTGTGTGTAGGTGAACTACAAGACCGGTGGAAGTCATTGGGTGATTGATAGTGGATGCACTCAACATATGACCGGTGACTCCCGGATGTTCACCACACTTGAGGAAGATTGTGAAGGACAAGACAAGATTACCTTTGGGGACAATTCAAAAGTCAAAGTGCAAGGCCTAGGCAAAGTGGCAATCTCAAATGATCAATCAATATCAAATGTCTTGCTAGTACAATCTTTGAGCTTCAACTTGCTATCGGTGGGACAACTATGTGATCTTGGTTTCCAATGTCTCTTCACTCCAAATGAGGTAGTTGTGTCCAAGATTGAAGATTAATCATTGATATTCAAAGGGTTTCGGCACAACAATCTCTATCTAGTGGACTTCACCTCAAATGAAGCTAGTTTGCAAACATGTCTATTCTCCAAGAGTTCTTTGGATTGGCTATGGCATAGAAGATTAGCACATGTGGGAATGTCAACTTTGAAGAAGCTTGTCAAAAAGGAATTGGTTAGAGGTGTGAAGGATGTTGTGTTTGAGAAGGACAAACTTTGTAGTGCATGTCAAGCCGGCAAGCAAGTGGCAAACACTGATCCAACCAAAGCTTTCATGTCAACCTCAAGAGTCCTAGAGCTACTTCACATGGATCTGTTTGGACCTACCACCTATGCTAGCCTTGGTGGCAATCTCTTTTGCTTGGTGGTAGTTGATGACTACTCTAGGTACACTTGGGTGTTCTTTCTTCAAGACAAGGGAGAGACGCAATCAATATTCAAGAAGTTTTCAACTAGGGCCCAAAATGAGTTTGATGTGAAGATCAAGAAGATAAGAAGTGACAATAGGACCGAATTTTTAAACACCAAGATTGAAGACTATTGTGATGAAGTTGGGATCAAGCATGAAGTGTCCGCCACCTATACCCTCAACAAAATGGTGTAGTAGAGAGGAAGAACCGGACACTTATTACTCTTGCAAGATCAATGCTCGATGAATACAACACCCCCGAGAAGTTTTGGGCCGAAGCAATCAACACCGCATGCTATGCGGCCAACCGGCTATTTGTCCAAAGGCTTCTCAAGAAGACCCCGTATAAGCTTGTGAATGGGAAGAAACCGGATATATCCTTTTTCCGAGTGTTTGGATGCAAAGTGTATATCTACAAGAAGCACCAACACTTGGGCAAGTTCCAAAGGAGATGTGACATTGGTTTCTTACTTGGTTATTCTCTTAAATCCAAGGCATATAGAGTATTTAACAAAGCCTCCGGCCTAGTTGAAGAAACATATGACTTGGAGTTTGATGACACTAATGGCTCTCAAGAAGAGCATGAAAATATCGATGATGTAGGTGATGAACCATTGAGGGAGGCTATGAAGAATATGCCCGTTGGTGCAATCAACCCACAAGAGGTGGAAGAAGTCGAAGATGATGCAAATCAAGTACCCTCTTCACCTCACATGCCTCAAGTTGATGAAGAACAAGTGAGGGAAGCACAAGAAGATACCTTCATCCCTCAAGATCAAGCCGAGACTCAAGCTAGTGATGTTATGCACCACAACCTCCTCCCCAAGAGATTAATAGAAGATCTACACCTATGCTTCAAGCTCATCCACAAGACCTCATTATAGGGAGTCCATCAAGGGGGGTAACAACTCGATCTAAACTTGCTTCTTATGTTGAACATCACTCCTTTGTTTCCTTTGTTGAACCGTCTAGTGTGAAGGATGCACTTGCGGATCCGGATTGGGTGAATGCCATGCATGAAGAGTTGAACAACTTCACCCGGAACGAAGTGTGAACACTAGTAGAAAAGCCCAAAGGAGCAAGAATCATTGGCACCAAGTGGGTGTTTAGGAACAAGCAAGATGATCAAGGCGTGGTTGTGAGAAACAAGGCAAGATTGGTGGCAAAGGGGTTCTCCCAAGTTGAAGGCTTGGACTTTGGGGAGACCTTTTTACCGGTTGCAAGACTAGAAGCCATTCGTATCCTTTTGGCATATGCTTCACATCATAAAATGAAACTTTTTCAAATGGATGTGAAGAGTGCCTTTCTAAATGGTTTCATCAATGAACTTGTTTTTGTCTCACAACCTCCCGGGTTTCCCAATTGTCCCAATCATGTGTATAGGTTGTCCAAGGCACTCTATGGATTGAAGCAAGCTCCAAGAGCTTGGTATGAGAGGCTAAGGGACTTCCTACTCAAGAAGGGCTTCAAGATCGGGAAAGTGGATACCACACTTTTCACCAAGGTGCTAGATGGAGAGATCTTTGTTTGCCAAGTGTATGTCGATGACATTATATTTGGGTCAACAAACCAAGATCATAGCAAGGAATTTGGTGCATTGATGTCCAAGGAGTTCGAGATGTCGATGATTGGTGAGCTAACCTTCTTCCTTGGCTTCCAAGTGAAGCAATTGAGGGAGGGCACCTTCATATCTCAAGAGAAGTACACTTATGATGTGCTCAAGAAATTCAAGATGGAGGATTGCAAGCCAATCAAGACCCCAATGCCTACTAATGGACATCTCGATCTCGATGAGGGAGATAAACCGATTGACCAAACTCTGTCGTTCTATGATCGGTAGTTTACTTTATCTCACCGCATCTAGGCCGGATATCATGTTTAGTGTGTGTATATGTGCTAGGTTTCAAGCAAACCCTAAGGAGTCGCATCTTTGTGCGGTTAAAAGAATCCTTAGGTACTTAAGGCACACCCCTAGCATGGGTCTTTGGTATCCCAAAGGATCTCCCTTCCAATTAGTTGGCTATTCCGATTTGGATTATGCCGGGTGTAAGGTTGATAGGAAGAGTACCTCCGGAGGGTGCCACATGCTAGGAATATCACTTGTTTCTTGGTCCTCAAAGAAGCAAAACAGTGTGGCATTGTCAACCGCCGAGGCAGAATACATTGCCATGGGAGCAAGTTGTGCACAAATCTTATACATGACCCAAACACTTCTTGATTACGGCGTGTTTTTAAAAGATGTTCCACTTTTGTGTGATAATGAAAGCGCCGTAAAGCTTGCAAATAACCCGGTTCAACACTCTCGCACCAAGCACATAGATATTCTCCATCACTTTCTTAGAGATCATGTGGCTAGGAAAAACATAGCACTAGTTGGAGTTAAGAGCGAAGATCAATTGGCGGATATCTTCACTAAACCACTCGATGAAGAAACCTTTTGTAGGTTGAGAAGCGAGTTAAATGTGCTTGATCACTCTAACTTCACTAAAAGATGATCTTGTGTCAACCCATCTTGCATCATGTGTAATATAATCATGATAGTTTAGTAGTGCACATAGGCTTGGCTAACGCGGTTGAGATAAACGCCCTCAAAGCGTGTGACAAAGCTTAACCGCGGTTTAAACTTGCAAGCAACCTAGATTCAATTTCTGTAATGCATAACATATGCATGTGTGTTGCTTTGTCGTTTCTTTTCGGTTAAGTTTGAGCATCCTCTGTGTTCGTCCACTTAGGGGGATCATTCCAAGCTCAAGACTCTTCTGTACCCCTCTTGTGACCATATGATGACTCCTTGGTGCTTCCATTCGAATATTTTAAGCTAAAACTAAAGTCTAAGCCTATGGCAAACTATTTGAAAATGAGAGTTTGAGAGATGGTTCTCATATCAAGTCCAATCAGGTGTTATTTGGATCTTATTGGGATTGGAACTTGGTTGGGAGAAAGACGCAAAAACAAAATTTGAAAAATTCCATTTAAAAGGCGTCGGACGCTTCCGACGGACGCTCGGTGTCAATTGCCTCAGCGTTCGTCGCGATCGTCCGGAGACTGAATGTTGCCCGCTTACAGGGCGACGAACGCTCCCCAGCGTCCGTCGCGGAGCGTCCGACGCGGTCAATGCGCTCGGGCATTTCAAAACCTGTTCTGGAAGCCCGACGGACGATGTTGTAACACCCTAAAATTGAAATTAGAAATTAGGGTTGAATTTGAGTTAAATTTGATTTATTTCAAATCGTTTTGTGAAGCATAGAATTAAATAAATAAATAAAACTAAATCATCATGTTAGGGTTCAACATGTGTGATGCATCTCATGCCCCTGCATTTTTCTTGTGTTGTATGGCTTTGCAAAATCTTGAAAAGAATTTCAAAATAATTTTGGAAAATCAAATTTGAAAAAGAAAATAAAAAGAAAAAGGAAAAACCTCACCTCTCTCTTTCTGGCCCGAGAGCCCAAACCGGCCTGCTTCCCCCCCCCCTCCCTTTCCTCCGCACTGGGCCGACTCCCTCCCCGCGGCCCAGTCCGCGCCCGCGGCCTTCTTCTCTCCCTCTCCCGCTGACACCTGGACCCAGCCCGTCAGCGCCTCTCCGTTCCCTCTTCTCTCTCCCTACCCGCACGGGCCCGCTTGTCAGCGCCCCGTCCTCTTCCTCCCGAGTCCGCCTCGGACTCTCGCCGCGACGCCGCGACGCGCCGCGCGCAACTGCCGACGCGGTTTCCCCGCGTTCGGGTCCGCTCCAGACTCTTCCTCCGGCTCCCATATATAGCGCCGCCACCGCTCCGCCCTTCCCCATCTTCTTCGAGCCCTCGCAGCCCTCGGACGCAGCAGGAGCAGTGCCGCCGTCGCCGCCGCGTTCCGCCGTCAAGCCGCTGCCGTTCCGAGCAAATCCGACTGCGGTAAGCCTCCCTGACCCGCGTATCTTCTTCGCGAAGCTTCCGAACGGCCCCTCTCTTTCTTTTCCCCCTCGGTGGGACTCTGTCGGACCTCGTCGTCGTGTGCCGTGATCCCGTTGCCGCTGTTCGTCGAGGCCAGCCGTCCTCGGCCGTCCTCAGACCTCTCCGAGCCTCGCACTCGCCTCACGTGGGTGTGGAACACCCTTCCCCCTCTGTTTCCCTCTCTTTTCTGCACTGGTTTACCCGCGCCGCCGTTGCAGGGCGTCCGCCGCCGCGGTTCACCGCCGTCGGCACTCCCTGTCCCCCTCCGAGCCTCGCCAATGTCCTAGACGAGTTCGCGGTGTCGTTCTCTCTCCCGGTGCTTTCAGTTGGGAAAACCGAGCACCGTAGCTCGGGATCGATCTACGCCAGCGAGCTTCGCCTCTACCGATCATGGCCGCCGCCGTGCACCGCCCAGCCCGGCCACAGCGCCGCCCATCCCCTCTCTCTCTCACCTCTGGGTTCTAATCTGAGCCGTCGATCTCAGATTCAACGAACCAGAAAGCCCCGTACCCCTTCGTCTGGACTTTTTGCTAAAGAGCCCCTCAGTTTTTCCTCCTCTCAACCGACGGTCCAGAAGGCGGGTTTCAGCTTTGCGCTTTCCCCTCGGGAAAACGTATTCTCTGTTAGATTTGATTTAATTCGAAAATAAAAGAAAATTCCTATTTTCAGTTTTGCCACTGATATTCAAATGCCTATATTTTGCTCATTTTAAATCCAAATCGATCCGTTCAAGTTGCGTTAGATCCGTAATTTTATGCTCTATCCAGTAGTATAGATTTCAACTATGTTAATTACTTTTGAAAATCGAAGAAAATTAATTTGGTAATGCTTCAATCTTTCCCTTTTCAAAATCCCGTTTAATCTATAACTTCTCCGTTTTAGATCCGATTAGCGTGATTCTCGCGTCTTTGTGATCGTAGTAAAGTATAGATCTGTTTTATAACCTTTTCAAAGTCTTTTTATTGTTTATGGTGTAATGTTTTGATCATGTCTTTATTGCTTCGTGTATGATTGTTCGGATGATTGCGTGGTGATGTTGATCGAGTACAGCCCGTGAGATCTTCGGTGAACAAGAGTTCTTTGCAGCAGATCAGGATCACCCAGAGCTTTGGGATCAAGGCAAGTTTAACATGGGATCATCCTTGTTACCTATTCACTTTAATTCATCTAGTCATGATTGCATGTGTCTAATTTGATTCCTATTTAGATCTATACCATAGCTTTGTTATCCTTTTACCTTGTCACCATGGGTTTCATGCATATGGGTAGCTTTGCTATGCTTTACAATAATGGATCTTGAGATGAATCTTGACTAATGATATATGCAACAATGAGATAAAACTGGCTTTTGTAGCAACATGGAATAGGACCCCACTGTAGGGCAAAAGCTGGGATTTCAAATACAACCACGAGTGCTATATGGCTCTGGCTTTAGTTAAGTATAAAGTTTGGACTAGCATGCTTGTGGTTCGTGAAAGGCACCTTTGCCGAGCTGGTTATGGGGTATAGCTTGTGTGGGGACTGCTGCGGGTGGTACCATCGGGGTGTCCCATATTCCCCTTTGCATTGGGTCCGTAGGGTCCGCTACATGTTAGGAAGAGCTTTTGAAAGACTTCATAGTGTTCCCTGCCCACTCACCTCGGTAGTGTTATGGGACTAGCTATCCCGGGCATCAGGGTAACATGGCTTGTGGGTAAAGTGTATAACCTCTGCAGAGTGTAAATCTATCATGATAGCCGTGCTCACGGTCACGAGCGGCCTGGAAAACTCACAGTGTAGATGATCATGTTGTTTAAGGATTAATGTGGTTTACTATATTTATATCATATGGATATCAATTGGATTTGCATAACTAAAGCTAAGTGTTGGTAAAACTTGACCAAGATAAAAGCAACCGCAGTACAGACAGTGTCAACCTTTTGAGCTTCATAATCCTACATTACTCTTGCTGAGTACTTTAAGTGCTCATTCTTGCTTTCTCAACCCCTTCAGATGGCTATGAAGACTACCGTGAGGAGTACTAGGCTAGTGGTCAACCAGTCGGCGTTCCCTGTGAAGTGGAGCTTCGTCGCGAGAGTTATCTTTATTTTCTGTTGTTTTGTTTAAGAATATTATTCGTTATGTAATAAGCACTCAGTGATGGTACTATTTAAAGATTTGTCGGCTTATGTGTGTGATTGATCTCTGGGCACACATAAGTTATTCATATTCAATTGTATCCTTAAAATTGGGTGTGACAAATTGGTATCAAAGCAAGTGTTGACTGTAGGACGCAAGCCTAGTTAGAATGGTCTTCTTACCTTCTCTTTTCATGCATACATCCTTGCATATATATTTGCTCAAACTGTTTATGCTACACTTGACTTATTCTATTGTGAAAATGTTGTTCTAATCTCTCTCTATCTTTGTCATGGATACAGATGCCTACCCTTTGCCGGTCAGCTCGACTCAGTTCCAGTGAACGTGTTCCTCCGCAGCAGGTTGCCCCTCCGGAACCACAAGCTACAATGGTGGAACCTCAGGAAGAACCAGAGGAGGAAGTCCAGGAAATCTCCAGTAGCGAAGAGTACCATGGGGAAGAGAGCCCCCATGCCCCAAGTGCTAATGTTAATTCCCCTACTTCCGATGTTGCCTATGAAGACCTGCCAGAAGAGCCAGGGTGGATTCGCACTAAGTATATCCGAGGAGGAGCGAACAGCAGCTACGCTCACTCCCAGCTGGTGGATCTTGTGGGAGAATGCCACCCAGGACCTGAAGTTGCAACAATGTACACCTGCAAGGAATACAAACACCCCCTCGCCAACACCTATTGGAAGGCGAAGATCTACATCTGTGGGAGTGCTGGTGTGCAAGCAGCTGAACGTGTGGATTATACCTTCCATAGTTGTGTTGCACATCCAACCATAGAAGCAAGTATGAGGGACACCGCGTTCTCTGCATACATGGCCATCCATAACAAGTTCAGAGAAAGGATTGCCAACACCCGACGTCGCTTCATCCCTCGCTTCGATGCGGAGCAAGGATGGATAACCGCCGAACCTAACGGTGAAGGTGGCCCCGTCCTGAATGAGCTCGTCGACTTCGTCCAAGACATGATGAGTATGTATGGACATCTCCTAGAAGAAACAATGGAGCTGTGCAAGGAGCTCAAGCGCAGTTATCAACAATAAGATGAGCTTCGTGAAGAGTTTGGATTGCCTTTGAACTTCAAGAAGATCAGGAAGAGTTAGGACTAGGAATCCCTTTAAAGTTTATTCGCTAGTTCATGAGTTGTGTGTGCTAGTATTCTTCTAAGTGTTTAGTTGCTTGTGCTTTTGCTAATGTGTGAGTTGGTTCTTTGTAATGATTGTTGAGGTTGTGGGCCTGTCCACAACACTCATAGCTTAGGTTGGGTTATCTGAAAGATCTTAATAAATAAATTTGCAGTTTTCTTTAATCTGTCTTTTCAGACCTCTCTGTCTTGTTAATCTTGTTTAATTAATTCTGAACGTCCTAAAATCACAAAAACTTAACTTAAAACAGTCGATTTCCTTATCTTTCCGTGGCCGCAAGAAGCACCTTCATATCTGTTCGGAGTTAAGAGAAACAATTCCTGCAAGTTGATGTTTCTGCGCAGTTTGGTAATCTGGACAGATCTGTTTAATTGCAGTTTATGACTAAGTTAATATCAGAATCAGAAAAAGTCAGAATTACGAAAGTTTTAGATACTTTCTTTATCTTTCCAACCATGTAAGCTTTGCCTCTGTTTGAGTTCGGGAACTTTAGATATGACTGTTTTTCTAGACTGCTGTTGTGCTGAAATCCAGAAAAGTTGCAGACTAGTCCCATGTCAGGTTTTAAATTTGTTCTTATGTTCTGTATGACAGATGCCTCGCACCAGGACTAACTCTGGATCCAACACCAGTGACAACAATAACGACAACAACAATAACCAACATCCTCTACCTCCACCACCTGCGATGACCCCAGAACAGATGCAAGCTCAGATGATGCAGACAATGCAAGTCATGATGCAGTTCATGCAGAATCAACCCCATCAACCTGCTGGAGCTCCACCTGTCAACAAGCGGAGGGAATTCCTGCAAGGGCACCCTCCTGTCTTCTCTCATGCCAGTGATCCATTGGAGGCAGATGATTGGTTGCGTGCGGTGGAGAAGCAACTCAACATCGCACAGTGTAATGACCATGAGAAGGTTCTGTATGCTTCTGGTCAACTTCAAGGTGCGGCTCAGACTTGGTGGGAGACGTTTCAAGATGCTCGCCCCGGCAATGCCCCCGCTATCACATGGGAAGAGTTTTCTTGGAACTTCAAGGCATGCCACATTCCAGAGGGAATCATAGAGCTGAAGCAACAAGAGTTCAGAAACCTTCGGTTGGGACAGATGTCAGTCAGCGAGTACCATGACAAGTTCTTGCAGCTAGCTCGCTATGCTCCCAATAAAGTAAGGGATGATGCTGATAAGCAGCGTCTCTTCTTAAAGGGGATCTACTATGAACTCCGGTTGCAACTGAAGGGTAATACATACCCGAATTTCCAATCCTTGGTGAACCGTGCCATCGTCCTGGACAATGAACGCAGGGAGATGGACAAGAAGAGGAAGCTTAGGGGACAAGCTTCTGGGAGCAACACTCGCCAGCGTCCCAACTATCCTCAGTAGGGTTACTAGCAGAGGTACCAAGGCACCTCCAACTTTGGGAACCGTAACCCGAACCAGCAACGTCCGCCATTCCAGCAACAGGGTCGTTACTCAGGACCTCGTCAAGGCTCATCCAGCAGTACTCCAGCAAAGACTAATGTTCCCAATGCCCCCACCAAGTGTTTTGCTTGTGGTGAACCCGGACATCTCTCCTATAACTATCCCAAGAAGCAAAACTCACCAAACCCTCCAAGTCAGAACAGCAACAACCAGAGAGGGAGGTACCAGCCACCCCCTCATAATAGGAGCGTGAACCATGTCTCCGCAGAAGCAGCTCAGGAAGCACCAGAAGTGATGATGGGTACGTTCCTTGTCAACTCCATCCCTGCTACTGTTCTTTTCGATTCCGGAGCATCGCATTCTTTCATATCGCAAGCTTTTGTTAGAATGCATGGAACATCATTAGTAGCAATACAAAATCCTATAATCGTAAATTCACCGGGTGGGGTTATGAGAACCGATTGTTACTATCCATCGGTTACTATTACTCTAAGGGGGGTAGACTTCAAAGCTCAGCTTATAGTTTTGAGGACCGCTGGAATTGATTTTATATTGGGTTTGGACTGGATGAGAAAGCAAGATGTAGTGATCAAGTGTGATAAGAAGATAGTTGAATTGTCTACACCTACAGGGGGCAGGATCAGTGTTGAAATGATTATGCAACCTCCACCGATAGCCACCGTCAATCAGCTTGAGGAGAATGACAACCCAGCAGAGCGAGTTGTTGATGAATTTCCGGATGTGTTCCCCGAAGATTTGCCAGGTATGCCTCCCGATCGTGATATTGAGTTTATAATTGAGTTATTACCTGGAACTGCTCCTATAGCTAAAAGACCATATAGGATGGGAATAAAAGAATTAGAAGAACTTAAGAAACAAATTAAAGAGTTGTCAGATAAAGGTTTTATTCGTCCTAGTTCTTCACCTTGGGGTGCACCGGTTATCTTTGTTGACAAGAAAGATGGCAGTCAGAGAATGTGTGTTGATTATCGATCACTCAATGAGGTTACTATCAAGAACAAGTATCCTTTGCCCAGAATCGATGATTTGTTTGATCAGTTGAAAGGTGCTTGTGTGTTTTTCAAGATTGATCTTCGGTCTGGTTATCATCAGTTGAAGATCCGTGCTTCAGATGTTCCCAAGACAACATTTACTACGAGGTATGGGTTATATGAATATACGGTGATGTCATTCGGTCTTACCAATGCACCTGCATACTTCATGTATTTGATGAACAAGGTCTTTATGGAATATCTGGATAAGTTTGTGGTGGTATTTATTGATGATATTCTGATCTACTCCAAGAACGATGATGAACATGTTGAACACTTGAGATTGGTATTACAGAAGCTTAGAGAGCACCAGTTGTATGCTAAAAGAAGTAAGTGTGAATTTTGGTTGAAAGAAGTTTCCTTTCTTGGCCATGTTGTGTCTAATGGAGGTATATCAGTTGATCCTAGTAAGGTGGAAGATGTACTAAATTGGAAACCCCCAACCAATGTTAGTGAGATTCGCAGTTTTCTTGGCTTAGCTGGATATTATAGAAGGTTCATTGAAGGATTCTCTAAGCTAGCTAAACCTATGACCGCGTTGCTTGAGAAGGATGCCAAGTTTGTTTGGTCAGAGAAGTGTCAGGATAACTTTGAAGAATTGAAAAAGAGATTGACTACAGCTCTTGTGTTGACCTTGCCAGACTTGAGTCAGAAGTTCTCTATCTATTGTGATGCCTCTCGTCTTGGTTTGGGTTGTGTGCTTATGCAAGAGGGAAGAGTTGTTGCATATGCTTCGCGGCAACTGAGGAAGCATGAGTTAAATTATCCGACTCATGACTTGGAGTTAGCTGTTGTGGTTCATGCATTGAAGATATGGAGACACTATCTTATTGGTCATAAGTGTGACATCTACACCGACCATAAGAGCTTGAAATACATCTTTACTCAATCAGATCTGAATTTGAGGCAACGTCGTTAGTTGGAGCTGATCAAGGATTATGACCTAGATGTTCACTATCATCCTAGTAAAGTCAATGTTGTGGTCGACGCTCTTAGCAGGAAAAGTTATGCTAATGAGATTCGGACAATACCTATGCCTGAAGAGTTGTGTGCTGAACTTGAGCATCTCAACTTGAGCATTGTTGCTAATGCTATGGGGATGATAGTGGAGCCTACACTAGAAAAGGAGATTCGTGAAGGTCAGTTGCAGAATAAGAATCTGCAGTTGATAGTTGAGAACTTGAAGGAAGGAAAGTCACCAGGATTCCGGTTAGATGATAATGGTACCTTGTGGTATGGAAAGAGGATCTGCGTTCCTGACATCAAGTCTATTCGACAGACGATTCTGCGAGAAGCTCATGAGTCAACCTACTCAATACATCCTGGAAGCACTAAGATGTACTTAGATCTTAAAGAGAAATATTGGTGGGTTGGATTGAAACGTGATGTGGCAGAATATGTAGCAATATGTGATACATGTCAGAGGGTTAAAGCAGAACATCAGAGACCTGCTGGACTGTTGCAACCGATGAAGATACCTGAATGGAAGTGGGATGAAGTTGGTATGGATTTCATAGTTGGGTTACCACTTACTCGGAAAGGTTATGACTCAATCTGGGTCATAGTTGATCGCCTGACTAAGGTAGCTCACTTCTTGCCAGTTCGAACCACTTATACGGGAGCACAGTTAGCGGAGTTATATATGGAAAGAATAGTATGCCAGCATGGAGTTCCAAAGAAGATCGTGTCAGATAGAGGAACCCAGTTCACTTCGCATTTTTGGAGGAAAGTGCATGATTCCCTGGGAACAGTGTTGAATTTCAGCTCAGCTTATCACCCTCAGACAGATGGACAGATGGAAAGAACTAATCAAGTGCTAGAAGATATGTTGAGAGCTTGTGTCTTGTAGTATGGTACGAGCTGGGATAAGTGTAACGCCCCAGAGTCCAAACGGCTCAGATCCACTCTGCACGCTGAGCGAACCACACCCACCACCATCCCACTTAAGCTTTCGTCCTCGCTTCGCTTAAAAGGATTAACCCAGGGATGGTGGGATGGACTCTAGAAGCCTTATATATTGGTCTATCCCACCCTAAACAACCAAGGTGGGACTAAACCCTCCACAATATCTCATTAACACACATGGGTCACTACGGGCCAAACGGGCCAGATGTGACAATAAGAGTTTGCCCTATGCTGAGTTCTCATATAATAACAGTTATCAAGAAAGTCTTAAGATGGCACCGTTTGAAGCTTTGTATGGACGGAAGTGTAGAACTCCGTTGTTCTGTATTCAAACGGGAGAAACCCAAGTGTTTGGACCAGATGTTCTGAGAAATGCAGAAGAACAAGTCCGAGTAATCAGAGATAATCTGAGGATAGCACAATCTCGACAGAAGAGTTACGCTGATAACCGAAGAAGATATTTGTCTTTTGAGATAGGTGAATATGTTTACCTGAAAGTTTTACCTATGAGAAGTGTGAAACAGTTCAATATGAAAGGAAAGTTAGCACCTAGATATATTGGTCCGTTCAAGATTCTTGAGAGACATGGAGAAGTTGCTTATCGGTTAGAATTACCGGAAAGTTTGTCAGGAGTTCACGATGTGTTCCACGTATCTCAACTCCAGAAGTGTTTGCGAGTACCCGAAGAACAGTTACCGTTGGAAGAACTTACAGTTAAGGAAGATTTGACCTATGAGGAATACCCGGTTAAGATTTTGGAAACAGCTGAAAGGATTACAAGGAGTAAGATCATCAAGATGTGCAAAGTGCAGTGGAATTGACATACAGAAGAAGAGGCCACTTGGGAAAGAGAGGAAGATCTAAGGAAAACCTACCCTCAACTCTTTAAGTAAGTAAAATCTAGGAATCTCGGGGCGAGATTCTTTTAAGGGGGGTAGATTTGTAACACCCTAAAATTGAAATTAGAAATTAGGGTTGAATTTGAGTTAAATTTGATTTATTTCAAATCGTTTTGTGAAGCATAGAATTAAATAAATAAATAAAACTAAATCATCATGTTAGGGTTCAACATGTGTGGTGCATCTCATGCCCCTGCATTTTTCTTGTGTTGTATGGCTTTGCAAAATCTTGAAAAGAATTTCAAAATAATTTTGGAAAATCAAATTTGAAAAAGAAAATAAAAAGAAAAAGGAAAAACCTCACCTCTCTCTTTCTGGCCCGAGAGCCCAAACCGGCCTGCTTCCCCCCCCCCCTCCCTTTCCTCCGCACTGGGCCGACTCCCTCCCCGCGGCCCAGTCCGCGCCCGCGGCCTTCTTCTCTCCCTCTCCCGCTGACACCTGGACCCAGCCCGTCAGCGCCTCTCCGTTCCCTCTTCTCTCTCCCTACCCGCACGGGCCCGCTTGTCAGCGCCCCGTCCTCTTCCTCCCGAGTCCGCCTCGGACTCTCGCCGCGACGCGCCGCGCGCAACTGCCGACGCGGTTTCCCCACGTTCGGGTCTGCTCCGGACTCCTCCTCCGGCTCCCATATATAGCGCCGCCCTCGGACGCAGCAGGAGCAGTGCCGTCGTTGCCGCCGCGTTCCGCCGTCGAGCCGCTGCCGTTCCGAGCAAATCTGACTGCGGTAAGCCTCCCTGACCTGCGTATCTTCTTCGCGAAGCTTCCGAACGGCCCCTCTCTTTCTTTTCCCTCTCGGTGGGACTCTGTCGGACCTCGTCGTCGTGCGCCGTGATCCCGCTGCCGCTGTTCGTCGAGGCCAGCCGTCCTCGGCCGTCCTCAGACCTCTCTGAGCCTCGCACTCGCCTCACGTGGGTGTGGAACACCCTTCCCCCTCTATTTCCCTCTCTTTTGTGCACTGGTTTACCCGCGCCGCCATTGCAGGGCGTCCGCCGCCGCGGTTCACCGCCGTCGGCACTCCCTGTCCCCCTCCGAGCCTCGCCAATGTCCTAGACGAGTTCGCGGTGTTCGTTCTCTCTCTCCCAGTGCTTTCAGTTGGGAAAACCGAGCACCGTAGCTCGGGATCGATCTACGCCAGCGAGCTTCGCCTCTGCCGATCATGGCCGCCGCCGTGCGCCGCCCAGCCCGGCCACAGCGCCGCCCATCCCCTCTCTCTCTCACCTCTGGGTTCTAATCTGAGCCGTCGATCTCAGATTCAACGAACCAGAAAGCCCCGTACCCCTTCGTCTGGACTTTTTGCTAAAGAGCCCCTCAGTTTTTCCTCCTCTCAATCCGCGGTCCAGAAGGCGGGTTTCAGCTTTGCGCTTTCCCCTCGGGAAAACGTATTCTCTGTTAGATTTGATTTAATTCGAAAATAAAAGAAAATTCCTATTTTCAGTTTTGCCACTGATATTCAAATGCCTATATTTTGCTCATTTTAAATCCAAATCGATCCGTTCAAGTTGCGTTAGATCCGTAATTTTATGCTCTATCCAGTAGTATAGATTTCAACTATGTTAATTACTTTTGAAAATCGAAGAAAATTAATTTGGTAATGCTTCAATCTTTCCCTTTTCAAAATCCCGTTTAATCTATAACTTCTCCGTTTTAGATCCGATTAGCGTGATTCTCGCGTCTTTGTGATCGTAGTAAAGTATAGATCTGTTTTATAACCTTTTCAAAGTCTTTTTATTGTTTATGGTGTAATGTTTTGATCATGTCTTTATTGCTTCGTGTATGATTGTTCGGATGATTGCGTGGTGATGTTGATCGAGTACAGCCAGTGAGATCTTCGGTGAACAAGAGTTCTTTGCAGCAGATCAGGATCACCCAGAGCTTTGGGATCAAGGCAAGTTTAACATGGGATCATCCTTGTTACCTATTCACTTTAATTCATCTAGTCATGATTGCATGTGTCTAATTTGATTCCTATTTAGATCTATACCATAGCTTTGTTATCCTTTTACCTTGTCACCATGGGTTTCATGCATATGGGTAGCTTTGCTATGCTTTACAATAATGGATCTTGAGATGAATCTTGACTAATGATATATGCAACAATGAGATAAAACTGGCTTTCGTAGCAACATGGAATAGGACCCCACTGTAGGGCAAAAGCTGGGATTTCAAATACAACCACGAGTGCTATATGGCTCTGGCTTTAGTTAAGTATAAAGTTTGGACTAGCATGCTTGTGGTTTGTTAAAGGCACCTTTGCCGAGCTGGTTATGGGGTATAGCTTGTGTGGGGACCGCTGCGGGTGGTACCATCGGGGTGTCCCATATTCCCCTTTGCATTGGGTCCGTAGGGTCCGCTACATGTTAGGAAGAGCTTTTGAAAGACTTCATAGTGTTCCCTGCCCACTCACCTCGGTAGTGTTATGGGACTAGCTATCCCGGGCATCAGGGTAACATGGCTTGTGGGTAAAGTGTATAACCTCTACATAGTGTAAATCTATCATGATAGCCGTGCTCACAGTCACGAGCGGCCTGGAAAACTCACAGTGTAGATGATCATGTTGTTTAAGGATTAATGTGGTTTACTATATTTATATCATATGTATATCAATTGGGTTTGCATAACTAAAGCTAAGTTTTGGTAAAACTTGACCAAGATAAAAGCAACCGCAGTACAGACAGTGTCAACCTTTTGAGCTTCATAATCCTACGTTACTCTTGCTGAGTACTTTAAGTGCTCACTCTTGCTTTCTCAACCCTTCAGATGGCTATGAAGACTACCGTGAGGAGTACAAGGCTAGTGGTCAACCAGTCGGCGTTCCCTGTGAAGTGGAGCTTCGTCGCGAGAGTTATCTTTATTTTCTGCTGTTTTGTTTAAGAATATTATTCGTTATGTAATAAGCACTCAGTGATGGTACTATTTAAAGATTTGTCGGCTTATGTGTGTGATTGATCTCTAGGCACAGATGTGTTATTTATATTCAATTTTATCCTTAAAATTGGGTGTGACAGATGCCGTCGGACGCTCTCCGAGCATCCGTCGCAGTCCGACGGAGCGTCCGTCGCGAACTTAAGGCGCAATTTTTTTTTAAAATCCCCATCTCTTCCTCTGTCTCCTTCGGTCGGTTTTTCTCCCTCTTGGTACGCCGTCGCCGCCCACAACTCCTAACCCTAACCGCCGCCTCTCCCTGCGCCGCCGCCCTTCTTCCTCCAAGCCACTGCCGCATCTGCGCCGCCGCCACCCAACTCAGCCGCGCCATAGCTCCTCCCTGCTTCGCCATTCTCCCAGCGCCGCCGCTCCCTCGTGTGTTTCAAGCCGTGCAGGAGCTCCCTTGCCGTGGAGCTCTCCTCCAAGGCCCTGTTGGAGGTTTGATCGACCTTGGTTGCGTGTTAAGGTGAATCTCATCTCCTGCAACCTTCCTACCAGTTTGTCAATCTCCTCGCCCTTTTCTCTCGCCACCCTAATCCTTAAATTCCCTGCTTAGGCTGCGGATTGTGGACAATTGACCGAGGAATTTTACCCTTCCTCTCGTTTTGGTCAGTATCTGAGGTATGGTAGTTGGCAGTTCGATCCATTTTCTTACCCCAATTTCACGCTTCTCACTAGACTTTGCTTACCCCTAGTTATGTGCTTATATGTTACACTCCTATCTATCTAACGAGCAAGGTCAGTTCATCAGAGGGTCAGTGTGTCAGTGATAGAGAACTCGGGGCAAAGCCCGCGAGTACGGAACGAGGCAAAGCCTCGCAAGGACAGACCAGGGCCGGCGTGCCACTCTTGCAGCTAGTTTGTCTGCGGATTGTCAGTGTTTGATTATCAGTGGGCAGTGAGTTTGAGGGTGTGATTTTTGAGGATCTTTTGTCAAAGGTTTGTTAGCAAAGTCTGATAAATGGCAAGAACGAAGAATGCCGGTCCCGTTCCCGGTAGTGGTGGTGACACTCCACGTCCACCACGTCCACCCACTGATCGAGGAAGGGGCAAGCAGAAGGTTGTGTCAAAGAAGCGCAAGAGGCCACTTATGGATCCAGACTCGGCAGCAGCACTTGCAGTAGCAGAGGCCACAGAGATTGCGGAGCGAGGTGGACGTCGTGCCGGTTTGAGGCGCTCGCCTTGCCGTGGAGCATGTCGTGAGTCCCCTACGCGTCCAGAGACAGAGCCCGCCGAGGCTACTGAGGCAGAGGAGACAGAGCCAGTACAGAGACTGAGCAGACAGAGGCCGCAGGCCACTCTTCTATTGGTGAGCTGATGAGCCGCAGAGTGACACGATCCAGAGGCTCTGGTGCACCACCTAGTCCTCCAGGACCTCAGCTACCAGACCCAGTGAGGCATCAGGTCCCTCGCCAACCTCACGATGGGATAGTGCCATCTACAGATTTCGTGAGGCCGTGCTTTCAGCTGCCGTTCTCGGAGGGTTCGAGCCGTACACCGCGAGACCTCACTCCACTTGCTCGGATTCTTCACGAGGTACTCAGGCGTACCATCCTTCCTCGTATTGGAGCTCGGGACACCATTACACGACTACAGCTATGGCTTCTTGCTCATATCATCCGGAAGGAGAAGTTTGACCTTTGGGATCTGATTGTCAGCGAGCTTGAGGATATCATAGCTGCAGGATTCAGGGGTCACTGGCAGCTATAGTTTGCTCACTGGATTTCATATCTTATAGTTGCCAAGACCCGATCTGGAGCTATGCGAGTAACTCTCACCAGGTCGGCGACTGAGTTTCCAGTATACTCTATGAGTCAGCTAGTCATGCATGGAAACCTGCCTCGCCCCAACAGAGCTTACAGACCAGGCACCAGGCAGACAGGTGTGCCACCTCAGTCGACAGAGGTCACTGACGCCATAGTTGAGCAGATTGCTTAGGCAGAGCTTGCAGATCTTGATGCTGAGATTGACACAGCTGCCGAGACTGTCAACAGAGAGGACCTGGATTCTGACAGTTCAGATGAGGACTACCAGCCAGTGCGCGAGTACGCACCAATGTCCCATGACCATGAGGCAGGAGGGTCAGGTACAGCTGCAGCTCCAACTCCAGGTCCCAGCAACTCAGAGGCTACATTACTCACCATTCTTTCGAGGATGCAGGAGGAGCAGTCACGCCAGGCAGAGGAACAGAGGCGACAGGCTGCCAATGTTCGGAGGCTCACAGAGGAATAGTTGGCCGCTCAGGCACAGACTCAGGCCAGGCAGGATGAGTTTCAGCGCCAATTCTTGGCCTATCAGCTGCAGCAGGCAGAGATTCAGAAGACCCAGACCTTGCTACTTGAGCATCTTCTAGCCTCCAGCTCCGGGCAGACATTCACTCCTCAGATTCAGCTGCCCGGAGCCTCGCAGCAGCAGTAGTTCACCTCGCCAGCACAACAGACTTCAGTGGTTGTGGTTCGGACTCCAGCGTTACCGTCCAGAGGACAGCAGAGTCAGGCACTAGCTACTCCTCCGTTCCAGGCACCAGCTTCTCCTGAGTGCCAGTCTCCGCGGACCCAGGTGTCCTATTGGTTAGTTTCGCCCAGTGAGCTTCAGACAGGTTTTACTCCTATCCGGGGAACTACCATAGTAGAGGCCTCGCGAGACCTATCAGCCTCATACTTGGAGATCATGGGAGCTAGTCTCACCAGCTCCATAGGTTGAGGTGGATCCTCCGGCGACGGGCACTCACCTTTCCTCAGTCGCCTCGTCGGAGATCGCACCTGAGCAGTCCACGCAGACAGTTACAACTCCTCCAGCTGCAGTTCAGACAGACGCTATTTCACTAGCAGTTGAGATAGCTATCACAGAGGCTCAGGATACGGATGTTACAGTTGTAGTATCCTCTCCATCTCAGTCTCACCCAGCTGAGTTTGTAGCAGCAGTGTCACTGGTTGCTCTGGCAGTGACACCTTCCCCCACACCTCGAGTCTTTACTCGTCGGGTTCCCAGGTCCGCTACTACAGAGGCAGGACCATTAGAGGCACCAGCTGAGCCTCAGGGGGAGTCAGTTGAGACAGCAGCTCCAGAGCTTCCAGTGCCAGCTCCAGAAGTCACCCCAGCTGCACCTACACCTGCAGAGGCCGAGGTAGATGATGAGTCAGACGAGTCAGATCTTCAGGACTTCATCATGCTCGATCGCAAGGCTGCAGCTTTTTCACCTTCTTCTCCAGCCCCAGATGCTTAGTTGTTGGTGCTCGACGCCAAAGGGGGAGAGAGGGTCGAGTATAGAGATAGGGGGAAGGATTTGAATCTTTGTGTGCTTAAATTCCCCGTACTCATTCATCATGTCTACTTTTATGCATTTGTAACTATGTGTCATGAATACTATGGTTGATGCTTGTGTGAAATATGGTTGGATGTGACAAACTCTTGATTATCACTAATTATATCTTGTGAGTTGTCTCATGTTTCATGATACATCTTTATGTTTAAATGATAATTGAGCTTCCGCGCTATACTCCGTTACATGTGTTGAGGATATCAAGAGGTACTCCTTTCTACATTCAAATCTATGAGTATCATGGTTGGTGATTTGGCTTTGGTGAGCAAGTATGTTTCATTACAAATTCACTAACCCTTGCTCAACTATTCCAAGTCACCAAATCCTGAACTATCTCTCTTATCCATACTCGAGGAATTATTGTCGTCAATCACCAAAAAGGGGGAGATTGAAGAATCATGGCCCTAGTTGGTTTCGGTGATTAACGAAAATTAGCTATTACTATGGCTAACATGTGTTTTGCAGAGGCTATGCGTAGCTTAACCATAGTGAACAACAAGAATGGGCATTAATGGTCATCACTCAGCCCCCAAGATGGATATCATTTCGGATTTCAAAGAGACATGATGAAGACCCTAGAATGATAGGCTAAGTGTCATAAGGTGATGAAGGGCACTTAGAAATAGATAGGGCTTCTCTTTTGATCTTTGACCATACTATTAAGAGGGGTTGAGACTAGTAGCTTGACTTAGGAAAGCTTCATGAACTAGGTGTGGTGCACACTTGTCTTCCTTAGCTCTAAGCAAGCCTATGTTGACCGTAAGATAGCCTAGAACAACTTCCGTTTTCATCGCGATGAAAAACGAAGTTGAGAGGCCTGTTTTCTGGGCGACGGCCGCTCCTGACGGAGGCGTCGGACGATGTCCATCGCGTCGGACAAAGGCATCGGACGCTGGGTGGTTAAGTCCACAGCGTCCGTCGGCCTTCCAGTGGCCATGTGTTTCTGGCTAAGTTTTTCAGGGTCCGACGGACGCTGTCCGTTGACCTTCCAGAGAGGGTGTTTTTCAGCCCAAGCCAGAGTGCAGCGTCGGACGCTGGGATGAGCGTCCGTCGCCCCTGTGACGAAGCGTCCGTCGCTGGGAAATCATGTCAGAGATAGCCGTTGGGCAGGGCATCGGAGCGTCCGTCGCCTAGGCATCGGAGCGTCCGTCGCCCAAACTTTGTGCAGAACTAGCCGTTGGGGCATGCGACGGAGCGTCCATCGCCTAGTCGACGGAGCGTCCGTCGCCAACTTAAGTTGTCAGCCCGAGGCAGTTTTCTGAGGGGTTATTTATAGCTCCTCACACTTCTCTCCCACCTTGAATTTTCTCATTTGAGTTGTTGAGTTTGTTGAGAAGGTTGGGAAGAGAGCAAGAGCCCTAGAGTGAGAGAGTGATTCACGATTTCATCCATCCTCTCCTCTAGTTCATCCAAGAGTTCAAGTGTGCATCCTCTAGTTGTGAAGCTTGAGTGAGTCAAGCGAAGATCGAAGCTTGTTACTCTTGGTTATCGACATCACCTAGACGGTCCGGTGGTAATTGGAGGAAGGTGATCGCCGGAGGATTGTCGTCGGCCCTTCTCCATCGACGTTGTGATCGGTTGTGGGCGATTCACCGAGCCGGAGTGGCGAAGAATCAGCCCGTAGAGAGCACTCATCCCTTGCGCGAGATTGAGGGGGAGCTATACCTTGCGAGGTGCTCCAACGAGGACTAGGCGGGAGTGTCGACTCCTCGATACCTCGGCAAAACATCGCCGTGTCAAGCATCTCTTTCCCTAGCTCTTTCTTACCGCATTACTTTCCGCACTTATCTCTCAATTCATACTAGAATTGTGTAGGAAGTTTTCGCTTTCTATTGACTTGCTACCGCTTTCTAGATAGGACACACAAGCGGTAGGCACTAGGGGGTTAATTGGCTCTTTATAGGTTTAATTCTTGTTTAGAAATTAAAAAGAGCCCAATTCACCCCCCCCCCCCTCTTGGGCATCTTGATCCTTTCACCGCCGCGTACAAAAATGTCTGCCACAGTAAATAAAAAATTACCCGCGGTGGGAAAGCAAATGATTTTCCGCAACGGCCAAAACAAATGTCCGTCACGGAGGGTATTTAGGCAACGTTGTGGAAGCTCGATTTTGACGTAGTGTTGCGAGACGAATATATTAATCCTAATTAGTTCATGATTTAACAATATGGTATATATTTGCTAATCATGGTTTGATTAAGCTAATATATATTCATCTCACAAATTAGTCTCCTCATGTGCAATTAGTTTTACACTTCTCCTATATTATAGGTCTCTGAATTTTAAGATGATTTAGCACCCTTGTACTATCAATTATTATAAGTAAATTGTCACGTTTGTGATTTGTTACTTGTCTTTGTGATAACGTATCAAAATTTTTGTCCTTGTCTAGATGTAGAAATAATTGTAAATTGTTAAATTGTTTTTCTGCTAACACACATCAGATTTTATCAAGTTGTGGTTTTGTCTAATGGTTTTTTATTCTCAGAACAAAAAATTACAGATTATGTTAACAAAAATAGCAACAAACGAAAACTATAATTTTAGTAAGCGTCGCCCTAAAGGAAACTAAATTTCAATTTCAGACACATGAAATTTAGCAAATCTCTTTATTTTATTACTATCTCATATTTAGTCCTAATTAGCATCCGAACACCCAATGTGAAAAAAGACTAAACTTTAGCCTTCGAATTCAAACACCGCCTAAGTATGGTAGATGAATTACAAAAAGGAGCCATTGTACAATGTGTATGTGTGTAAATTATTCCACCAAAGATTGTACAACTATGTCACTGTTATGAAATATTAATGTGATGTCCATAACCCCTATACCATCAAAACTACAACCTTCTAATTCAATGGTGTAACTCTCCTAGTATTAATTCTTGTAACTCCATCCCTCATATAAAACTATATATAGGAGGGCTTATGTATTGTAAATGAGATAGAAAAAAGAGAACAATTCAAAGGACCGTGATGCCTAAGAGGGGGGGTGAATTAAGTCACTTAAAAACTACTCTCTAAACTATGGCCTATTTTTCTAATCTTAGCAAAACCTATGCGAAAGATAAACTATCTAGAAGTGCAACTATGGTTTTGCTAAGTGTTGCTATCTCTACTGCCAAAAGAGTTATGCAACCTAGTTTCCAAACCTACCAACTAGCCTATCAACTAAGCTAGGGAAGGTAAAGAACACAAGGTAAACAAAGTAAGTACGAAAGGTAAAGAGCAAGGTAGAGATGCAAACTCCCGTCGATGACTCCGGTATTTTTACCGAGGTATCAAGAGGCACTCAAGCTCCCCCTAGTCCTCGTTGGAGCCCCTCGCGAGGAATACCGCGCAAGGGCCAAGCTCCCGGTCGGTTAACTCCGTGGATAGCCTCGGGCTCTCCCCACGCTCAAGTGGGTCTCCGATGTGCCTTCCGGAAAGCATCTCCCGGATGCTCCCCGCCATCTTCACTATCAAGCTTCTGGATGAATCGCCGTGGGCCTTGTTCCCTTTGGTACACGGAGGCGGCCACACCACAAACGCGGTTGGTGTAATCTCGCAAGACTACAAGCCCCACCAAGTACAACCTTGGTGCATGCATGCATCTATGATCAAGAGGTATGCAAACATCACTAAATACTAGGCCAACACCTAGAGCAAGTGAAATGAGCAATGGTCTAACTAACTTAAGTACTTCGCAAAGCACCTATGCTAATCACTAAGTGTATCACTAAGATCTATGCAAGTGGGTAGTACTAGAATGATGTAGCAACACCCTTGTATGTTTCCTCATGTCTCTCACCCCTCAAATGGCTGGTGTGGGGGTCTATTTATAAGCCCCATGAAGAAACTAGCCGTTGGAACCAAAAGGAGCAACCCTGCGTAGCACAGGACCAGATTCTGGGAGGAGCTCCGGACCATTCTCCCCTGGTCCATTGCATTTTTTTCTCCAACTTTATTTCCATAAGTTCAGGGTTGTAGATCATTTCATAAGATTTCCAAAAAGTCCAAGTTCATCCAAAATGGAGTTTGGAGCTAGGAGTTATGCCCAAAATACGAGCACAAGACCAGTCACAGTCCATGTGGTCCGGAGTACTCTGTCTAGTCCGGAGCTCTCTGTTACCATCACTCTGTAGAGCGTCGGACCACTTGTATTGGTCTAGAGCTCACCTCCGGAACTGGTCCGACGCCTCCAGACCTTACTGGAATCTCTCTGTTTAGCACAGGATCAATGCGATATGGTCCGGAGCTCACCTCCGGAATTGGTCCGACACCTCCAGAACTTAGTGGAACCTCTCTGTATAGCACAAGACCATTGGCCTGTGGTCCGGAGCTTCTTTGCAACTGATCCAATGGTCCTCTGAAGCACTTTTGACTTTGTTTCTTCGCGGTCTTTGCTTTCGGCTTGGTTCCATGCTTCATGCTTGGACTTTGCTTGATCTTGTAGGTCATTTTTCATACTTCAAATGTCTTGCTTAATGTGTTGATCACTTGGATCACCATGTAGCCTTTGTCCAAATCATGTTTGCACCCTATTGGACTACAAAACAAACACTTGCAACCACGTTAGTCCAATTCGGTCATGTTGATCATCAAACACCAAAATCTAAACTACATGGGCCAAGGGTCCATGTTCCTTACAACAACTCATTTTCATCCTCTTTACTTTTATTCTATATCCACCTAGGGATCAGCTAGCCGGACATTGGACTTACTCTTTGTGTCCCCATCACACCTCTACAACAAGCGACAAAACTCGATCTTAGTTCGGCCGACAGACTGGTTTCGCGGTCGAAACGAGTTATTTGGCCAGCTAAAAGTGAGCCATGCGTTCAACATGACAAGACGAACACCACCCGATCGGCCCTTAAGTAGGCACGTCCGAAAAATACCGGCCTAGAGCGCAGAACTCGCCTAGATGTTGCCAGTATCCTCCGTCCGGATAATTTCTCAACCTTCCCGGTTTCCTTTCCATTCATGATATCCTTCCATACCATCGGCGTGCCGCGTAGATCATTATGTGATAGGGGTTTGCCGATGTTCTAGGTTAATTTAGGAGTGCTAAGCATCTATCTTTGCTATACTACCAGGCTAACAAGGAGATATGGATAACAATAACAAGGAGGGTGGTATGCATCAAATAGGTTCATTCAACTCATATACTTAATGCAACAATCATAATATAACATAGTAAATTGATATCTTAAAATATGGGCGTTAGGATGCTCCGGGGCTTGTCTTTCTCAAAAGAGCCCGGCTGGTGGTCGGGGCACTCCTAAAGTTCCTCTTCTGGTTCCTCGTTCACGGGCCCTTCGGGTGCTTCTGGTAGATGCTCCTTCATGCTCCTGGGGTGTCACGTATTGTGCTTCCTCCTGCGATCCTATATGATGCATGTGCATGAATGATTATGAGACAATGCATATTATCAACTTGTGCAAGATCATGATAGATGATGGTGAATGCAACTGATCAAGATGCTCTTTTCTTTAGGTTTGTTTAATAGGTGCATATTTCTTCTCTAGTAAACTCTTATTATAATTATCATAAAAGCAACCATTCTATTACACAACAAACCATTTAACTCAGCAAGGTAACAAGTTGAGGTTTACAACAGCAACCCATTACTTTGCACTTCAAAGATACATCAAAGCAAACTTATTACTTTAACCTATTTCTTAACAGTTTAATATGGATAGAAAATAGAGCAACAATTGAAACCCTATAAGAACATTTCATAAAAAACTACAACAATTACAGTAGCATATACAAGCACATTGTATTCTATACTAATTATTCCAAGTCAACCCAAATAGTATTCTAACGTACACAAAAATAACAAATTAAAAGCATAAAAGCACTTGAAAATACTTACTACAGTGGAAATGGAGAACTGACTTACTTAGTATTTTTAAAACATACTTGAAAGTACTGAAACACCATAAAAAACATTACAAGCCTTTTCACAAAGTAATTTATTTAAGAAAATTACTACAAGAACACAACCAAATCCAATTTAATTACTCATAATTCATTTTTACACAGAAACTACTCAGAATATATTTTTCCTAGCAAGAGTATCTATTTATTGACCTATTGTAATAGGAAGCACATTTTTAGCATTTGTAGAGAATTACTTATGTATTAAACAAGATTTCAGCAATACAAACAATTAAACAATTCTTTATAGAAAAGTGCTACTAAAAATACTTGCAATATTTTTAGATAGTAGATCTACTCCTAATAAGCACTCAAAATTTATGTCATGATTTTTGGAGCACTTTTTAGTGAGATATGATTTTTACAACATTTTATCAACATTTCTGGAAATCATTTAAAATAAGGGAATTTTGCTACCGGACATGCAAAGTGACACCTCTTTGCTAACAGACATGCAAAATTTTGCGATTTGCTGGTGGACACTATGGTTCTTAACAAATTTGTCGGTGGACACCGTGTGCAACAAAATAATTTTAAAAAATAGATATAAAATCATATAAATGCCTAAAAATTATACTACAAAATTTACTATGCTCTACATGATGAGATCTATAGAGTAAAAATGTTGTTTTGCACTAACATGATCATATTGCCCCTCATCATAAATATACTAACTTAACCATAGTTAATTTGTTCATATATTTGTATGACACCAAAAATCTTGGAAAAATCACAAAATGTATATATAACCAAATCTTAACTATGCAAAAAATATTAGCTCAAAATAATAAAGTTTATAATGGTATATTTAGCATCACTAAGTTATAAATTTATCTCTTGTCAAGCTTAATTGATATATTAAAATTTACTATATTGAGCTAATATTTGTACATAGTCATGATTTGGTGATGTATACATTCTATGATTTTTCCAAGATTTTTAGTGTCCTACAAATATATGGAAAAAAATAACTATGGTTAACTTTGTCTATTGATGATGAGGGGAAAATGATCATTTTAGTGCAAAACAATATTTTTACTATATAGTTCTCATCATGTAGAGCATAGAAAATTCTATAGTATATTTTTGGGAGAATTAGGAATGAGGCCATGAAAACAAAATTGTTTAGGAATCAGGACCTTTTTGTTTCGAATTTGGGAATCTGGCCCTAAAACAAAATTTCCTTAGGAATCTGGCCTTCCGTCAGTTTGGAGGTCTAACGGTGTTAACTTTGGGAGTACAATGACCATTTTACCCTCGATAAAAAAATAAAAAACAGAGTTTGACTTATTTATTGTATATTAGAGTGTATATATATATATTTATATATTTAGAGTATATATTTATAGTATATACTATATATATACACTCTAAATATACAATAACAAATAAGTCAAACTCTGTTCTTTATTTTTTTTAATCGGGGATAAAATGGTCATTGTACCCCGAAAGTTAACACCATTAGACCTCCAAACTGACGGAAGGCCAGATTCCTAATGAATTTTTGTTTAGGGGCCAGATTCCCAAATTCAAAACAAAAAGGTCCTAATTCCTAAACAATTTTGTTTTCAGGGCCTGATTCCTAATTCTCCCTATATTTTTTGGGCATTTATATGATTTTATATCTATTTTATAAAATTATTTCGTTGTGCACGATGTCCACCGACAAATTTGTCAAGAACCAGAGTGTGCACTAGCAAATCGTGAAATTTTGCATGTCCACTAGCAAAGAGATGTCACTTTGCATGTCCAGTAGAAAATTTTCCCTTTAAAATAAAAACCTAAACTTACATGGCCCACCAGGCCCATGGATGTGGTCCACTAGACCTAGTCCCACTGCCACGCGGGTTTCGTAGCGGGGTGACCCCACGCGACAGAGAGACAGGCGAGGCTGAGCCTTTCACCGGTGATTTCTCGCGGTCGGCATGGTCTCAGGCGGTGCGGTGGCTACTGGCATGATCCTCATCACGAGGCAAACCCATCGTATGCCTAATCCAGGGCAGTGGTGCCCTGTGTGGTGCTCGCCGTCACCAATGGCAACGCGGCGGTGTGGGTGAACGGCGGTCGGTTCGCTCGGGCCATAGCGAGGCCAACCAAGCAGTGCTAGGGTTTTGCGGGGTAAAGGTGGAGACGATGCGCGCGCGAGGGAAGGCTAGGGAGGTGGGGAGGTGCTCTGTAGATGGAGGGGGTCGTCGACGGACGTGTGCCGAGCTCCGGCGAGCTTGCGTCGGGGACTGGAGGCCTTACTATGGGGCTTTGGCGCGGTGTCTCAAGCTCGGGGACCCGAGGCGGAGCTTCACAGGAGATGGAGGTAGGGGTGGCGGTGCAGAGCGGCCAAAACGGCAGCAGCAGCGTCGCGGCATGGCGGCGGCGCTGCTGCGCGTGTTTGCGCAGGCGAGAGTGAGAGAGAGAAGGAGAGGGAGCACACGGGAGAGGAGAGACAGAATGGATGGAGTGGGAGCGGGGTGCGACCGGTCGGGGGACTTGGTCGCAGCGCGGCGAGGGGAGGCCTCCCACGCGGCCGACGTTGCCAGCATGTGGCCACCGTGGCACGTGCGTGACGCGTGCGTGGGTGGGAAATGGCGCTGGTGCGCGCGCAGCGCAGGCCAGGCTGGCTTCGCTAGCTGGGCCGCTTGGCTTGCGCTTGGCCCGCGAAGGTGAGTCCCTTTCTCTTTTTTTTATTTTTGTTTCACTCTATTTCTTTTCTAAATGCATCAAAAATTCAAAAAAAAGTTTAGGCACAAATTAAAAAGTTGTTCCAAATAAAATAAGCTACAACTTTGCTTAAAAGGCCAAAGTCCAAATCTCATTAAAGTTTGAATTATAGCTCAAAACCGATTTTTGGGCTTTTTAATTTCTTAACCAATCATTTTCAAAAATGTTCTTTAATCTTTTATTCTTGGAATAAAATTATTGTTAATTTCATACTTAATTACTTTAAGTGTTTCTAATGCTTAAATAAAACACACTTGACACTTTTTGGCTAGTTCAAACAAGCACTCAAGCAATTCAAATTTAATTTTATTTAAGAATGAAATGAGATGAAGGCCATGTGATTATGATGACATGAGATGCTTTGCAAATGATCATGAGGATAATGCAATGCTTAACACTAGGGTGTTACAAAGCAGTTCCGACAAGGAAAATTACAAAGTGAATGGGAAGGACCATTCACGGTGATTAGCACTTCTTCTCATGGAGCGGTAACACTTCAAAATGATGAAGGTACGTTATTCAAGATAAATGACCATAGACATAAGATTTTTCTAGAACCTGATAAGAGTTCTGTGGAGTTTGACGTGGTCCAGTTTCTCTCTTTTCCATGATTTTAAGCCTTTATCATGTCAGTAGAGTTTCAGAACCCGAAAGATGGAAATTTAGGGTTCGATGGAAGTAAGGAATTGTTTAGAAAAAAGAAACTGAAATCGGTCCACGTAGGGGTCGGTCGGCCCCACCTTTAGGCCGGTTGGCCTCCCCTGACCCAATGCACCACGTATCGCCTTCCTTATCCTTCTAAGCCGCTTTCCTGTCCAATTCTCATAGTTTTGTAGTCATAGTAGTTTTTCCTTGTTTCGGTCTCTTTTTGGGTAGATCCAACCCCTTCTGCAAGTCGGTTTGGACTATAAAACCAGACCCCTAGCTGCCCCATAAGCCATAATTTCCATAGCATCATACCTTCAAATAGCAGCCAAGTTCTACCCTTTTCAATCTCCAATGGCGAACAATAATGGGAACAACATCAACGAGCCTCCTTCCGACTACTCCAAGGCTCTAGTCATCGCCCAACCGAAGGAGATCGCCATCGCCCAGCCACCATGTCCCATCGTTGAACCATCGAAGGAGATTGTTCATATGCCAAATCGTAGTACACTCGTGTTGTCCCAACGCTTAAACTCGAGCCACCACCTTCACGCCTAGCCATCGAAGGACCTCGCCAATCGTTGGGCCCGAAGTTTGCATTGACGAAGGAGATCAAGATCCTTCCTTCAAGGCCCAATGAGATGCCGGTAGACATGAGGACCAACAAGTTTGGAGACATGACATACATGAAATATAGATCTCATGTCACCATTAATGGGATTCGAGCTTCGCCAGACCAAATCACATTTACCCCTCCAAGGAAGAGAGCTTTGCCTTCTTTCAGCTTTGACAAGCCCAAGCATCCTAGAACCACCATCATATCGCATCCCTAGAGAAGAGAGTAGAAGACCTTACCGAGGTTGTTGATGAGTTGAAAAAGGACCTTGCATCCCTCGCCGGAGTTGTTGAGCGATTGAAGTTGAAGATGGTCGACAACACTATCAAGCATAGAGGTCTAGATGCTCGGGTTAATATCATCTTGCGCACCATCCTAGGGAGGCCTAGAGATAAAAATTAAGAGAGAGAGAGAGTTTTAGATTAATAAGGTGCTAGTGTGTTTGTTTAGTTTGGTTTAAATTTAGAGTTTGCTTTAATAATCTTAGCTAGTTTGCTTGTGTAATAAAAGTGCCTTAAATGATATCAATAAAGTTTGGTTAGAGTCATCACTTCTCTCTATTATTATTTTTGTATATGTGCGCTCTTGTCTCCACATGTTTTGTAGATTCAAACAAAAACAAGTTTGGGGGAAGGACACACCCATATACCAGAGAAACTTGATCACGAAAATTCTGCAAGTCAAGTATGTATCTCATACCCTCTATCTTCATATATTGCCCTTTATTTTGAATTAAATTGAATAAACCAATTTTAAACTAGTCTCGATTAAAAGTAAGATTGCTTGGCTATAACTTAAGGTAGATTCACACAACACATTTCTTAGAAGTCTAGTTACTGTTGGGAACTATTATGATAGGGACCCCATATTACTTAAGTTTAAAGTATAGTTATGCTTCTCCTTCATGGTAAATGATTATTGCCTAACAAAGCCAACTAAATGAATTTAAAACTATCTCATAGGCTATTTGCTTTGTTTTGAGTTTTGTCAACGCTTGTGACCCTTGTTGAGAAGATTATCATGCTCCCAAGATCAAGATCATGTACACTCCACATATATACCTGCCGCTCTTACACTGAGAGTGCAAAAAAAACATGTCTTACACCCAAAAATATATTCCTACACAAGGATAGAACCAAAAAGAATTAGGATACATATATATTGCTCCAAGTTATAATCAATTCTCTCAAGTTTTATGTGTGCAGGCAAAAAGATATGGCCTATGCAAAAATGAAAGAAAAATAAAAATAGTAAAACATGGACAAGTGTCCTACAAAAATAATGGGTACTTAGATGCCCACCTGTCGATGGGATATCCCATAGGGTACTCATTAACCGGCCTACCAGAGTTTTGGGCCTCAATCACTCGGCCCACGAAGGAAGGCGAACATACAAACCCGGATTCTACTCGGGTACAATGACAAGACCGAAACATAGCTTAGAACTCTGAGTTTGTAACCGAGTAGGATTAGAAGCAACCCTCGACCAGGTCCTGGACAATAAAGGGTTGGTGAGGGTATCACCCAAAAACATATGAACATATCACGCAACACCCGATACGTAGAGCGACACACAAACACCTTGTATTACAAGACCAAAGCAATAACAAGCGACCTAACTAGACGTAGGGTTATTACTCGACTGTGTCGAGGGCCTGAACCAGTATAAACTGTGTGTTCCTACGTGTCCAACCACCAAGGTTTCACTATTCGCCGAGGCACGAACAACTGTCTTGGGTAACCCCATGGAAGGCTATCGGTGGTAAAACATCGACACCTGACACGCCAGGTAGGGACTTTCGGTGAATTTTTTCTTGAAAGCTTGGTGGACCACGACCTCAAGATGATGAAACCGACGAATTCAACATTTTTCTTCGAATCATGGATTTGCAAAATCAACAACGACGGAAAGGTTTGAAGCCAACTCCGAGAAGAAGAAGGATCCAATGAAAAGATCGAACAAGATCTCCAAGATCTAAACCGGAAAGTCAAAAACCTCACAATTTCGAAACCGACCAGGACAAGGAAAGAAGACAGATACGAGACCGACTCAGAGAAGGAGACACCACCACATACCAATTCCGAGTCGAACATGGAAGGACTAAACATAAACTGAGTCAAAGTACATAACCGAACCCTAATCGGAGGCAAAAACAACTCGGAAGCAGTCAAGTACTTGGATCAGTACGGACTACGCAATTCCGCGTCCACACACGAACATTTTCTTCAAAAGGTGATGACAAGGAGCGTAACTCTAAAAGGCACTCAACAAGGGATGATAATGTCAACAACTCCAGAAGGATGCATCGTACATTGGACAAACCACTCTCCAAAATCGCAAACCCAAGATGAAGAACTACCATTCCAGGGAGGAAAAGAACTTGGAATCTATCAAGGGCTATCACACAAGCCAAGAAAGAAGAACCAGCGAGCAAAAAGAACTCGGAGAGGGTGTATTGTATACATGGTGGAGCTAGAACCTTACTTAGAACTGCCACAGATACCCGACTTGAAATCATCAGATGAATCAGAAGGTGACATATCAGACGACGAAGGAGTTGATAACGAAACCAACGACTACAAGGCTGCAAGGCTAAAAAGAACAAGGCTAGGGCAGAGAGAAGAAATCGGGCTGCTCAAAGAAAGCAAATCTGGAACAAGTACAAAGCAGAATTAACGGAATACAACAAGAAGAAAGCGGGGAGAGAATCCATGAAGAATACAAAGAGAGAAAGAATTGGAGAATTAACAAAAGAACTGAATGTTCTGACTAAGGAAGAAAGAATAATTGACGAACAAAACAAAGAAGGCGGAGACCCCGATAAACAACTCGACGACAATATTCCTCAAGAACACCAAGGGGAACAACCCCCTAAAAATCAATATTCCACATATTAGGGAGGACAAAAGCTTCTCAACCATCCGAGAAACACGAGCGACACCTCCGATTAATGGAGCAAAACAACCCGAACTGGGGCCAACACTACTCGGAAGATTATGGAGAATCTGAATACAGAGGGGACAGAGATTACTACAGAAGAGACTGGTAGCCCGACTTCAACTGAGCGGAACAATACGACAGATTCTCGTGCTTTGCAGGAAGACTGCAAACATTGAAATTACCACACAAATTCAAACCAGCAAACCACTCCATGTACAATGGCAAGGAAGAACCTAGACAGTGGATAAGAGTCTACTCCCAATCCATTGAACTCGCGGGAGGAGACAACGACATCAAGGCTCTATACTTTCCAATGGCACTTGAAGTCATGCCTCTACAGTGGTTTGACAAGCTAAAACCACGGTCAATCAAATACTGGGAAGACTTGCAAGAAGCTTTCTGCAACAACTTTGCAGGGATAATAACACACCCCATGATAGCGGCGGAGTTGAAAAATGTAAAACAAAGAAAGGGATAAACTTTAAAGGAATATTATCGAAGGTTCGGAGAACTCAGAGCTCAGATACATGACATTACCGACAAAGAAGTGATAGAGATGTTTGCCGACGGAATTCTAGCAAATTGACAATTCAAGGACTACTTCAATGAAAATCCAAGATCTAATGAAGATTTTAAAAAAGCGGTTGAAAAAAATGATATCATTAGAAGAAAGAACTCGACACAGATTCACCTAGGATTATCACGAAAGCAGAAGACCAGACTTCAGACCTCAAGACAAAAGGTCAAGACAAGATAACATGGTGGCAGCAACAGATAACAAAAGAAGATACAACGACAATGACAAAGAAGGGTACAACAACAATTACAACAACAACCGGGACACAAGTCGGAATAATAGATGCTCAAACAACAACTATTAGGGAAACAACTACGCAAGAAAGCCAGCAGAGAGAATAGAAAACCTACCATGCCATATACATCCTTATGCAGGGCACAAGCTAGTCGAATGTGACATCTTTCAACGTAGATTTACAAAGAAAGAAGAGACGCGTGCAAACAACTTGGAACAAAGAACAGATGAACCCGAAAAAGAAAGAAGGCAGAAGGAAACTATCAAGAACCCCAATGCTAATTAGCCGTAATCTTTTACGGAGCACCATATACAAGAAGTAAATGACAAGAAAAGCTAGCCCACAGAACCATCATGGCAGCTGAGCCAGCTACCCTAAGATACTTAGATTGGTCAGAATACCCAATTCAATTCACAAGAGAAGACCAATGGACAAGTGCGGCAAACATCGGCTACTATCCCCTAGTAATGGGACCAACAGTAGCAGGAGTGGCAGTATCCAAAGTACTCATCGACGGAGGAGCAAGACTAAATATAATTTTTGCAGATACCCTAAAAAGGATGAATTTAGACTATGAGTGCATTATCACAACAACAACATTCCTTTTTATGGGATAATACCCGGAAGAGCTTCTATACCACTAGTACAGATAACCTTACCAATCACCTTTGGAACACCGGACAAATATCAAACATAGTTCATTAAGTTTGAAGTAGCAGATTTCGAATCATGCTATCATGCAATCCTTGGAAGACCGACACTCACAAGATATATGGTAGTACCCCACTACCCATACCTATTGCTCAAGATGCCGACAATAAAAGGAGTTCTAGCACTAAAAGGAGATCTAAAGAAGGCTTACGACTGTGATGTACAAGCTATACAAATATCAGATAAGTTACAAGACTACAAAGAAAAAGAAGACATTGCAAAGAAGGTCGAGGAAATGAATCCGGATGAAATCCAAATACCATCAAAGAAGCCAAACAACTTTACACCTCCAAAAGAAGCCACTACAAAGACAATCGACTTATTGACCGGGGATGTAGATAAGACAACGATAATCAGTACAAACCTGAACCCCAAATAGGAACTCGCGCTCACCAACTTTCTAAGGGACAACAAAAGACATATTTGCATGGATACCTGCACACATGCCAGGGGTCCCAAAGGAGTTGGCTGAGCACAAAATTGACACAAACAAAGGTTCAAGACTAGTGAAACAAAAGCTACACAGATTCGCCCCAGACGGGAAAGCAGCAATCAAAAAGGAAATCACAAAGCTATTGGCAGCAGGATTCATCAGAGAAATAATCAACCCGGACTGGTTAGCTAACCCGGTCTTAGTGGAGAAAAATAACTCAAAAAAATGATGCATGTGTGTTGACTACACAGATCTTAACAAACATTGCTTAAAAGACCCATACGGACCACCAAGAATTGACCAAGTCATAGATTCAATAACAGGATCGTCATTACTATCCTTCCTTGATTGCTACTCAGAATACCATCAAATATCACTAAGGGACGAAGATCAGAGCAAAACATCTTTTATAACACCTTTTGGAGCATATTGCTACAAGTCAATGCCGTTTGGACTAAAGAACGCTGGACCAAAATATCAAAGAGCAATACAAACCTGCCTTGGAGATCAAATTGGAAGAAACGTTCAAGCCTACATTGATGATGTGGTAATCAAGACAAAAGAACCTGAATCATTGTTAGAAGACCTAGAAGAAACTTTCAAAAACCTAAAGGCATGGGAGTGGAAGTTAAACCCTACAAAATGCGTCTTTGGTGTACCATCAGAACAACTACTCGGTTTCCTAGTCAGCAACAGAGGGATTGAAGCAAGCACGAAATAGGTCAAAACAATTATGGAAATGAAGCCACCAAAAAAGATCAAGGACATACAAAAACTGATAGGATGTATGACATCTCTCGACAGATTCATCTCAAAACAGGGAGAAAAAGGACTACTCTTCTTCAAACTCCTAAAAAGAAAGAGAACTTCGAATGGACGAAAGAGGCAAATCAAGCTTTCAACAAGTTAAAAGAATACTTATCATCATATCCAGTAATAACCCCATCGAGAAACAAGGAACACATGATGTTATATATCACGACAACAAAGAATGTGGTAAGCACGGCAGTTATAGTAGAAAGAGAAGAACCCAGACACACCTACAAAGTACAAAGACCGGTATACTACATAAGCGAAGTACTCACGGAATCAAAAGTCAGATACCCACACGTACAAAAACTACTCTACGCTGTACTTATATCGTCAAGGAAGCTAAGACACTACTTCCATGAGCACAAAGTAACGATCGTGACCAACTTTCCGCTACAAGACATACTCAGAAACAAGGACGGCATAGACCGAATATCAAAATGGGCAGTAGAACTTGGAGCCTTGAACCTAGACTTCAAACCAAGAACAACAATCAAATCACAGATACTACCCGACTTCATCGTAGAATGGACAGAAGTCACTCAGAAAGAACCCGAACCAATACGAGACCATTGGAAAATGTATTTCGATGGATCTCTAAAATTAGGAGGGGCAGGAGCCGGAGTATTACTAATCTCTCCAGAAAGAAGACAAGTAAAGTACGTGTTACAAATATCATGGCAAGCAACAAATAATGAAGCAGAATATAATATGAAGCACTCATACATGGACTAAAAGTAGCAACTACTCTGGGGATCAAAAGAAAACTCGCCTATGGAGATTCAGCAGTGGTAATCAACCAAGTAAACAAAGAATGGGATTGCACAAAAAGCAACATGGATGCATATCGTGCAGAAATAAGAAAGCTAGAGAAGAATTTTGAAGGACTAGAAATCCACCATGTCCCAAGAGATTCAAATGTGGCGGTAGATATCCTATCAAAATTGGGATCGGACAGAGCAAAAATACCACCTGGAATATTCATAGAAGAACTCGCAAAACCATCAACCCAAGAAATCAACAAGCAAAAAGAAGACCCAATGTACATAGATAAAACAAAAGAACTCAACATCTCAAGACAAATCCTCAACATAGAGAGTGATTGGAGACAGGCATATATCGATTATAAAGCGAAAAAACTACCCAGATTTAAAGAAGAAGTAACAAGAGTTATAAGAAAAAGCAAATCTTATGTCCTTGTAAAGGACAAATTATACAAGAGGGCAACATCCTCTGGAGTACTACTCAAATGTGTATCAACACAAGAAGGAAAGGAGATATTAGAAGAAATCCACTCGGGATGCTGCGGAAATCATGCAGCATCCAGAACACTAATCGGCAAAGCATTCAGAATCGGATTCTACTAGCCAACAACACTCAGAGATGCAGAACAATTAGTCCTTGCCAAAGCTGTCAAATGTTTGCTAGACAATCACATGTCCCGGCGCATACCCTTATTTGCATACCACCAGCCTAGCCCTTCTCATGCTGAGGGCTAGATCAAGTCGGACCCCTCAAGAAAGCAAAAGGAGGATTTGGATATATATTTGTGGCAGTGGATAAGTTCACTAAGTGGATAGAGTATAAACCGCTAGTTAAGTACAACGCTGAAAAAGCAACATAATTCATACAAGACATCATGCATAGGTTTGGGATGCCCAATATAATAATTACAGACCTAGGATCACCATTCACAGCAAAGGAATTCCAATATTGGGCAAGAGACTACGGAATAGAGATAGACTATGCATCAGTCGCTCACCCCCAAGCAAACAGACGAGTTGAAAGAGCCAACGGACTACTATTACAAGGCCTAAAACCAAGACTATATGAGGACTTGAAAGATTACAGAGGAAAATGGATAGAAGAATTACCAAAAGTAGTATGGGGCTTAAGAACCCAGATCAGCAGAACTACAGGATACTCACCATTCTTTTTGGTATACGGATCAGAGGTCGTACTACCTGTTGATTTAATATGGCAATCACCAAGAATCGAACAATATGATGAGGGAGAAGCAGAAGAAACAAGACGGCTAGAGATTGACACAATCGAAGAAATAAGAGACAACTCAGTAATACAAAACACAAGATCTCTACAAGGCCTACGGAGACATTATATGACAAGAATACGCATCCAAGAACACTAAAACCAAGAGACTTAGTATTACGACTAATTCAAAAGAAGGATGGAAGACACAAACTACTCAACCCATGGGAGGACCCTTTTATCATCAAAACATCAATACAACCCACAACATACGAGCTAATGACAGAAGACGAAATACAATTAAGCAACACTTGGCATATCAGCCAACTCAAGAAATTCTACAACTGAGGAAACAAACAAGATACAAGACTTCAGAACAAATGGTCTACAAGTCAATTGCTTCGAGAAGCAACATGACAAACCAACCGACTGATTTGCACCATGAGCGGCACAGTCTGGTTTATATCTACAAGTCAACCGTTTTGTGAGACGACATGATAAATAGCCGACAGCTTTGCACCATGAGCGGCACTGTCTAGCACGAATATACATGTCAATTGCTTCGAGAAGCAACATGACAAACCAATCAACTGCTTTGCACTATGAGCAGCACAGTCTGGTTCATATCTACAAGTCAACTGTTTCATGATACGACATGACAAATAGCCGATAGCTTTGCACCATGAGCGGCACTGTCTCGCACAAATCTATAAGTCAATTGCTTCGAGAAGCAACATGACAAACCAACTGACTGCTTTGCACCATGAGTGTTTACAGTCTGGTTCATATCTACAAGTCAACTGTTTCGTGAGACGGCATGACAAATAGTCGACAGCTTTGCACCATGAGTGGCACTGTCTGACACAAATCTACAAGTCAATTACTTCAAGAAGCAACATGACAAATTCATTGACTGCTTTGCACCATGAGCAACACAGTCTGGTTCATATCTACAAGTCAACCATTATACAAAGTTACATGACACACATAGTTGGCTGCTTGAAGAGCAGCACAACTCGATACAACAACGACTACAAGCCGACTACTCCTACATCATAAAATGACATTATCTACTTCGGCATTGCAACCACGAATCGAAGGTTGACAATGCTACTCTGAAACAACTCAAAAATTACTCTACAAGAAGCTAGACAAAGCGCGAGAACTACAAAGCCTAATATAGAGGCACAAGACTGCAAATATCATATAAATTAGAAGAGCTCTACATGGCTTACAAAATCTAGAAAACAAAGTCATCACAAGACTAACAAATAGGTCAATCAGAAAGCAATCTACACGGCTGCTACAAGACAAGTATAAATCTCAGAATCAAGAAAGCACAGTGAACTCATCAGGATGAAGCCTGATGATATATTAAAACAAAAGATCATTCAGAGTATATATTACAAGTTCTATCTCAAGGGGAAGGAGGCAACACTTTCATCTGACCAAGTATCTCACTACAAAGGTCCTCAACCTTGAGCTTCGATTGCTCCCACTTGGCCAAGAGCTTAGCCTCCATTGGATCTTCAAGTATCCAGTCTAGGGATGCCTTAGGAGCAAGAGCATGGACAAAAGACACAACATTGTTGATATAGCGTTCAAACCCAATCTTCACGAATTATCGAAATCGAAAAGGCAACACCGGAATTATAATGTCTAGACCAGCACTTTCATCCCCATGACGGCAGATAGCAGCAATAATAGGCCTCACAGACTCAAACAAAGATTTAAGTTGACCTCGGGCAGAAGTCAGCTTTCCGTGCAAATCCTGAACTGATTGCAAAGCCTGGACAAGATCACGATCAGCACTAGATCGAATCAATTGATCTTTAGCAAATAAATATTGGGCTTTCTTCAAAGTTTCACCAGCAGACTCACTTACATGCTTGACTTTGTTCTCAGAAGACCGAAGAGTCTCAGCCATCACTTGCCTATCTCTATTCCAAACTTCACATTGGCGTTCAACATCTAAAAATTAGCAAATATATAAGAAAAAGGAATCAGACAAAACCAAAAAAAGAAGAAGAGCAAAATTCATACCAACAAGTTTAGACTTCAGAACAGCAATCTCAGTAGAGGCACTAGCAGCAGCAGACTCCTGGAGCTCTTTCACTCGAGCTAACTCAGCTTTAACCAGAGACAATTCAGGACTCTGCCTTTCCTAGGCTACTCTGAATAAGGCTAGCAGACCTTTCCTCCTGAGTACCAAACAAAATGTCTTGATCTTGATGGAAATACTACCAAAAAGGACAAAGATAAAAGAAAACAACAAGAAAGCAAAGATAGGAAACAAGAATTAATTAAGAAATACCTTGAGCTTTGTACCATATTCTAAAGAGAAAGACTCCCAAGTGGTAAGCAACCTACCAACTCGTTCAGCTCGAGCAGACAAAGATCCAAAAAAAACAAAGGGACACGATGATCCACAACAGGAAGAACACGGGCACCAGCCTTAGGAGACACAAGAGAACCTGAGTCGACTTCTCAAATGTCAACCCAGCACCACTGGAAACCACCAAAGCACCTACAACAAAAGCTACTTTCAGAAGGGCGCGACAGAGAAAAATAAAAAGATGAAAAAGAAACAGAAACTCACCTCCAACAAAAGCCCCCAGTACGACAACAGCTTTGGAAGCAGAAGGAATATTTACTGGCAAACTACAAAAAAGAACCTGGATTAAGCCAAATATCCAACATTTTCTAGAATAAACAAAAAAATAAGGATAAATATACCCAAAAGACTTCTTGATTTGAGCCACAGTTTGAGAGAAGGACAGTTTGGGGATAGCAAAGTCAATTTCACTATCAAAGGAAGTAGGATCAGCAGAACTAGAAGCAAGATTAACACACATTCGACTACATTTACAAGAGACAAAGTATCAACTCATATCAAAGAACACGCAGGAGAAAAAAAGATAAAGAAACTTATGCAGAAGGACTCAAAGGATCGCCTGATTCATCCTCAGTCGAAAGAGCTGAATGTCAATCTATAAATCAGAAAACAAAAATCATAAGACAAAAGTAGACGGAAAAAAACATAACAAAAGAACTCGACATAAACACAAACCTGATAAAGAACTCTGACGAGCAGTTTGCCGCCTTTTTGGCAGAGGAGGCCTAATAATTGCATTTAAATGCCCACGCTTTGGAGATGAAGCATGAGAACCAGTAGCAATATCAACTTCATCATCACCGTCATCATCGTCACCCAAATTACCACCATCATCAGCAGCAGACATAATAAGAGCGAAGGCATGACCAAATCATCACCATCATCAGCAAGCAAAACACATCATAACAAGCTAGCAAAACAGAGAAAAGTAACTCAAAGATATAAACTCACTTCAGGCGGAGGGTTAGCAGCATATTCTTGAATCACCACAGGAAAAGCAACAACATTACCCAATCCTTATTCATCATTTCAAGGACAACCTCGTCTGAAAGCTCAGACTCAAGGATAAGGCGAGATGAATGAGAAGAACCAGTATATTCAAAACCTAGATGATCCCTCTTCATCAAAGGCTGAACTCGACGACGCAAAAAGCTGGCAACAATTTCATTGCCTATCAAACCAGATTGCTTCAAAAAGCTAAGACGATCAATCAAAGGCTTAAGAGTTTGCCTTTCAGAAGAAGAGATTGTTTCAGACCAACAAGGGAGAGAAACAGGGAGGGAAGATAAATCAAAAGGCTTAGAAAAAGATGGCTGAGAGACATAAAACCACTTCTCAGCCCAATCACGAACAGAATCAGAAAGGAACAAAGAAGGAAAAACATTTTTATGGCCTTGCCTAGACTGAATCATACAACAACCATAACTAGGAGCCTTCGACCTAACAGTAAGACAAACCCGAAAAAAGTAGCGAAAGAACAAGAGACAAGGGGGAACCCCTATGAAAGCTTCACAAAGACTTTAGCAGTCATGCACAGTCCTAAATTCAGGGAGTGTACTGCAGAGGACTCAACAGGAATATTACACTCACGATCTACCACATGGCCCGGAAAATAAGGGATATTCGCATGACCCGAAAAATAGGGGACATTTGCAAATAAACATTGTTTAAGCACCACACTTACACATTGACTATCACCCACCCATTGATCGAATGAATCAGCGCTATACGAACATGAATAAAGACACTTATATAATTGATCTATGCTAGATATATAACCAAAGTAGATGATAAATATTATAATTAAGAACGTATAAACAAGTAAGTATGAAGTCATATCTAGACAATAAGATTCAACTACATCTAGAATAAGAATTAGAATAAGAACGAGAAGAACAAAGATGAACAATGAACTAGATGGATAATATCATATTACAAGAGAGGATTACAAGGATTTACTGAGTCTCCTCGTGACTAATTTGGAATCCAAGCTATGCTTGTCGCCTCTAATTCTATTCTAATCTAGCTATGCTATATTGGTGGAGCTACGAGGTTATCCTTTCAAGGGACACCTCTTACCTAACTAGAACTGATTGAATATTGATTGAATAATATATTGTATGATATGCCTATGGGGGGTCTACCCTTTAATTTATAGTCTTGGATAGGTGGAGGAATCCTTGAATAGGCGATACGGTACCTATGCGTTGCACCTCATAACTTCTGGTGAGATTAATCGCGACTCTTGGATCAAACCAACCTTACAAATGGCGTAGATTGGATCCTTAAGTTGGTTGGGGGACGCCACACGAAGATGGGCCTTATTGGGCCCGGGCCCAGGCTGGCTGGCCTAGGGGTGGGGCCGACCGACCCCCTAGCGGGCTCTCGGCCCCCACTGCCTTATGGAGTCTTTTTTGCACCTTCCTCGTCCGATATGCTAGATCTCGTTCGGTTGTAGTTGTATCTTGATTCCAATTGCTGTTTTCCTGTTTTAATCCCTATAGAATCATAATTCACCAAAACTGTGGAATATTGTTAGTTTAAACTCTATTCTATGTTGGTGATTGCTTTTATACCCTCTTTATGTGACCTATATAATATTGTAGTTAATTACCATCAACACATATCAAATCATATATATTTTTATGAAATTAAATAGTATAATCTTTATATGTAAATTGTATAGTTTTGAGTTTTTTTCATTTAAATTCGTTAGCATGTTAAAAAAATAATGACATATGATGGTAGTTTGGAGCAATGACACTAAAGGGAAATGCAATCCTTTATAATGACGCACAACTTTATGCAAACAATTCTTATTCAACCTATAATTTAATAGCTATTTCAATAAATAATTTTCAACTATCTCACAACTCATAGCAGTTTTTTATAGTACACTAGGCACACCATTTTTTCATAAATCATAGTCAAACCAAACACAACTTGTTAATTATAACTTTATAGAATGGACGAAAGCTAGTAGTTTTGCATTTGGAGTTTGATTGGCAAAGCTGTGCTATCATTCTCTAGCTATGCTTCTTGTTTCACCGGTGAAGTAATTCTATAGCTGAAAATGATTTTATTTGATTCTTTAGCCTAAACTCTAAAAACCAGCATATAAAATCACTTCACAGAATTAGATGAAGTCACTTTTTTTACTCTTAGCCTTTTCCATATCACATCTAAAACTGGTGCGCAACGTGAGGGCAAAGAGCGACTCATGGTTTGCAAAATATCTACTACGCATTGGTGGAGATTTTGAGGAGGAGAATGATAATGATGAAACCCGTCTTCCTCATGATATATGTGTATTGCAAGCAAGAGAAGATAATGACCTTGATACTCTAATTGATGACATATTCCCTAACCTCAATGTAAATATGTTAAGCAAATATTATATCACCTTTCGAGCAATATTATTTACGCAAAACAACTAGGTTGATATGATTAATATAAAGATGATTTTTTCGTTTTCAATGAGATGAGATGGTGTACTATAACTTTGACTGTGCGGTGGGTGATCCATACAACTACTACACTAAGGAATTTCTTAACAATTTGACACCCAATGGTCTACGGTACATGTGTTAAAGCTAAAGATTGACTGCCTGATCATATTGCTTAGGAACATTAACCCGACCTGCTAACAAACTTTGTAATGGTATTAGGTTTATTATACAGGGGTTACAAAAATTACCATAAATATAGAAATTGTGTTGGGACAATATGCTGGAAAACGAGTTTTTCTTTCTACCTTACATACCTTTATGGCCGTCAGATGATGAGATGCAAGGCACATGGGCAAACTATCCCTAATGTCAGGTATACTTATCGGGACCAATGTTCTCACATGCCAGCTGTATGTAGTGCTATCAAGAGCCACGACAAGATCGAGCATCAAGATTTTGGCCGTACCGGCTACTGAGAAGGCCGTGAACAAGAGAAATGGAAAGGGAAAGAATAAATTGGCAAAGTGTATATTCACGAAGAATACCGCATATATATAGAGATTCTAACTCTATAAATAAGGTAATATCTCATAATAATACATATTTTTCAAGATAGTCACTAATACTTTAGCTTTAAATATTAACAAACAACTTTTATGTAGTATACTTTCAATACATCTAAGAAACTATAAATGGCTATATGACTGTTGATGCTTGCCACGACAATACCTTTATAATATTAATGACTGTGGGTGCTTACCACGTCAATACTTTTATAATATTTGGTCAATGCAATTTAACAATTACAATTATTTCTATAGGAGGACAATGACTAAAATTTAATATGTTATAATACAAAGACAAATAATAAAATATAAATTAATAACTAACTTATACTAGTTGGTGGTATATTAGTGTTGCCTGAAATCATCTTAAATTTCATGCACTGAACTATAAGAAAAATGAAAAATAATTCTATTTGATTTTTTAGCCTAAACTCTTAAACTTAGAGAATCACTTTATAGAATCATAATATAAAAAATCAGCAGAGAATGGCTTTTAAAAAAATGCGTTTGGCAGAGTGTGGCTGCAAAACCGCCCTTGAAGTGCTTCTTCTGCTCCTGCTTCCTTTCCACAGAGGGCCCTAAACCCTCTCTTTTCCAAAAAACCCTCATTCAGCTGCTGCTCACCGGATTCTCCCTGTCCATTCTCCCGCCTCCTCGCCGCAGCTAGGGTTTCTTAAGCTCTCACCGCCCATGGCGAGCGGCCGGGCGGCTACATCCACTTCCATCCCCGTCACCGCCGCCGCCGCCGGAACCGGCACTAGCAAGATCGTGTCCGCATCGCTATGGTGGGACTCCTTCGTCGCCCTCTCCGACGATCTCGACCGAGCCACTGGTGGCCCCTCTGTCCCGGACGCCCTCGTAAGTCCCGTTACTCTCTATTCCGCCTCACAGCCTCGTTCGCAGAATCATCGGCCGTAACAGTTGGTTTCCTTTGCTGCAGGCTAAGCGGATCAAAAACCACCACGCGTGGCTCCGAGGGTCCGTCTCCATGTTCGGGAAGCCGAACGACGCGTCGAGGAGCGCACTGGACGCTGGTGAGGTTGCCGTCGGGGAGCATCGCCTCACTGTCAAGCCGGAGCTCAAGGAGGCCGCGCTTCATGCAAGCAAGTGCCTGGTAATTTTGCTCCCCCTGCCTCACTTAATGGATGGACATAAGAATTAGGAGATTTGCGGTTTAGATGGCTGTTTCTCTGAGTTTCTGAAATGCCCAGATGTTTAACTCTAAATTGCATTTAGTAGCTAAACTGTGTAGGCCCGTAGGTAGATTAGTGTAAAGAGTTTGAGTTTCTGTAGAATTGCTTAAATGCTGAGTAGTGACCAAGGTTATTTTTTTTTCCTTTACCTCGAACTTGGGATTTTAGTGTTGTAGATCTGTCAAATATGGCATACAGTTTCTTTGAAGGACACCCGTAGCTTACTGGTTTGCCAGAGTAATTGACATAACTTGGATTGATTATTTACTTTGAGCCAGAACCCTTTGAAATCTCAAATATTGGCCTGCAGAAATTTGTAGTTATAATCATACATCAGACGACATCATTAATTTAAAATGGTCTTAGCAATTTTTTCCAGTGCTAAGGTTAGCTATGTCTAGCATCAATATTGGAAGGGCCACCAAGGCACCAGTATATGATTTCCACTAGAATGAGAAGCCCTCTTGGTAGATATGAATTTTCCTAGGATCTCCATTAGAATGGCTTTTTCCTGGATGGTTTCCCCCCTAAATTCTTGCAGCAAATCTTAGTGCCAAATGGGAAGGCCTTTTTGCCATCCAATTTGACATAGATGTCTCATTTTTCTGACAACTGATTAACATACTACAAAAGATCCTTTTGTTATTCAATCTTTGCCCTGCCATCCACTTAAGGATATGGCTATTATTCTGCCTCGACATGCAGTGCACAGACATTATTGTTTGTCTTCTCTTAATTTAATCTTGGTTCCTGTCATATATATAGTCAGCCTCATGATTCTCTCAAATTGTTTACCATCATTTGTTTGACAGTACAAAATATTTGTGACAAAATGATATATTTGTAACGTTTGGTGTACACATTTTTTCCGGAGTGTTTGTCCAAAGCTTGGAGAAATTGAATGCTATTAGCATGATCGTTTGTTTTGATAAATATCCATATTTTCTGCTATTTGATGCAATTTTGTCTTTTTTGTGTATTTCCATATACTATCTTAGTATCTTGCTTTTCAAACAAAAAAGTTCTGCTGTGTTGCTAAATTTGAATTCTCCCCAGAACCTTGATGAAGTGCAATCATACATTCTGGTCAAGAGATCTTCAGAAATCTCTCCAACAATCCGTGATGCTGATGATGAGGAGTTTCTTCATCTGGTATAATTCTGTACTATATATATATATTTTCTTGAAATGTGCTTTACCTGTCTTCTGCTCTGTTGACTGTAGAAACTGCAATGTTAATGCTGTAGTGTAGTTGTTCTTTTATGCTATGCAATTGCACTCTATCCTTTCATGTTGTTTTAAGAAATTTGCAATAAAAAGAAAAAGGCATACTTGAGGAACAAGTTTGTTTGTTCACCTTAGACATGTTGTTGTAGTTAACTAATGACATAAAAATACATGAATTATTTGATTCCACATGTATTATTACATTGGCCTAAACCTGTCACTGGGAATGCAAGTCGATGCTGCAATCCTCGTTCCCGGGTTCCTTATCCTGGAATATGTCTTGCAGATGGCATAGGACACTGCTTAGGTCGTGCCTCGAGCATGACCTGTAGAGCATAGGTTTGCAGTAGGAGAGCATGGACCACGGGCAAGGCGAGGAGGAAGAGTGGAGTTCATATCGCATTTGGTGCCAGCCTGTGGCACGTTGCAAGTGTTTTGAGGGAGACGAGAAGGCAGGACAACGTAGTGACCAGGAATGTGGTATCCCGGGAGCTGTTGTCCCAGATCGGGAGTGGCGTGCCGTCTGGGTAGATGCTTGCGACAGTCACGGGACATCTTTCCATTAGTTGCCGGGACATCTAGAGGTATCAGACACGCTGGAGCCGCATCTAAGGGAACATGGGAGAAGCATCGGAGATGGTGAGGACTAGGGCCTTCTCGCAAACTTGCAGGCACTGAGGTAGCACATGCATCTGATTCCCAAGCAGAGAGCACCAGAGAGACGAGAAGGGCGAGGACGACCAATTTATCTAGTCCCCGGTGGGAGCTGATGTCTGCTGGTGAGGAATTTTAGGTCGCGGCGGCTCTATGACGGCAACAGGAGAGAAAGGAATGAGAGGCGGTGGTTGCTAGTTGTCCTGTGTTGGGATTTAGAAGGTTTAGGGAAAGTCATTGGGCTATGTGGGTCTTAAAATGATAGCCCAGTAGCATATATCTTCTTCATCTTTCTTTTCTCGCCCCCCTCCCCCCCTCCCCCGTGTCTATTTAACTCTGTAACTTGTGATCGCGAACCTTATATGTGATAGCGAACAGATTGTCCTAAGCCCAATCTGAAAATAGTTGGTTCACGTTCCATGTATCAAACCATGGTCCTGAAGAGGTATACTCCCCATCGTTCCGTGAGCTTATAAAGCGTCGATCCGTGCAGCCCTGTACCCATTGCTCAACCCCTTGGTACTGGGAACCTTGTGACACGACAACCCCTGCCATGGCATCACCCCACCCCTCTTCTTTTCCCCTCTGTTTTTATAATTTCTGCAGTTTTGTAGTTAATTAATTTGCATTGCTTTGCTTGATTTGTGCTGGGCTGAGTGGGCGGAAAAAAACACATAGAAAGAGAGTCAGACCATCAACCAGCACCTGCTCTCTGCTCATAAATGCACACCACCTTGCAATGATAAAGGTGAGAAAACAATGGAGGAAAGCTTCACATAAGTATCCTCGTCTTAACCACGGTTTTGCAGCCACATGATCCCTATCACTCCATCACTGCACATAACACAAGCACAAAGCAGATCAAAAGAAAAGCAGCACAAAGTGAGTGCTTATTCCCATGTGCCTAAGCATGAAAGGTTGGGCACCTTGCCAAAGGCACTGTGCCTAATGCACATTTTAGGTGCATTTTTTTTTTCTCGAACACGCAGGAGAGCTGCGTATCATTATATTAATAGAAGAAAAGAGTCATACAAGAGACCCAGACTCACACACAAACACAACACACACACCCACTACTCAAAACAGAGAAAATAAATCACCGGCTTAACAGAAATAAGGGGCGACCCAACCACATCAGCAGACCTTTAAGCTGCTCCTACAGCAGTGAGCAGGGAGATTCCCTTGGCTCCTGCCAGACTCCACATATAGGCCTCTTTCTTTGCCAAAGTCAGTGTCATACAAACATTTGGCAATGCACCATTGAAGACACAATCATTTCTGTGCTGCCAGATACTCCAGGCACCAACGATGACTAGAGAGTTCAGACCCTTCCTCAAATCTCCTGTTACAGTATTATCAATTTTCCTCCACCATTCATCAAAGGATTGGTCAGTAGGTTGCGGAGCAAGTGATGTCAAACCAAAATCCTCCACCATTTTAGGTGCACTTGCATCACTGTGCCTCTCCTGAGCGGCCTAGCTGCCTAAGCAAGCACTTTTTTTGTGCTTATTTCATCCATGGTTTGAAGTCTTGGTTTCTTCACTCACTACACAGATTGCTAGTTCTGTTTGACATCAGAATACCACTTATTTCAAAGTTATATTGCAATCATCTATCTATAGTTAAATCATTGCCACTGGGAACTCTGCCACACCTGATTATTCTAATGATGGTTAAGACCATCTAGTTACTGGGGTCTGCAATCTCTAATATTAGCACCTCCAATATCCATCAAAAATACTTTTGCCTCAAGTAAATTTATGGTTGATACAGTGATGTGTTTTTTTTTATGTTTAGTAACATTTATCTGTAATGCTAGTTGTATCTATTAACTTCTCTAGCTAAGAAGGAATGCCATGAACTACATTGATATTTTTAGCTGCATGTTATCCATTCTATAGTTTAAACTTATGGTGTTGATGATGAAAATATCAGTGTTGCTAACATGTTGCTAACTTGTGGATTCATACTACTTAAATTGTGCTATAGTTTAACAGTTCCGTTATTGCTATTCATGCCCTTTTAGAGTAACATTTTTTTCTCTGAAGGTATCTGTACGATATTACCTTGAGCGTCAATGCTTACTGAAGTGCATCAGAAGAATCTTTGTTCATGCAAGTAAGATTGTAGTGTTATTGAGCTACATTACAATGTAGATTAGTGCAAAATTCCATTTTCACTTGTTGATTATCTACTGTTTTTATTCTCATGTCACATTAATAATAGCCCCATTCTTTTACGATTTATAGAAAAACTTTATTAAAGTAATACCATAAAATTATTATTTTCATTGAAAGCACTTCCATGAAGCTGCTTTTACTTACAAATACAGGCTGCCAAGCATGCACTTACAAAGCATAAACTCTTTTATTAGAGACCTTAGAAGTCAATAATAGCAATATCACATATTAAGTGAGTAATCTGCATGAATTTCTTATTAATATGTAATCGTTTTTTGTTGAACACGCAAGGGAAATCAAGATGCAATGTTTGTTTCCAAATATATGTTAATATAAAATTTCCACTGAATTAACCCTTATTTTTCTTTATGTAATGCTGATGCTTCTATTTTGTGTGATTCTGATATGCATATTATTTTGACCTTGTTTATAAAAATTCAGAACCAGTTTATGCTAGCCATGAATTATGGTTAAACATTATAGTTGGGGATTGGATTTGACAACATATAACTGATACACAATTAAAACTTCTGGGTCATCTGGATATGTACTGTTCTACAGTTGCTTCTTTTAGGCTACCATTATAAGTTGAGTTGAGCCCATCCTTCCTGATGTGTCTGTTTCACATGCTTGCTGCTGCTGCTGCTGCTGCTGCATAGAGTACCAGGGCCATGCTTATTCTTCCTCTATTTCTGCTGCTTCTTACCATCAGGGAGTGCATAGAGGTCATTTACGTTAGCAATGGGAAGGATGGCCACTGACCTGAGGTTGGTGAGCGTACCTGTCTTGCTTTGTCTCATGTAAGTTATGGTTGGTGCAGGAGAGAGGGTCACTTGTGGGGTAGTTAGGGGGCAATGCATGCACAATGGCAGTGTAGGAATTTTTTGAGGTGGCAGCTGATACTTTGAACAACATGGCCTTCCATGAGGCTATCTCAGTGAGTCAGCTCCTTTGGCGTTATCGTACTTGATGAATCCTGGGCAGGGACAGAGCCGAGGAAACATTTATGGATGATGAAAGATTATCATATTTCCAAGATTGAACACCTTGGAGTATCCAAATAAGAAACTTTGTGGCATATTTATAAACCTGTCACTTGTGGCATATATCTAAATAACCTAATACTTATTTGTCAATCCTTCACCTCTAAGGATATTGCTGAATTATTTCAATCTGCCCGACATATTTTTGGTGTCTCCCCTGTCTAAAGCTTATCATTAATCATTTTAAAAATAATTCTGAAGAAATGAGAGACAAAATTATGGATCGTTAACATATGCATGCTTTTTGTAAACAAAACATATAATTTGCCAACTTTCTGTGTCAAAACTGTATATCTCATGCATTTTTTGCCGACACACACAGGTGATGGGTCTGATTCAACTGATCCCATTCAAGAAGTGGCTTCATTATTGATTAGTGAAGAGATAGAAAGGAAACTGATATCCATCATTGAAGATTCTTTTTCAGCTGCATCTTCTGTAAAAGCGGTTGGTTTATGAAACTAGTGCTAATTTACTGCAGCAACTCAGCAAGTAACATTGCATGCATTTTTCTTTTGCACCTATAAACCTCAAGTTCTTAGTTACTCCTTATTTACCATGCTTAGCAGTCTGTGCTTCCATTTTTACTTGCAATACATCAGCTAACGTATGTTTGAAAATGATACAAATAAATTTTTGTTCAAATAGTTTCACAGGATTATATTTTTGATATATTACAACAAAAATTGTAGTCTAAGTTTTGTGCTGGAGACAGTGCCAATGTCTGAAAGTGAAATGCCATTTATTTGTGGCTGGAGCAAGTATGATTATGTTTGATTGTTGCTTTTCTCTAGATTTCTTCCTGAATTCGTTCAAATGTAGTTGTTGGAGCTTCATACCTACTCCCTTGTATCCTAATTAGATGACGTTTTGGACAGCAACACGGTCTCCCAAACACAACTTTAACCTCTTGTTTTTATAAAAATATTTATGGAATAATGATATATGTATACTTTTATGAAACTATTTTTCAAGACAAATCTATTCATATAATGTTCACATTGGGAATCTCAACAACTTAAAAGTTATTGATGATTTATATTCCCAATGTTTGATCCAAAGCTTGTCCAAAACGTCATCTAATTAGGATACGGAGGGAGTATATATCTTATTTGGTCTGTTTGGAATAAAATATCTTGTTGCTTCTGGTCATCTGATTGTGCTTTGGATTTTGAACTCTGTAAGACTTTGTCCGTTCAAGGATAGAGGACGTATTTTGTGTTGACTAGATCTTGAAGGTTTGATTTTGACTATTGTTTTCTCATGGAATATCATTTATACTTTTGTAGCTATGGTACGATTATAGTGTTCATTTTCAAATATGATTCTAGTTACATAATATTTATACAGTAAATATTCTTATAAATTTACTAATTGTTGCAAAACTGTGCAAACATTAGTTTTTTTTTTAAAAATAAAGGCGCATTGTGTTTTGTTACTGGAAGGGTGTATGCATGGTTATTAAGGCGGTAAGGCGGGATGTGGTGAGCCACCCTTTTGAGTCGCCTAGGCGATCATAAGGTGAGGCAAGGCAGGGCGACACCCTTTTGAGTCGCCTAGGCGATCATAAGGTGAGGCGGTTGAAACATTACCTAACGTCAATCTGGCTAGATTGGTCTACAAAATGTTTGAAAAATTGGCATCTAGAATTTGGGGCTGTTCAGGCCCTGTACACTCTGGAGACTTTTTGAAGAGCTGTGCATTACGAGTATAGTTAAGAATGATTCAACTTCAAGTGTCTCTTATATGTTGGTGTTATTAGTGTTAGCAAAGTGAGACTCAGAATTGTGTGCTAGGGCTGAATTGCCTCTAGGCTTTGCTCCCCTTTATATACACTAGAGCTCAATAGAGCTTCTTGGGATACAAGTTTGCTTTAGAGCAAATATTCCTAATGCTGTAAAGTAAGCTAGCCTAAAGCATAAAGTAACTATCTAGAACTGAAAGTAGAGACTAACAACTAAAGTGCTCTAACAGCCAAGGCTTAACCATCAATTCTCCCCCTAAGCCTTGCTTCAGCTAGTCTTGATAATCTTCATGAGCCTAATCTTGCTTCTCATTTCTTCAAACTTGGTCTTTCCAAGTGCCTTGGTGAGAATATCTGCAAGTTGCTCATTTGTGCAGATGTGATCTGTCTTGATGCTCCCTTCATCCATGCAATCTCTGATGAAGTGGAACTTTATCCTGATATGTTTACTCCTGTCATGGAACACAGGGTTCTTGGCAAGAGCTAATGCAGACTTGTTGTCCACCTTCAACTCCACAACTTCCACTCTTCTTTCCAGCAAGTCAGCCAACAACCTTGATAGCCAGAGTGCCTGAGTTGCTGCTGTAGTCATGACCACATACTCAGCTTCACAGCTTGAGAGTGCCACTACCCTTTGCTTGATAGACTGCCAACGAACCAAGCTATTGCCTAGGAAGAAGAGACAACCAGTAGTACTCTTGCTGGAATCAATGTCTCCACCAAGATCTGAGTCACAGTAGCCCAAGAACCTTGCTGAATTTGGTGGCTTGGTGAAGTGGAGGCCATAGTCAAGGGTACCTGCCAAGTACCTGAGAATCCTCTTGACTGCCATTTGATGTTCAGTGGTGGGTCTCTCCAAGAACCTGTTCACAAATCCCACTGAAAAAGCCAGGTCTGGCCTAGTGTGGATCAAGTACCTCAAGCTTCCAACCAATCTTCTGTATTGTGTTGGATCCACTTCTTCTGCTGTGCTTTCCTTGCTCAGCTTCAATCTCTCCTCCATTGGAGTGGCAGCAGGGTTGCAATCAGCCATGCTTCCCAACTCCACTATCCTCTTGGCATAGTGGCTCTGCCTCAGAGTGATTCCACTCCTGCCTTGCTGCACTTCTACTCCAAGGTAGAAACTGAGCAACCTAAGGTCACTCATCTCAAAGATGGTCATCATCTCTGTCTTGAAAGCTTTCACTTCCTCCTCCTTGACTCCAGTGATGATCAAATCATCCACATAGACTCCAACCCGTAGGACAGAGCCATTGAAGCCTCTTCCGTAGATAGCAGCTTCATGGTTGCTCTGAACAAACCCCATCTTCTTCAGGGTTGAATTTAGCTTTGCATTCCAAGCCCTGGGTGCCTGCCTCAGCCCATACAATGCCTTGTGGAGAAGATAAACCTTGCCTTCTTCTCCTGGGACAGCAAACCCAGGTGGCTGCTGCACATAGACCTCCTCCTTGAGCTCCCCATTGAGGAATGCCAATTTGACATCCATGTGGTGGACTTTCCACCCTTCTTGAGCAGCCAGAGCTAATAGTAGCCTTACTGACTCCATCCTTGCAACAAGGGCGAAGACATCTTCATAATCAATCCCCTCTTGCTGCACAAAACCCTGAGCCACAAGCCTTACCTTGTGCTTGATCACAGCACCTTCCTCGTTCTTCTTCAGCTTGAACACCCACTTCAGGGTGATTGGTCGATGACCAGCTCGGGGTGGCACTAGCTCCCAGGTGCCATTGCGCTCAACAGCGCCCAATTCTTCCTCCATCACAGCTTACCAAGCTGGATCATCTTTCGCCTCTTCGAAGGTAGTTGGCTCTCCCGAGCAGGAGAGGTGCAGCTCGGCGAACAGGAGCTGCGCCGCCGGCGGGGTGGCCTCATCCCCGATGAGGTCAGTGATGCGGCGGTAGCACAGCTACTCACTGCCGTGGTAGGCGTCCACCTTTTCTTCATCGTCCTCCAGGGGAGTCACGTGCTCGACCCGGGGATTGGGGCTGCTTGCTGCTGGCGATGGCGTGGCGGGCAGTGGAGTGGTTGCCGCCACGGGGTCCTCTGCTTCCTCCTCACCTTGTGAGGGCTCTGGTGTACTGAAGCGCGACGGAGGAGTTGGCAATGGTGATGCCGAGCTGGGAGCTCCAGGCACCACCTCTTCCCAGGGGTACTCGACGGTGAAGTCGCTGCTGCCTTCCTCCGAGGTGCTCGCCACCGGAGATGTCCATTCCCAACCGCGGCCTTCGTCGAACACGACGTCGCGGCTGACACGCACGCGCTGGGACGCCGGATCATAGATCCTGTAGGCCTTCGCGCCCTCCGCATAGCCGATGAACACGCCGACCTCGCCGCGGTCATCCAGCTTGCGGAGCTGAGTCAGGTGCCTGGTGTAGGCAACACAGCCAAACACCTTGAGGTGGCCCAAGGTCGGTGAACGACCGTGCCATGCCTCGTACGGGGTGATGCCCTCCAGTGCTCGCGTCGGGACACGGTTCAGGAGGTGCACCGCCGTCATCACGCCCCCCCCCCCAAAGTCTTGCCGGCAGGCCGCGCTGCTTGAGCAGAGCTCGCGCCATGGCCACCACCGTTTGATTCCTGCGCTCAACGACCCCATTCTGCTGGGGGGAGTGAGGGGCACTGAAGTGCCTTTTGATACCTTGGTTGGCGCAGTAGGAGCTGAACTCGGCGACGGTGAACTCGCCGCCGTTGTCCGTGCGCAAGACCTTGAGGTGGCAGCCACTCTCCACCTCTGCTGCAGCCTTGATGCGCTTGATTGCCTCCCCATCAGCATCCTTGGTCGGCAGCAGCGCCACCCACATGAACCGGGTGGCGTCGTCCACCAGTAGAAGGATGTAGCGGTTGCCCGCCGGTGTCGCCGGCGTCACGGCTCTGCATAGGTCGCCGTGCACCAGCTCCAAGTTCTTCTGGGCACGGTACGACGTCGCGGATGGGAACGATCGCCGCTTCTGCTTGGTGGTGACGCAGACGTCGCAGACTTGCTCCACGTGGTCGATCTTGGGGATCCCACGGGCCATCTCTCCTCTGCTCAGACGGCGCAGTGCATCAAAGTGCAGGTGGCCGAGCCTCTCGTGCCATTGCCACGCCTTGTCGTCCTTGCGCGCGGCGAGGCAGCATGGCTGCGCAGCTTCCAGGTGTAGGATGTAGAGGCGGTTAGCTCCTCGAGCTACCTTGGCAAGAAGGCGGCCGCTGCGATCCTAGATGCGCAACATGCCATTGTCAATCTCCACCTTGGATCCGCCCTCATCCAGCTGCCTAAGGCTCATGATCGAGTTCTTGAGGGCAGGGATGAAGTACACCCCGTGCAGCACGCGGTGCTCGCCGGTCTTGCCTGAACACGATGGTGCCGACGCCGCGGATGTCCACCTTGGATGCGTCCCCGAAGCGCACGGTGCCGCGGACGTCCGTGTTCAGGTCGGCGAAGAGCTCGAGGTGGCTCGTCATGTGGTGCGTTGCTCTGCTGTCGAGGTACCAGCCTCCCATCTTCTCCTCTTCTTCATCGACGCCGAGGAAGGCGCGGGCTCTTGGCTCCTCCAAGGTGACTTCTTGCGCGGTCAGAGAGTACGCCGATGCATCCTTGTCCAGCTCGACGAACGCGTGTGCCATGAACAACGCGCCGTCCTCCTCGCACTCGGCGTACTGGGCACGCCCAGCGTATCCACCAGCACCGCGGCCATCACCGCGGCCAGCGCTGCGCCCTCGGCCCCGCGTGCCGCCTCGGCCCCGCGTGCCGCCTCGGCCCCGTTGGAATCTTCCTCCGCGACCACGCTGCTGCCTGGGAGCCGAGCCACCGACATCCTCAGCACCTTTCTTCTCCTTCTTCCAGCGCTCTCTCCACTGCTCCTCAGTGTACATGAGCTTGCCTCCGACGGTGATCGGCTCGACTGGCGCTTGCTCCTCTCGATCATCCACCGCCTTGAGCCTCCCGGTTACCTCCTCGAGTGTGAGCGCCTCAAAGTCGAGGAATTGCTCGATGGCGACGACGATCTGCTGTAAGGACCTGATTGGCCTAGAGGGGGGGGATGAATAGGCCTGTTTAAAAAACAACTTGACACTTGCTGTCAGTCATAGGTCGGCACTGTCGGGCTCAGGGCCAGCACTGCCGGGGTGGCCGACACTGCTGGGCTAAGAGCAGCAGTGCTGGTCACCTGAACAGATTTCAACACAATTCAAAATGTAAAGATTGAATGTAAATTGTGGCTGAATCAAAACCTTCCTAAAGGTGTAGGAAACCTCTAGCACCACTTGAAAGTGGTAGCAACACACCCTTGGAGTAGATCGGGTCCAAACCCTAGAAATCACCTAGCACACAATATATATCAAAGTAAAGTAACAAGCACACGGTGACACAAGGATTTATCCCGTGATTCAGCTCGCCACCAAGGCTTGCCTACGTCCACGTTGTTGAGGTGCGCCACACAAGGCTCAAGCGCGCCAAACAAGGCTAGCTCTTTCCTCGGTCTCAAGTCAAGAGAATGAACTCTTGAGATGAGGGGCAATGTATTAGCAATATGATGGTTTTACAAACCTCCCTTGGCTGCCACACAAGTTGGCAAGCTCAAGGGCGACGCCTAGCCGGCTAGGAGCAAAGCTCCAAGAGTAACAAACTCAAACCGCCGGCCACCACGCAAACCAAATGCTTGTAGGAGTTGAAGATCCGAGGGAGAAGGTTCTTCTCAAAGCTTGTAAGCTCAATCTCTCAAGAATGATTGGAATCAAAGTGAGAGAGAGGGAGAGAGCACCAAGGGAGAAGGGAGAGCAAGAAAGGAGCTTCTCTTTCTGTTTCTACGAAATGTGAATGAGTGAGTGGCAGAACTAGCCGTTGGGGGGGGGAGTGAGGAGGTGTTTAAGTACCTCTCACTGCCAACGGGCAGAACAAGTCGCGGCAGTGCCGGCCTGCCCGGCCCAAAGGCCCGGCACTGCCGGCTTGGCAGAACCAGCAAGGAAAGATCTTCAATATAGTTGACTGATTTGCCTTCTATGTATGTGGAGGTGTGATGTTCAATGATAGATGCATTTGGTTCACTTGTTGGCATGCGTGTTGAATCTCTCTTAATAGTACGGCATACCTAACTCAAATTTAAAGTATAAAAGAATTTAAACTCCTTTGAGCTTGTTGCCATGCACTTTTGTAATTGGAGGGGTCCAACAACCTGTTCATCAACCTCCTTAAGTTTAACCTGCTTGTTATACTTGTAAAGTCTCATTAGTTTTCTAATTGCGTTGTCATGTCACCAAAACCCACTTAATGCTTGATTGCACTTTCAATCTCCCCCTTTTTGGTGATTGATGACAACACACTTAGAGCTTACAAAAGTGAAGTATAATCTGAGACAATGCAAGTCATGGGTGTAGGAGCTCCCCCTAAATGTGTGAGTGGGAATTTGAATTTCCAAATTTGGCATAAAAAGGCCAAAATTCACACATTGGAGTGAAATAGAGCTCCCCCTACATCCATGGCTGCTGTGGGGTGCTGAAAAAGGTGTCACAAGAATATACGTGATGCATATGGACCTGTCTCAAAAAGGAATCAGAGGGGCTGCTGTTGAGCAGGCCGGCACTGCCGGCCTGGAGCTCGGCACTGCCGGCCTGGCTGCAACCAGCAACCCTGCAGAAGTTCAAGCACGGCCACACAGCGAGATATAAATAAAATCTAAATGCACACTAAAACAAGCATGGTATATATGAGAGAGTACATGTCCACAAATGACACAAATAAAGTACTTAAGTGACAATATTACAAAATAAAATAGTTTTGCATGTTGCTCTCTCATCTCTCAAACTAAAAACTGAAAAACTAAGATAACTATGCTGCTCCTCCATGACCATCGAAGAATTGTTGTACCCCCTTCACTTAGTAATTCTCCCCCTTTGACAACAAGTCACCAAAAAGATAAAAGAACAAAGAAAAAGAGAATACAAGATAGTCATCCTCATCCATGTCATTCTCATCATCATCATCTGCATCTTCATCCTCCTCCTCATCATCATCATCTGGAGCTGAAGAGAAGTGAATACCAGGAGCTGAGACCCTCTTGCTCAACCTCCTAGTCTGGGGCTGCTGAATTTCCTCCTCCACATCATCATCCTCATCCTCAGAGTCATCACCATCATAAGTAGACTCCTCATTGAGCTGTGGTGGTGGTGTAGGTGGAGGAATCTGATTGAGGCCCTGCTCCTGTCTGAGTTGCCTGATCTCCAGTCTAGTCTGGTAAGCATGGTCATTGGCATAGCAGATGCCAGCAAGAATCTTCTTTAACAATCTGCCAAGCTTACCCTTCTTCCTGTCTCTGCTAGCTGCTCTCCTGGAAGACTCAGGGTAGTCTGGGTCTGCCCTGGTGCTCACTCTTGGAGGAGTGTTCACCTCCTGAACTGCAGAGGAGTGAATGGCCTTCTCTACCCTGAAAGGCTCATGAGCTGTATCCTTGTTGTAGATCCGGTCAGTCACCATCTCAATGATGAACATCAGACAGGGGGCATAAGGAAGCCCCTTTCTGGCATCCTCTGCTGCAATGCATATCTCATCTCACAAAAACCGAGCCACTGGAAATGGTGGTGCTCCACCTCTCATTCTCCTAAGAACATTCTTGGAAGTAGCATAGAGATTTGAAGCAGATCCCATCTTGGGATAGAGAGTGGTCCTGAAGAGGTTGTTCAAGATATAATACTTACTCCTCAAACCCTTCACCAGACCATCTGCCTTATGAGGCTCAATGTAAAGCTGTGAGATTTTCCTCATTGGTCAAGCCTCTCTCATCATGAATGTTCATGCACTCCCTGTCATCCTTTCCAAATCCTAGGAGACGGGCAAAAGTCACATAGTCCAACTTATAGTGCCTGCCGTGGATGACGAGCTGCTAATGCAGAGTCGACAATCGGATGGCAATGTCGTCGACTTGCTCACCGGGTTTGATGCCGATGTTCTCCCAGTCCCGGCGGAGTCGCTGCAGCGTCGCCCGTCGGACCCTGTCCACGCCGATCCTTGCTGCAGTGATGTCGTCCCACGCCTCCTTCGCCGTTGCCTTGTCCATGAGCGGGATGCCCATCTCCTTGGGCACGGCGGCGACGATCACCTCGAGCGCACGCCAATCATCGCGGTACTGGACCGGACCTCCTTCGACGGTCTCCCACATGCCGCGCGCCTACATCCGCAACTTCATGAGCTGCGACCACTCATGGTAGTTGGTCTTGTCCAGCATCGGCCACGTCGTGCTGCTGCCGGAGTCGCGGTAGACCACTCTGTCCCGCGACTCATGGTGCCCGCCGCCGCGGCCTCGCCTGCGGTCGCGCGGAGACTGAGAGCGGCGCCGATCCTTCTGATCGTGCGGGCTCTCAGAGCGCCTGGAGTCATTCTCCATCTTCTCCACCTCCTCTGCAGCAATCTCTGCTCGCAACGCCTGCGCGGTCCTCGCCGCCTCCTCTGCTGCAGCTGCGGCCTGCCTTGTTGACTCGATCGCCACTGTTGCTGCTGCCTCTGCAGCCAGCAAGCGCGCAGCCCGGATGTTGGAGACGCCCTGCGCTCCTTCACCGGTGGCAGGAGCTTCGTCCTCGACGGCCAAAGCCTTGGCCTTGGTTGCGGCGGCGGCGGCTCGCTCGACAGAAGTGAAAAGTCCTATCCAAGGCTAGAGTGGGGGTGAATAGCCTAAATTCAAGATCTCAAAAACAAACTCAACAACAAGTTAGACTATAAGGTGGCGAAGCTTGACTAGCAATAGCAAACTAAGGAATGCGAAACCTTCTACCACAATTGCTATCCTAATATCTCTCTAGATCACTCAACTCCTACTCAAGTCTAATAGCCCTCTAGGCACAACCTACTATACTAAACAAGTATGAATAAGTAAGGGGCCATTGTGTTTGAACCCCTATTTTGAAGTCCAATTGTGATTTTACCCTTGATTTTACAAATTGAAGACTCAGTTTACCCCTGTTTCTAACTCTGTTAGATGTTATTGTTTTAAAAAACAAAAAAAATCCAGAAAACACCTTGGTAAGAAACCAATGGACCAAAATACCCCTATTCACTCCCTTTCCCCCAACCCCCCTTCCCTCACGTTCTTCTCTCCTCTCGGTTGGGGGCAGGCGACATGAGCGGCGCGACAAGGGGCGGCGGCGCGGCCGGGCACGGCCCTGCGCGGGCGACCTCGTGGCGACTCGGCCGAGCGCGGCCCCGCAGGCGGCCCAGGCTGTTCCTGTATAGACGGCCGGCGGGGGCAGGCGGCATCAGCGGCGCGGCAGGCGGCAGTCGACGGCGCGGCCCCATTCCTGGGCAGCTGGGCACGACCCTCCGCGGGCGGCCTCGTGGCGACGTGGCCGAGCGCGGCCCCGCAGGCGGCCCAGGCTGTTCCTGTAGAGACGGCCGGCGGGGGCAGGCGGCATCAGCGGCGCGACGGGCGGCAGTCGACGGCGCGGCCCCGTTCCTGGGCAGCCAGGCATGGCCCTGCGCGGGCGGCCTCGTGGCGACGTGGCCGAGCGCGGCCCCGCAGGCGGCCCAGGCTGTTCTTGTAGAGACGGCCGGCGGGGGCCTGTTCGTTCCCATGCCGCCGCTGCGGACATCACCGGCCAAGCCCATTTAACAAAAGTAGGGGTATTTTTGCAAGGGCAAAGTTGTCCTTGCCAAGCCCATTTAACACAGTTACCCGCTGTTCACGGAGTAGGGGTAAACTGAAGCTTCGTTTTCACAAAGCAAGGGTAAAATCGCAACGGTGACAAAAACGAGGGTAAAATTACAATTGAGCTTTAAAATATGGGTAGAAACGCAATAGCCCCAATAAGTAATGCAAAGATGGGAGAGTGATCACACCCACTAGCTGTCTTGATCACCAAAAATGGAAAAGCCCTAGTATACCTTTGCCTTGAATAGTTTAGGGTCTCCTCCTCTTCTCCAAGTGTGGAACCTTTGCTAGCTTTCTCCTTAGCCTCCTTTGCTCCATCACTTGTCATCTTTTCTCTTTACCTTGTGTACTTAACCTACTCACACTTAGAGCTAGGTTAGTACTTAGGTTTCATCAATTACCCAAAACAATAGAGATCTTTCAAGAAGTAGACATGGCTGGGAAGGTGGAAAAAGTAGGGTTTTCTTGGGCTCTCTCTCACACAACCAGAGCTTTGATACCAATTGTTAGCAAAGTGAGACTCAGAATTGTGTGCTAGGGCTGAATTGCCTCTAGGCTTTGCTCCCCTTTATATACACTAGAGCTCAATAGAGCTTCTTGGGATACAAGTTTGCTTTAGAGCAAATATTCCTAATGCTGTAAAGTAAGCTAGCCTAAAGCATAAAGTAACTATCTAGAACTGAAAGTAGAGACTAACAACTAAAGTGCTCTAACAGCCAAGGCTTAACCATCAATTAGGGGTACTTGTGCTAGTGCACTGATGGGTGGTTTTGGTATCATTGTTTCTATTCTGTGTGTTTGCCCTTTGTGCGATTGCAATATATATCCACTTAGATTGAGTTTCTCCCAATTAGCAGTTATATTTTATTGAACACGCAGGAGAGTTGCATGTCTCATTGTCTCAATATATATCCACTTAGATTGAGTTTCTCCCAATTAGCAGTTATATTTTATTGAACACGCAGGAGAGTTGCATGTCTCTATAGTAGAAATAGAAATTAACAGTCATATTAACTCAGCAAGTGCATACTGACATATTTTTGCATGGTTTTGCACTCGGCTAAGCATTTGAACTTATTATGTTGTGGACCCATCTATTATAATTCATGTTTTGCTTGTAGATTTGGAGTGCACCTTCCAATTTTGAAAGCTGTTTTGTGGTCATAAGGCCATGATGTCCTTGTTAAACTTTATACGCATTATTAAACCCTCCTTGGAATCTTTCTTATATTTTCTGGCAAATTTCTCAGGTGTTAGAACTTAGATGTGATTTTATTTTGCAGGTAGCAGAATTTACAGTTTCTAGTCTGGAAGAAACTTTGATTGAAGTTAACTTGATTCTTGACATATTGTTTGTTGCTTTCTATGATAACTTCTCAAGATGTAATGGTAGACTGTGGATAACTTTGTGTTCAATTTTTAAGGTTAGTGTTTTTTCTTGGACTTGAAGTTAAATTTCTACCTCTTTTCACTTGATATAAAAAAATGATTTTGTGAGTGTTGTTCTTTTAGGACCTTCTGTGTGGTTCATATGATGTTGGGAAATTTGCTGTGTCTGTTGAGGCAAAGAATTCATTTCATTATGCTAAAGCTCAGCTACTTCTCATCCTTATTGAAACTTTGGACTTTGAGAATCTCCTCCGGATGGTTCATGATGAAGTTCCTTTGAGGTCTTATCTACTTTTTGTTTTTATCCTGTGGCATAGTTTGTGCACTCACATATTTATAGCTTTGCAGTGTAATCTGATATTTTGTTTTTGTCTCAGTGGAGGGTGTTCTGCATTTTCTGTTGGTGATATTCTGGAGATGGATGTTGAAATATCAAAATTACCTGAATTTTCAATGGTAGAATCAGGACCACTTATACTGGCTTGGGCAGTTTTCCTTTGCCTAGTTCTGTCTCTTCCAGAAAGTAACAACAACTTGGTAATGATGATATTCTGCATTACACTTTTACGATGCTATTAGACAAGCATTATACCTCTTATTATCCTTTATGGTCCCAGGAAATTGATCATACATCTTATGCCCGACGGGCCTTTGAGTTTGCACCATTCAATTATTTACTAGGAGTTCTTTGTTCAAGCATCTTCAAGGAGTCAGATGTAAGTGTTATCCATTGTTTATTTTTGAGTTCCTGTTACTGATGGTAATATTGGTAATCATTGTTGCAACTCATGAGCAGTCTTATGGAGTACTATATTTCTGTAATTTATCCAATTGTTTATTTTTGAGTTCCTATTACTGATAGTAATATTGCTAATCATTGTTGCTGTTACGTACCTTTGGGATCACAGAGTGCCCCCTCCAGAGGTAGGGAGGGATATATATAGAGAGAGCCTCATGGCTGTATATAGAAAGAGCCTATAGATAGGGGCCTTCCTTATACACTTAACACCCCCCTTCAAACTCAAGGTGGAAGTGGAGGATCTGAAGCATTGAGTTTGATAAAGTGAAGCCGATGTTGCTCCCGAGTTTGTGCTTTAGTGAAAAAGTCAGCCAATTGCAGCTCTGAAGGCACATACTGGAGAGAAATAGTCTTCTGATGACAATGAGACCGAGTAAAGAAAGCATCCACACCGATATGCTTTGTAAGTTCATGCTTCACATGATCATTAGCAATTTGTATGGCTCCTGTATTATCACATAGAAGAGGTGTGGCAACATCACAAGAGATGCCTAAATCAGCCAACAACCATCGAAGCCATACAATCTCTACAGTAGTAGTAGCAATGGCTCGAAGTTCGGCGTCCGTACTAGAGCGAGATACAGCTTTTTGCTTCTTGGACTTCCATGCAATAGGAGAAGAGCCAAGAAGAATGCAATATCCAGTGATGGAACATCGATCTGTTGGGTCACTTGCCCAAGTGGAGTCCGAGTAAGCATGTAGCTGAAGCGGACTATCATTTGCATAGAGTAAACTTTGAGATGATGCCCCCCGTAGGTAGCGTGAAGACGGCGACGGGCCGCGCGAAGATGGGCAAGGAGACGGCGACGGGCCGTCCACACGGGAAGACGGGCGACGAGGGGGCACGGCGACGGGCCGCGCGAAGAAGGGACAGCGACGGGCCGTCCGCTGGAAGACGGCGAAGGGAGGATCCCAAGGAGAAAAAAAATGGATCGTGGGTCAGACTAATCTAATCCTAACCCTAATCCCATAGCTCTGATACCATGTTAGTACCTTTGGGATCACAGAGTGCCCCCCCCCTCCCAGAGGTAGGGAGGTATATATATATATATATATATATATATATATATATAGAGCCTCATGGCTGTATATAGAAAGAGCCTATAGATAGGGGCCTTCCTTATACACTTAACAGTTGCAACTCTTGAGTAGTCTTATGGAGTACTATATTTCTGTTATGCTATTGATTCTTGTTTAGTGTTAGTATAATCCATGCTGCTGTTAGTCTTTTGTTAGTCAGTCAAGTCAATGAGTCAAGGTGACCATAGGTTGCAAGTCAGTCAAGTCTTAGGCTGCAAGTCCGAATCAAGTCAAGGTCTTTCTTAGGCTGTAAGAAACCGCTAGGGTTAATTTTTGTACTCCCTTTTCAGCTATAAATAAGAGGTAAAGGCATCAGCAAGCTACAGCTCATAGCAGCCCAAAAACCAGCCTCCATCATCTCACTCAAAGTGAAGTGCCGCAGCGGCAACAAGCAGCTTCATATACCACTATCGATCCTAACATTTAGTACTTTTTTTTGGGAAAATTAGATTCCAGCATCTTAAGATACAAACTTTAGAAAAATACCATTGAAAGATTTGGATTTAGAGAAATAGCATCCAAAGGTTGTTCCTTTATGGACTTTTAGCACTCTCTGTTAACTCCACGTCAACTTGCATGGCACACTTCATTTCAGCAGCCATTCATACATGATTGTTGCACAGCCATTCAGAACAGATTCTAGCAGCATAACATCTGCAATCCAGCCCCAACAATCCAGCACTACGCCTTACACTCTCAGCAAGCTTAATATATATGTATATATAGAGAAACATATGGAACAGAAAAAAGGTAAGGACCAATTGACAACATTCTAGGTCCTCGTTCATTCGCTTCACATAGCCATGTGCTACATTAATACCAAAAAAATAGGTACAAATTGGAAGAATATAGAGAAGGTCACGAGTGGTGTATAAGTGAGAGAATGTACTGACTGCCTGTGCATTTGGGCCTGTGTCTGGTGATGGGTTCAGAGGGGCACGAGTGGCTGAGTGGGCTTTGCAGCTGCTCGCAGTGGCGTGCCTGTGGCTGTCGCTAGCGAGGACGATCAAGCTGGAGGATCAAGGGACCTACCGCCCAAGTTTTCCAAATCCTCTTCTATGGTGCAAAGCAAACCCTTCAAGAAAAAAAAGACACTATATGCAGATTTACTGCTGTATGTTCTTGAATTTGTAAGCTTCCAACAATGCTGAATGCAGGGTTAGATCATCAGCCAACTCCCAAATATATAGATACTCTTTTAGGACATGAATGGTCAGTGCTCCATTTATATCAGACATCGTTGATCAACCATGGCTTAAGCTACTGTGCGTTGATTTATAGCCTTTTTTTTTTCTCGAATATGCAGGAGAGCTGCATATCATTGTATTAAGAGTAGAGGAGTTTGGCTTAAACAAAACCATACAACACACAAAACACACCCAGAACAACACCAACACAAACATGTGTCTACCACAAAAACACGACCCAAAACGGCTGCCTGCCACTACAAATCTAAACTGGTAGCCTAGCAGCGACCACAGCACTTAGCCCCTTTGCACCAGCAAGCATCCAGAGCTCAACTTCTTCCTGTTCGAGCAGAAGGGCCCTGTCAACCTTAGGAGCGACCCCATTGAACACCTCATCGTTCCTTGTCTTCCAAATAGTCCATGCCCCAAGTGCTACCAAGGTGTTGAAAGTTGAAACCAGGCCTTGCACGGTTGCACCAGTACTCAGACTGTCGCAAGCCTGCTGCCACCATAGGAAGAAATTGATACTGTTGAGTGGAGGTGTAACATCTGGAAGACCGAAAACATTTAGTAATCGATCCCAAAACTGTCGGGCAAAAACACATGTTGATAGAAGGTGACTAATCGTCTCTTCTTCCTGTTCACATAGAGGACATTGCTCCGGATGTGGAAGGCCCCGTCGTGCAAGCTTGTCCGCCGTTGTTTTATAGCCTACTTGGGCATTGCCTTGATCAAGTTAGGGGCCCGTTCAGATATTTTGTTTTGCCCTCCAGCCTATCTGACCAGAATAAAGTGGTCTGTCTGTCGCTAAGTATGGCAACCACTGCCACCTCGAAGAGGGCCTGGAAATTATGAGTCACCTGAATGGGAAGTCCTGCCCATTTAGAAGTTGTCATTGACATTTCTTGGTTTTAGTGAGAAAAGAAAAGGGGTGGTGAGTTTGAGAAACTGCAAGGGCTAAAACTCATGTGGGGATGGATTTAATAGAGCCTTAATGGTGAAATAAGTACTTTGTATCTGGGCAGCTGCATCAGCGGTTGATCTGAAGGTGTCAGTGGCAATGCAGTGAGCAGCAGGGGAGTGACAGGGAGGAGTGTCTGGCTGGCAGAGAGAGAGATGGGGAAAGTGTGTGGGAGCGCTGTGATAGCAACAAAGGAGGACATCAAACAATTAGGGGTTCGGGGTATGGTGGCCTGGGCCTGTTTAGTCCTTTCACGTCTCCATTTCTCCCTTTTCTTTCTTTTCTCCCTAGAAAAAACTTGTTCAGGCCAGGCAGGAGTTTCCACCAGTGCAGCTTTGTGACAGCTCAGGAGCCTCCTTACCATTGTATAGGAGATGGGCACATATGCCTTCGGCACCAGGGTTTGAGCCTGGTGCTGATTCTTTATGTGGATTGTGGCGCACAAGCGCTGCTGGACCGCATATTGTCTTGCAAAACGTTGATTGCCACATCTAGTGCACTGTCCTCTCTGTGATCAAGCTAGGGAGACAATTGGTCACCTACTCACTAGCTGCGTGTTTGCTAGACAATTCTTGTTGTCTCCTGCAACAATATGGCCTGCAATCATTGTGGCCTTCTGTGGAAGATGCATCCTTTGAGGATTGGTGGTACAGAACCAATGAAGCAGCCAACAGCCAGCTACAACAAGGAGTCAATTCTCTCATTATTCTTGGGCTTGAACTCTTTGGAAGCATATAGATTCCTGTGTTTTCAGCAGCGCTGCGGCAAGCGTGGTGTGCACCTTGCTACTTACCAAAGAGGAGGCTTAGCTTTGGGCCATGGCTGGGTTGAAAGGGATCTCTCTTTTGACAGCCTTATCTCCTGTTATCTAGGTTGTTTATATGTTGATCGTTTACAGAAAAAGGCGTGAATGTAGCTTAAGAATCGCAGGGGTGTGGGTGTGTACTTGGAGCTCCTTTCCCCTCTTCGAGACAGCAGCTCTCCTTCGTGTTCGAGAAAAAGCTCAGGCATGTGGCATCTTGACACATCGCTGTGCCACTGCCCACTGCAAATTTCACTCTCCACCTCTTGGGAAGCACCAAACAATTAAATAATTTTATTAAACTTCTTAAGAAAGTTTCATCTTAGTCCAATCCACTTGAAGTTTTCATTTGATTGATGCTCTAATGGAGAACTTTTTAATAATGTGTTGAGAGTGATGCACTTTATCTTTTATTAGGGCTTGTCTGGCAGCGCTCCCCCTGCTCCGCTCCCCGCGAGCATCGATGGAGCGTTGCCAAACACCCCGGCTTCACTCAGCTCTGCCTGAGAAGCGCTCTCCCACTTCTCTTTTGCACTCCGGGTGGGGAGCGGAAAAACCCCGCTCCACCAGTGCTCTCCCGCTTCTGTTTTGCACTTTGGCTGGGGGAGTCGAAAAAACCCGCTCTCCACCGCTTCTCCCTACCCCGCCCCGCTCTACTCTACCTTCCTCTCTGACCTCCTCTTCCTCCCCCATGCCCCTCTCCGCTTTGCTGCATCCTCCCCGCCTCCCTGGCCTTCGCTGCACCCTACTCCACTTCGCCGCATCCTCCCCGACCTTCACCCCACCCTTGTCTGTCGGGCCGTTCCTCTCCATTGCCGAGCTCGCAGAGATCTGGCCCACTGTTTCCAAGACTGAGGCCGCCAAGCTTGCCGAGACTGAGCCTGCTGTCGTCGTCCTCCTCACACCACCACACCTTGCCCTCGTCTTCCTCTGGTGGGTTGGGAGCGGGAGCTGTCGAGGGTGCTCCAATAGTGGGGAGCGGGAGCAGGAGCAGTGGGAGTGGGTTGGGATTTGGGAGCTCTGCCAAACTGGCCCTTAGTATTTGGATTCTTGTGGATAATGGACCTTCACTTAATTTCTGGGCGACCAAGAAGTGTTCTATGTTGTTGGAATATGTGTGTGTACAGGCCCTCGAGGCCCATGTATGACTCTATTACATTGCTACCCTTCTAGGGTTGGCCCATCTATCCAATGACAGAATTCTAGCATGGTATCAAGCTAGGTTTTCTCTCTTCCCTCCCTCCCTCCTCCAGCCAGCCGCCAGACCTCACCGGCGTTGCTGTCGCCGGCGGCGGCCGCCGCCGCCATGGCTGGTGGCCCTCCTCCTCCCTCCCCCCCCACTATCCTCTACGTGGGTGCAAGTCGCCGACTCCTCTGCTGCCCGTCCAGGCGTTCCTGAAGCCGCCGCCGCCGTGGCCAGGCTCGTCGTCGCGGGTGGGGGACCTGGCGGCGCGGCACCTGGCGGCGTGACCCCAAGCGGCGCGGCTCCCGGTGGCGCGACCCCTGGCGGCGCGACAACGACCCCCGGAGGCGCGGCTTCGGCTGCTACTCACCCCGACGCGGTCCACGCGGGGGGAGCAAATGTGGCCCTCCACACCGCTGTGGTGGGCGGCTCGCGCGCAGCTGCTGCTGCTCGCCCATACAGAACAGCGCAGCTGCTGCTGCCCCTTCACCGGCCTATGCAGACCACCTCCGGCGACCTCCTCTGCTCAGGCGCTGCTGCCATGGCCGCAACCCATGCTGTTGCTGCGGCGGGCCTTGGATAGCCCTCCCCCGCTGCCGCAGCCGCCGCAGCCACTGCCACAGCAAGCTTCTGGCCCGCGCTTGGCACAGGTGTTCCCCTGCCCAACGCTGGCACGGGTGGCATCTCCTTCCCCACCCCACATGCGGCCCCACCCGACTCCGCTCTCCCCGCGGCTCTCCTCGCCGCTCGGGTCGCTGCTGCGGAGGGCCAGGCTCGCCTGCAAGTGGCAGCGGTGGCGCCTCCCCTGTGGCACCACCCGACTCCGCCCTCGCCGTGGCTCTCACCACCGCCCGGGCCGCTGCTGTGGAGGGCCAGGCTCGCCTGCACGCGGCGGCCCAAGCCTGGAAGCGAGAGCGTGATGCGGCCGACGTCCTCGCTCGTCAGCTCGTTGAGGCGGAGCAACTGCTTGTCATCCACCCTGTGTACCACGACAACAGTGCCTTTGACAACCCTGTCATGGCGGAGCTCACTCGGGGCCTCCAACCTGGGTCCCTTCCCGCTCCGGGGTCCTCGTCTACCCTGGCCGCCACTCCTCCGCGTCGTCCGTTCACTCCGCCAACACCGCCAGCGTCCTCCCTTCTGGGTCCTCCCGGATCGAGCGGGGGTGGGGGGCGCTGTGGCGGCCGCCGTCGACACCGTGGGGGGCGTGGTGCGGGGACACCGACGCCGCCACGGGGTGCACCCTGGCCCACCTTCATCGACCCATGGGCAGGGTGCACCCCCATGTGGCCCTTCCAGGCTACTGGTGGCGAGCCTCGTCCATCGGCGGCCATGCTCGCCGGCGACGTCCCGTTCGCCCCGCTCTCATCACCGTGGGCTCCACCACCCGGGATCACGCCCGGGCCTGTCAGTTGGGACCTGACGACCGTGGCTTGCTCTTTCGGCACCGTCACTCCTCCTGTTGGCTGAGACTGGATCGCTGACTCGGGTGCCACTTTCCACACCACTCCCAACCCCCGTCTCCTCTCCTCTGTTCATCCTCCTTCTCCCTCTCATCCGTCGTCCATCAAGGCCGTCCAGTGTGACAATGGGCGTGAGTTCGATAACCACACTTCTCGTGCCTTCTTCCTCTCTCACGGTATGCAGATCCGCATGTCGTGTCCCTACACCTCCTCCCAGAATGGCAAGGCTGAGCGCATGATTCGTACCACGAACGACACCATGCGCACCCTTCTCTTCCAGGCTAAGCTTCCTGCTCGTTTCTGGGCTGAGAGTCTCCACACCTCCACCTACCTTCTTTACCGTCTACCTTCCGTTGCTTGTCCAGCTCCGACTCCTCACCATGCTCTTTTCGGTACCCCTCCTCGCTACGACCACCTTCGTGTCTTCGGGTGTCACCGCTCCACACAAGCTGGCACCCCGTTCGACTCAGTGTGTCTTCCTCGGGTACTCCCCTGATCACAAGGGGTACCGTTGCTAAGATCTCACCTCTCGTCTAGTCCTCATCTCTCGTCGCGTGGTGTTTGACGAGTCTACCTTCCCTTTCTCCACCTCCTCACCACCCACCACCACCTCCCACCCGGACCTCTTCTCCTTGTTTCCCACTGACACGGTGGACCAACCACCTTTGCTGTTATTTCCTGCAGGTACTACTCCGTGCCAGCCGTCGTGCCCGACCACCGACTCACCACACTCCGGCCCCTCAGCAGGTCCGGACGCTGGCCCGCCGTCTTCTGCTGCTTGCCCTGCGCCCGACGCGGGGCCATCGGCTGCCGGATCGTCGGTTTTGGGGCCCGCTCCCTCGGCCGTTCCACCACCGCCTACGCGGTTCGGGTGTGTCTACCAGCGTCGCCCGCGGCCGCCTCCGGTACACCCGGCACCGGCCGCCCCACCGCCGTCCCCGTCCTGGTCTCCACCGGGGGTTTCTTCTCCACCGGCGACGCCTACACCGCCGCCTCTGCCGCCTCTGACTGCACCCGACGGTGTGTACCACCCGCCTCTCCTGCACCGCCACCCGCGTCATGTTCACCCCATGGTGACGCGGTGCGCGGCCGGTTCCTTACCAACCCGGGCTCTTGCGGCGATGCCCCGGCAGCATCAGGTCTCTCCGGTACCCTCCTCCGTCCGTGACGCCTTGTCGGACCCTCACTGGCGCCACGCGATGGAGGAGTACGCGGCCCTCCTCGCCAACCAGACATGGGACCTGGTGCCTCGTCCATCGGGCTCCAATCTCGTCACGGGCAAGTGGATCTGGACACACAAGAGGCGGGCTGATGGTACCCTCGAGCGGTACAAAGCTTGGTGAGTTCTCCGGGGTTTCACTTAGCGCCCTGGAGTTGACTACGACGAGACCTTCAGTCCAGTGGTGAAGCCAACTACCCGTCCGCACGGTTCTGTCACTGGCTCTCTCTCGCTCGTGGCCCGTGCATCAGCTGGATGTCAAGAATGCTTTTCTCCATGGTACTCTGACGGAGACGGTCTACTGCAGTCCAGCAGATATGTCTCCACATGCATGATCCTCGCGAGCCGCACCTCACTGGTCTCAAGCGGCTCCTCCGCTACCTCCACGGCACCGTCGACTACGGTCTTCTACTCCACCGGTCCTCCTCCTACGAGCTCGTGGTCTACACCGACGCCGATTGGGCCGGGTGTCCAGACACTCGGCGCTCCACTTCCGGCTACGCCGTCTTCCTAGGCGGCAACCTGGTGTCTTGGTCGTCCAAGCGCCAGCCGATGGTCTCCCGCTCCAGTGCCGAGGCGGAGTACCGCGCTGTGGCTAACGGCGTGGCCGAGGCCTCTTGGCTCCGACAGCTTCTTGCTGAGCTCCACAACCCCCTCTCCCGGAGCACGCTTGTCTACTGCGACAACGTCAGTGCGGTCTACCTCTCCACCAACCCTGTTCAGCACCAACGGACCAAGCATGTGGAGATCGACCTCCACTTTGTTCGGGATCGGGTCGCTATCGGCGATGTTCGGGTCCTCCACGTCCCGACCACCTCGCAGTTTGCTGACATCTTCACCAAGGGTCTCCCGTCCTCCACCTTCTCCGAGTTTCGCTCCAGCCTCAACATCACTAGTGGCTAGTTGCGTCTGTGGGGGGGCTCGTGTGTGTGTGCTCTTGTTTCTTTCTTGTCTAGTCTGCAACTCCGCTGCGTCGGTAGTTGAGACTGCGGGAGGGTGTTGGAATATGTGTGTGTACAGGCCCATGAGGCCCATGTATGACTCTATTACATTGCTACCCTTCTAGGGTTGGCCCATCTATCCAATGACAGAATTCTAGCATATGTGACATTTCTACTCAATTCAAGGGATGATAAGACCAGTTGCCTGCACTATAAAAATAGATTGATTTGACAATTCATGTTGAGTTGTTGACACATCTTTTTTAGCTTCTATTGCAGAAATTGAAAAATATGTTGTAGATTTTTTATGCACCCATTATGAAGTCCATGTTGATTCTATGAAATACATTGTAGATCTATTTATTAAGTAGCAGAGCGCACATTCTAGATTTATTTATTAAGTAGCAGATCATTTGATGAAGTCAAAGCTTAATTTCAGGGTCCTGTTTCTGGTTATCGGGTATATTGCGGACATTCATTTCAGCATTCGTTGCTTCATATGAGGTATCTTATCAGGTAAATGCAAATCTATTGGTTAGTTACAGTCATTATGTTTAAATTAACTCTTGGTGAAGGTAATACTAAGGAGCTTAACTGGTTGGTTGCATTATTTTCTGTACAGAAAGAAGACAGTTCTCTTGACATGATTTCAAGTATTTTATGTGAAGTTTATGATGGAGAGGTACTAATATGATTATTGTGACTGTTGATGTGGAATAGTATGCATGAGGACTACAGAAATCATCTTATGATCTTTTAATTGTACAGGAATCTCTCTGTATGCAATTTTGGGACAAAGATAGTTTTGTTGATGGTCCAATCAGATCTGTTCTTCATATGGTGGAGAAGGAGTATCCTTTTCAGATATCTGAACTGATACGCTTCTTATCAGCGGTTTGCCATGGGACCTGGCCTTCTCATTGTGTGTATGTTATTTTTTCTTTCTTTATTTATTGGCACTACTGTGTTGGGTTTGATGTTCCTTCCCCAATAGAAAATTGTGTCCCTCCTATATGTTGTTACTGTGATATGGTTTACTCAGACAAACATAACTTCAATATGGATGGTGAAATTTGTTGTATTTGATAAGAGAACATTTATACTGTTATTTTTTTCTCTGATATCCAGTTTTTAGAATAGTGGTGATGTTTTCCACTGCCATGTCATGTGCATGAACTTGTATTTTCTTTATCTGTGGATGAAATATATAAAAAAAACTGGATATAAAAAAAACTTGTAGTAATGTATTTCAATATTTTTGGGGCTTACTTTGTCGCAGATATAATTATCTTGAGAGGATGAATGGAGTTACAACAATTTATACCATCCCTTGTGTTGTTGACGGTGTGGGTTATGGCCATCAAATTGAAAGCCATCATCCAGTCAGCATTCCTGGTATTGAAGGCATTACAATTCCCCATGGGACCCATGGCTACATTTTGAAAGTTCTTCAAGAGGATACTGTATTAGTTCGCTGGGAGGTAGACTATCTTTTTTGTACTACCATACTTACTGTATGCTTGCATACTTCCACATTTTGTTTGATTATTTGATTATTATTCAAAAATTCTTTGCTTCTTCTAGGTCAATTCTTCTTTATGTTTGCATGTTTTTGCATTCATTTGGTGCATCTTTATGCCCTATATTTAGTTTTCATGATAATGATAGCAAATTCTGTTTGTTGCTACTAAATTGCTTGTTCTTTTATTTGGTTGAGGACAGCAATTTTCTACTTTAATTGATTAATTGACTAGATTGTGCTCCAGGTGATTACAAAAGTGTTGTAATGTAACCACTTGACAAGGGGGATCAACAAATGATAATAATAAAATAAGGGAACCAGAATATAAAATAGCAAAGTCTTTTTTCTCGAATTATGTAGGAGAGCTGCGGACTATTTCATTAAAATAGAGAAAAGAGAGTACAATGGGCTGAAGCAGAGAGGCCGACCCGAGCACAAAAAACCACTCACACCACACTCCCTATGAAGCTAACAAACAGCAAACATGCCACAAACAGAAAAAGAAAACTTGACCGAGCCTTTCAATGCCCCTGCCAAACACCACACTCATCCCTAACGGCTTGGAGGAGCCCAGGTGATATGTTTGTTTGAGCCCCATAAAAAAAACACAGGAATTCTTATGCTTCCAAACTTCCCAAGCCACAATAATGATTATAGAATTCAAACCCTTGCGCAACTCTTTGGGAGAGCTCCTGTTGGTGTTCTCCCACCAGGTAGGGAAGTGCCACTCCATTGCAGTAGGTGCAACAGCAGTCAGGACCAAACTCTGCAGGATCATAGACCAAATTTGCTGAGAACACAAGATAGCAGAATATGATTGATTGTCTCCTTGGCTTGATCAGAAAAGGTGCAGGCAGCTGGGTGAGGCGGGCCACCCTTTGCAAGGTGATCCGCCATCCGACACCTGTTGTTAATGGCCCAACCAGATGAAAAAATTGTAGCTCTAAGGGGCCCAACTCCAAATCCTCCTCCATGTGGCACATTTTATGGTGGCAATGACTTGCTTGTATAAGTGGCAGATTGTGCCAGCTTCCAATGGTGATGATTCTGAATATCTTGTTGTAGGACAAGACCATCCACTAGGTCACAAATCAGTAAGTACTCCACCAAAACCTGTACCGTTAATGCCCCTTGATATCAGACACCCATCTTCGATTGATCAAGGCTTGAGCTACTGTCCGACACTTCATGGTGAAAGCAAATGAGATTGCATGGAATGATTGTGATATATAATATATATATATATATATATATATATATATATATATATATATATATATATATATAGCAAGTGTATATTAGGCAAGTCCACAATCAGTGTGATTAGCACCTGCCATATACTGCTTGTATACTCTGCCATATTGGCCATATATATATGAAGGTCACCCCCCCATGTTGGGCGTGTGGTGTGTCCCCAATCTCTGCCATTCTACATGGTATCACAGACCGAGATCAATTAGATCCCGGACCTTCTGCTTCCGCCTCCTTCCTCCCCACCTCTCTCCTAGGCGCTTCCCCTCCCTGTGGCAGCATGTCTCCCAACTCCGTCGATGCCTCGGCCACAGCCGCTGCTGCAGCCGCTGCCGCTGCCGCTGCCGCTGCTGCACCTCCACCACCACCGCCGCAGGCCATCGTCATCCACCCCTAAACCGCCGTGAACGTGAAGACTCACATTCCGGTGACCCTGGAGCTGAAGAATCCCAACTTCACCAAGTGGGCTTCGTTCTTCAAGTCCTTGTGTGGGAAGTTCAACCTTCGGCCCCACATCGACGGGCCAGATCCACCAGCTGGACGTGAAGAATGCCTTTCTGCACGGTCACCTGCACGAGACGGTCTACTGTCAGCAGCCCCCCGGCGCGCCCCGACGCCGTCTGTCTTCTCCAGCGCTCCCTCTACGGCCTCAAGCAGGCACCACGGGCGTGGCACCAGCGCTTCGCCACGTACGTCCGACAGCTCGGCTTCGTCGCGTCTGCCACCGATACTTCCCTCTTCGTCTACACCGAGGGTGGTGCCTATGCCTACTTGCTACTATACGTCGACGACATCGTCCTCACAGCTTCCTCGGATGTTCCGCTCCGCCGCATCATCGATCGCCTTCACTCTGAGTTCGCCATGACGGACCTTGGGGAGCTCCATCACTTCCTGGGGATCTCCGTCACTCGCTCCTCCGACGGGCTCTTCCTCAGCCAAAGGCAGTACGCGGTGGATCTTCTTCAGAAGGCGGGCATGGCCGAGTGTCACTCGACATCGACGCCTGTCGACTCTCGTGCCAAGCTCTCTGCCACGGAGGGCGCTCCCGTCGCTGACCCCGCCACGTACCGGAGTCTCGCCGGCTCTCTTCAGTACTTAACGCTCACTCGCCCTGACTTGGCGTACGCTGTACAACAGGTTTGCCTCTTCATGCATGATCCGCGCGAAGCTCACCTTGCGTTGATCAAGCGCATACTTCGGTATGTGAAGGGCACACTGTCGGCTGGCCTCCACATCGGCACTGGGCCTGTCGACAAGTTGATTGCCTACTCCGACGCTGACTGGGCAGGGTGCCCCGACCCCCGCCGCTCCACATCAGGCTTCTGCGTCTTCCTCGGCGACAACTTGGTATCCTGGTCGTCCAAACGGCAAACCACGGTGTCCCGGTCCAGTGCGGAGGCCGAGTACCGGGTTGTTGCTCATGTGGTCGCAGAGTGTTGTTGGCTTCGACAGCTCCTTCAGGAACTTCACATTCCCTTGAAGGTCGCCACTGTTGTCTACTGTGACAACGTCAGCGCTGTCTATATGACAGCCAACCCGGTCCACCACCGCCGTACCAAGCACATTGAGATCGACATCCATTTCGTCCGTGAGAAGGTGGCTCTTGGCGAGGTTCGGGTTCTCCATGTGCCGTCCAAGCATCAGTTTGCTGATATCATGACAAAGGGGCTGCCGATTCAGCTATTTGAGGATTTTCGGTCCAGTCTCTGCATCCGGATTCCTGACGCTTCGACTGCGTGTATATATAGCAAGTGTATATTAGGCAAGTCCACAATCAGTGTGATTAGCACACAATCAGTGTGATTAGCACCTGCCATATACTGCTTGTATACTCTGCCATATTGGCCATATATATATGAAGGTCACCCCCCCATGTTGGGCGTGTGGTGTGTCCCCAATCTCTACCATTCTACAGATTGATTGAATTGATTAAGAGAGGTGATGTGCATATATATAGGGGGAGGAGATCTTGAGGTTTATAGAAACAGCACCACATGGTTTAAGTTCAGTTTTCCTGGTTGAGTCATAGTTCCAGTTTGGTCTTGATAACTTGCCATACACAAAGTATCAAGGTTCTAAAAGGGGAACATCGTGTTAAGTGTCCATAGGTGAATTTTGATTTTGAGTGTGGTCTAGCAAGGTGCCACACCTGCAGAATTGCAATAGCATAGCTCCAATTTTTTTCTTTGACTAAAGTACTTGATCAACCTCTCTGGTTTCATATATAATTTTAAAAAGGTAGTTCTACTATGAAAAGTAGATTATGTTGATTGATTGTTGCTTTCTCTATTAGTTCATTTTCTGCATATTTTTGCTGACATAGCTACATTGGTCTAGTTCCCGCATTCTGGGGTATTCTTTTTGCTCATAACACTGGCGCAAGAGCTCCATTCATGCAATTACAAGGAGGCATCTGATATCATCGACCTATTTTATCGGATGGTGTCGTCAAATAAGGTATTGCTACTTTGTTCAATGGCGTACTGTCGGCGCAAAAATGTTGCAAACAACACCGCCTCCGTGCTCCCGCTAACCAAATCCAAAATTTGGTGCAAACACCTACATCATGAGTTGCTAGGCTGTTTTGGTGCACCTAATCGATATATCAATTCGTTGTGTTTATATCAAAAGACCATGAGAAATTCAGTCTCCATTTGTTCCTATTCTTTTTCTTTCGTTTAAGATTATGCTGTTTTTATGCTGTTTTATGCTAAGTATGAACTATTGTTTTGAAATTTGAATATATAGGACCTGTGCTTCGCTTTGTTGCATGTTGACAAGTCACCGGCTGTTCAAACATCGAATAACTTAGGACAAATGGAAAAGCATGTCAGGTTTGAGACATATTGTCAGCTTCAGTTTAATACTTTGGACATTATATATTATCAAGTTATATTCTTTGTTCTTTTCAGGATTGATATCGCTAAGATATTTTGCAATTCCATTTTCAAATATGTGCGAGATGTTAATAATGCTGACATATTGTCAAAAACCCTTGGTCTGCTAGCAGAAATGATCAAATGGTAAGTTAGTTTCTCTTAGTTTGTTCCTATAATTGAAGTGGCTATGAAGTTTTGTAATGAAGCTCAGCATTTGTTTTGTACTGTGCCTGCCAGCCAAGACTTAGTACTATTGTGTATCTGGGTGACACATGCAAAATTTTATGAATTGGGAGAAACATATTTTCCTTACATTCACGATAATTGGGTGATTGTTTTGGTGACGCGCAAAATTTGTGAATTTAAGAACCATTTGTTGCTACCTTTATCGTATTTGGGTGACACTTGCACCATTTTTTGAATTGGGAGAAGCACCTGTTGGTATGTTTGTTAATTTGGTGGCTATGTTTATAAACATTCTATGAATCTGGACGACACAATTGATTCATATATAGTAGAATGGTAAAAAGAACAAAGCAAACGCAATACCAGCTATTCCGAGGCTAACACTGTTACATAGTAAATGCATTCATTTCTTGAACAAATTTGTAGTTACTTTAAATCTACTTATTATTTATTGATATGAGTTGTGTGTATTCATATTTTTTCTGGAACATACAGGCCATGTGTATTCATATCTGGTGGAGTGTGTTTGGTAGTTTTGGATTGTAATCTGATATTGCCATATGCATGTAGTTGGTGTCTTGACCTCTAAGTCTATGTATCCCATGCATTATGCCCAATCTACTATGTGATGAGGGACGGTCCCGATCTTCACGACGTAGAATCTTGTTCTTGATAACTAGCCAAAGATTGACCGATAACTTGCTGCAAGTAGCGATGACTAGTGCAACCTGACGATACGCACAAGGAGCCAACCACTGTCTCTATACAGCAGCCTGAACCAAGGATTCGCCCAACCACTCTCAAAGAAACCAACCTACGCAACAAATGTCCTCCTCTTCATGTGTATACCTAAGTACAACAAATGTAGAACACTTAGGTAGTACTCCCTCCTTTCAAAAGTCTCGATCGTATTAGCAAAATGTATTTTTTCAAAAGTCTCCATCGTATTAGGTGGTCCCTTCGTATTTTCTGCGTTTCCCGGGAGTCCGACGCCTCGTATCTAATGCGGGTCTTTTACTACGCCGCCCTCCCGTCATTTTCGTATACGGATCCGTCATCTGCATGCACGGTGAAAGGGGAGTGCCGGACTTTGCCAAGCGCGTGATGAGTGCGTGCGGTAACGGCGTTTGGTGCGGGGGTTAGCTAGAGATTTGTTGGGAACTCAACAGACGCCGGGATTAAATGACAATCGGGAATCCTTGAGCCCGTCTTGGTCACCGCACCAGAGCCTAATACGATAGAAACTTTTGAAAGGAGGGAGTATAACATTCTTAGAATTATCAAGATTAAAATCAATAAGGAATGAATTCGCCTGCTCTTGGAGTTTTCTAGAACGACTTCTTGTAAGTGGACCTTGAATTATATCATTTATGTTTGATGATGGCTGCTTAGTACTTGAAGTAGCATGCATGGTTGAGATGTCCTCGTCACTATACTTTCTTGGTATCATGAGTTTAGGTTTTGTTCCCAAACCCTAAGCCTAACGCTGCTGTGCCGCCCCTGGGGAGATTGATCTCCGGCAGGCGCAGCACCATATTGGTCCAATCTAGTTGATCCGCAGCATGCGGTGGCGTTTTCAGTATTTCCCGAACCCTATGGCTAATGCTGCTGTGGCGCCCTGGGGAGATTGATCTCCGCAGGGGCAGTGCCGTGTTGGGCCAATCTAGTTGATCCACAGCATGGGGTGGTGGTTTCAAGCATCCTCCGTTCCGCATTGTCAGGCTGATATACCATGGCCCTTGTAACCATCTTGCGACCTGTTGCATCGTATGGGTGCCACCGTCCAGGCCATGCCTTATTCTCCCATGCTGCTGGTTGTGTTGCGCCATGGTTTGTTTTTTTTTCCTCGAAAACACAGGAGAACTGCAGCATTTTCATTGCGTTGAGATTTGCTGTTTTTTCCCCAATGACTTGTTTGCCAATCCCTCCCTCATTATTCACTCGCTGGCTCTCCCAAGGACGTGATTTTTATCACATGCCCTCCCAGGCAGCAATGTCAATGCTCGTGGTCAAGCTACCTTCACAGTTGCCACTTATCTAGGCTGGTGCCACCCTTGTTGGTCTTCCTCGTTAAGCTGGCTCTTATCTAATGGACATTGCTGCTGGTGTTGCTAATGGATGATGTGTGAGCACTTGTTGATAGGTCCGAGCAGCCTTGTCCACCTTCACCATTCGATCGAGTCATGTTCCTATTGCAGCCGTCTGCAGGAAGATAGTGATTGTGTACTCATGTGCCTCTGTTGATGCTTCAGACCAGCACCTCCCGCTATGGCTTTGACCATGTCCACTTTGACCTCAGCTAGCTTGAGGACAGAAAGGGCTATTGTCCACAGAGCTACCTGTCATTTTCTATTCCAGTTACTGCATTTGCAATGTGATGTCGTTATGACTGCACGTGGTGTTAGTCTTCAATTTCTTCTCCAGTCTAACCGCCTACAGTGCTCTCACTATGACTGCTTCTCACTTTAACTGTTGCGGGATGTTAGCGTATATTGTATATTTGTTGGTTTAGCGTTGTAATTTGATATTGCCATATGTATCCGGGGAGGCGTCTGTCCAAGTCTTTGTACTGTATACCGCCCGAGGGGCTTAATGCAAATAGTGCATTATACCCAATGTGCTTTCAATACAAACTTACAAGGTAAAAGCGAGAGTACTGATAAACACTTCTATATTTTTGTCGTAATATTTGGCAAATAGACAAACATTCACTTTCTATCCTTTGTGTGATCCAAATGTCATTTTTGGTTATGAAATTTGAATATTTGATATCTCATTGTATAGAAGTTTCTTTTTGATTCTATTTGTGTTAAGTAATTAGTATGCTTATGAGTTATAACATGCCATAACTGATGCTTATTGTTCTGGTAGGAACTCGAGCAATTGTTGTAAAACTAAAATTAATTTTAGATTCACATTGTAAAAGATCCTATCTTGCGAAACTGTCATTTCTGTAAAGCTTTTAATTAATGAGCTGTTATTGTGTCTATTTAGTGCTCCTTATCACGTGTTTGATTCGGCGTTTGAGTGCAACATCTTCACTTCACAATTAAATGGTCCATCAAGGTAATTTTTATTTTCATTCTGTTTGAATTATTTGGTGTGTCATTGAACATGGGACATCAGAAATACCCTTGCTTTATGTTTCTGTAATTTTTGCTTTGATTCTTGAAAGTGAACTTCCAACATATGACTGCTGCAATTACCTCTGCAGTGATTGGTTACTTTCTGGTGCCCTAGCTAGAATGCTTTTTGCTGCCTCTGAAGGAAATGGAGATTGTTCTTCACTTACATCTTCAGGCATGTATTATTCAAGATAATAATATTTTTTCTTCTGACTTTCAACATTTTTCATTTTTCATTTTTAATGTCATTTCTAGTTGTATTTTCAATCTGTTACAGTTGACCCAACATGGTAGATTAAATGCTCATTGTTTTTTTGGTTGGTTCCTTTTTATTAGCGTATGAGGAATACCATTTTTCTGATTTTTGAATACTAGGAAAATCTGTCTTGAGCATGTATGTTGATAATGGCAAAACCTTTCTTGAACGTTATATGTTGATATTGAGATTTACTCCTACTGGCACCTTGTGGTAATGTGGTGTACTGCAGGCACGAAGGAGCTCCAGAGGCTATCTCTGGACTCTGGGCTAGGCCGTAGCTGCTAGATGTCTCTTGTTTTATTGAATAGCGCACATGTAATGTAATCTTTATCTAGCGTGTGGACTCATGTTTTATGTTTTAGAGTTGATTGGATCTATGCTATATATTTTTTTCTGTGGAATGAGGCAGGAGCTCTGCCTAATCTATGCCATTATAATTTCTCTGGTTTTGGAACATGCCATTACTATTTGTGATACTTGAATGGTGCTATTACAATTTACATGTATACAAAAAAAAATCACTAAAATAATATGGCTACTCCTGCACAACTGAGAAGAAAAATACTGCTACAGTGGACATACAACTTGACTAGGTCCTGGTGATCTGGTCCTAGAAAAGCAGTGTCCACATATATGTAAAGCTATTTGGTTTACACTGATCTTTGTTCACTTTTGGCCACTCAGTAGTCAATTTATTCTCATTTAAGTATATGAGTTAACTATTTTGAGAAGTGTGGAATAAGTTCAAAGAAAATTAACGCTTTTGTCATAATAGTATCCTATATGGAAATCTAATACCAAACTATCCATTTGGTTCAAGTTCAGAATCTCGTGATTGTAAACAATTCAGTTTCTGACCCCTGGATGGCTGGATGTATATGTTTTGAAACATAGTGGAGCTCTTAGAAAGTATGTTGTACACTTAATGCATAAATAAAATTATTTGATTTAAGCAAAATTAAGTTCTCTTGGTTAAAAATACCATGCACTGTTCAATCTTCAGTTGCCTTAACTCTACAATCTGCATATGTTTTCGTTCTTTAACATAAGTGATGACCTGATCCATTGCTGTATTTTCCAGTGCTTGATTTTACCATTCAGGTTCTTCGGAAAGGAGCAGATGCTGATGATATAATATCACCTTTAATTGTTTTCTCAATTCAGTACATCATGGTTAATCATGTGAACTGGAAACGCAAGGAATATAGTCGTTGGAAGACAACCCTTCGGGTATTGTTTTTATTATTTTTTTACGCTTGTTACCTGTGATTTTTTTAGTACTTGTAGTCATAGCTCAACATGCTAATGGGTTTAAAAACCCACCCTATACCCAACCTAACCCAAAATAAATTAACTCCCTTCTATAACCCACCCCACTCCATAATTCTATAGCTTCAACCCAACCCAATTCAACCCATAAACTAGTTATACCCGTGGATTTATTATTAGAACCCATGGATTTGCACAAAATGTATATATAAGCTTATATAAGGCATATGTGTTCACATTAAAAGTCGGACTCTGAATTTAAAATCTCGTGTTCACATTATAAAATTTTATTGAAACTGGCTAGAATTTGTTGCGCATCATTTAATGCAGGAAGCAGCTACTTCATGCTAGCTGGCACTACCATATCAATATGTGGGCCCTACATCAAAGCCGGACTTTAGAAATAAAAGCTCACGTTCACACCTTAAAATTTTATCAAAACTGAGTGAAATTTGTTGCAGTTGATTTAAAATAAGCATCAATATCTAGGCATTATATCAAAAGACAAGACCCTAGAAATAAAAGCTTGTCTTCACACCTTAAAATTTATCAAAATTGATTATCGGATAAGGTTTAAAATGTCATGAAGCTAATCTATGCTAGTTAGCATAGCAAAATTTACATGTGAGTCTCACATCAAAAGCTAAACACATTTCCATATCAATATATATGTAAGCTAAACACATTTCCAAGTCAATATATATGTGTAGTATGATATATTAAAATTTAATATCAATCCATGGTTTCAACCCATGGGTTCAACCCATTCAAGCCCAAAGAAAAAAAGAACCCAAACTCAACCCATCCAATCTAGTTTTCTATTAAATCCAACGCAACCCAACCCGCTAGGCCTTGTTTGGATGCATATGTATCTCCCTCAAACCACATGGGTTGGAGCGGAATTTAGTTTAGAGCCTGTTTGGCAGGGCTCCTCTTGAGGGGCTCCTGCAGAGGAGCCGGAGCCATTTTGGAGAAGCCCCAATTTGGGGCTCCTCCAACACGGCTCCGGCTCCTTTGCTTTTTGCTGAAAAACGGCTTCTCTAGAAAACTGTTTGGCAGGGCTCCTCCACAGAAGCCAGAGCCGGAGCCAGCGAGAAGCCCTGCCAAACAGGCTCTAAACTAAATTCCACTCCAACCCATGTGGTTTGAGGTAAATACATGAACATCTAAACAATCCCTAAGTAAATCAATCCATTCCTACCCATCCAAAGTGCACCCACTAGAAAACCCAACACATTAGCAGGGTGAGTCATAGCCCTATTTTTTTTCCTGTCGATTGAACTTAATAGGCATAATAATGTAAAATTTTCCACTTAGTTGGCTGTGATTCTTATTTCATTTTAATAGATTTAGTTTAGAAACATTTCAGTTTTGTTGATCTTGTTTTCATTTGTTGTTACCATTGATAATATTAAATATTGCATTTGAACTGTAATTGACTAGGTGTTTGAATTGGTGAAAAGCTGTATTCAAGTAAAACCATTGTCATCAAAGCTTGGTGGCATCATTTGGGAAATTCTACTATATGATTCATCTGTCCATGGTGTACTCTGGAGCATATTATCTGTGTCAACACAATTGCTGCATGTAAGGATATTCTTTCTGTTAGTATTAATATAATCATTGGCTTTGTGACGTTTATATGATAATCTGTTAAGAAAGTTTCAGGACTCATATAGGAGGAATTATCATGGTCTTAAGGATATTGAAGATATCCAGCTTGTCCTTTGCAATGGACTTGATATTTTATATCACATCATGTCCAATTTACCAGAGGTAAAACAAGGATGGCATGTTGTTATTCCAGTTTCAATGTAAATTTTACAACACCTTGATATTTTGCTAATACAGTTTATAGTTTTGTCCATTGTTGTAAAGTATGTTTACAGCTACACATTTGTTACATGTGATGTATTGGTATGAATTTGAACTAAGCTACCATCATGTGCAGCATACTACTATACTTAATACGTAGTAGTTAATACTGATTGTGAGATACATATAAGAAGTAATAAAGAGCTCAAAAGGACTAATTATTGGAGGCATTACACATAATGAAACCATGCCAATATTGTGCTTTCAAAGTGTTATCAATGCTTGTTATATTAAATAAGCCAGATACTGTCTAATTATGTTTCCCTGAAAGCATCCAAGTGATTAATGACCTGATAGATTATTAAATTCAGCTTCTATCTGAAAAAACTTTAGTGAATCCCATGATACTCCTTTTTTAGGCAGGGATGTTATATTTGCACTTTTCAATAGTAACATCTTAGAAGGTGCAAAGTCTGATGTCTGTGTCTTTACTATCTCTGGCCATAAATAGAAGGTGTTTGGGCATGGTTCAGTCAAACTTTTGACTCTTTGAGCAGGAACAAGTTTTAAAGTATTAAGTTTGGAAACATGACATTTGTATTGTAGATTTGTCTTGAAAAATTCTTTCACAATCTCATAATTTATATTCTAATAGAAAATAGTGGTCAGATGTAAACATTGGAGACTATATCATGTTCAAATACGTCAAGCAGTTTTATACTTTTTGAAAAAGTCAAGCAGTTTTTACTGTGGAGGAGTATTTTCTTAACTCTGGTTAGAGTATGCTGACAAGAATTATTTTGCATATGGTGGTAAATACTGCTAGAACTCATTTTCTGGATGATTGGGCTAACCCTAGAAGGGTAGCTATATAGCAGAGTCATATATGGGCCTTAATACACACATACTCCCAACACCCCCCCGCAGTCTGAACTGCCGGCGCAGCGGAGTTGCAGACTGGACAAGAAAGGAAGAAAAGCACACACACTAGCCCCAACATATGACATGTTTGTAGGCTTGCAATCCTAGTGTTTGATCTAGAATATGAACCTCAATTGTTTAGCTCAACATGGGCAAGATAACCATTCTAGGATGTGTGAACAAGCTTGTCCATGGTTTAAACCGAGTTAAATATTTGGGGCAAGTAATCTAGATTGAACCACTGGTGGAGGAAACTCGGAGAAGGTGGAGGACGCGAGGCCGTTGGTGAAGATGTCGGCAAACTAGGAGGTGGTCGGGACATGGAGTACATCGATTTTCACATGCTTGGTCCGCTGGTGTTGAACAGGGTTGGTGGAGAGGTACACCGCACTATCGTTGTCGCAGTAGACAAGCGTGCTTCGGGAGAGGGGACTGTGGAGCTCGGCAAGAAGCTGTCGGAGCCAAGAGGCCTCTGCCACGCCGTTAGCGACAGCGCGGTACTCCGCCTCGGCACTAGAGCGGGAGACCACCGATTGGCGCTTGGACTACCAGGACACCAGGTTGCCGCCTAGAAAGACAGCGTAGCCGGAAGTGGAGCGCCGACTGTCCGGACACCTGGCCCGGTCGGCGTCGGTGTAGACGACGAGCTCTGTGGAGGCCCCGTGGAGGAGCAGGTTGTAGTTGACACTGCCTCGGAGGTAGCAGAGGAGGAGCTTGAGAGCAGTGAGGTGGGGCTCTCGGGGATCATGCATGTGGAGGCATATCTGCTCAACTGCATAGGTGATGTCCGGCCTGGTGAAGGTGAGGTACTGAAGTGCACCGGCAAGACTCCGGTACGTAGTGGGGTGTGTCACTGGGGTGCCCTCTGCCTCTCACAGCTTGGCCTGAGTGTCAACTAGAGTGGAGCAGGGCTTGCAGTTAGTCATCCCAGCTCGCTCCAGGATATCAAGAGTGTACTGCCGCAGGTGAAGGAGACCTGTGGGACGAGGCTCAACTGTGACCTCGAGAAAGTGATGGAGCACACCAAGATCCTTCATAGCCAACTCCTGCTGAAGAGAGGTGATGATACGTCGGAGTAGTGACAGACGGGAGGCTGTGAGCACAATGTCATCAACATATAGCAGCAGATAGGCAGTATCAGCTCCTTAGCGATAGATAAACAGAGAAGTATCTGACTTGGCCTCCACGAATCCAAGTGTCAGCAGGTAAGCAGCAAACCGAGAGTACCAAGCCCGAGGGACATGCTTGAGGCCGTAGAGGGACTTGTTGAGCCAGCAGACCATTTCAGGGCGAGAAGAATCAACGAAGCCCGTAGGCTGGCTGCAATAGATTGTCTCGGTCAGAGTACCATGCAGAAAAGCATTCTTGACATCCAACTGATGCACAGGTCAGGAGCGAGAGAGAGCGAGTGAGAGAACCGTGCGGACGGTAGCCAGCTTCACCACTGGACTGAACGTCTCATCGTAGTCGACTCCAGGGCGCTGAGTGAAACCCCGGAGAACCCAGCGAGCCTTGTACCGATCAAGGGTACCATCTGCCCGCCGCTTGTGTGTCCAGATCCACTTGCCCGTGACGACGTTGGAGCCAGGTGGACGGGGCCACCACATCCCATGTCTGGTTGGCGAGGAGCGCCGCGTACTCTCTTCCATCGATCTGACGAGGAGCTGCTCCGCCTCAGCGGCGATCTGACGAGCCAGGGCATTGGCCGCATCACGGGCAAGTGGCATTGGCCGCCTCAGCGTACTCTCTTCCATGAACCTTAGTATTTCATTCAATTGAAAGATTATACCATCCAAAGGTCCCTTTATATGGGTTATTAGTCATGAAACACTAAGGTCATTGTTGAAAGTACAAATAGTTTGCCACATAGCATGGGACACTAGCATGTAGCATTGAACGAGGAGAAAATTGGTGGGTCTTGTCTTTTCTGCTGTTGTCATGGTTTCATGGACTCAAGTCCATGTGCCTCAAAAGGTATCTAGATTGTAAAACCATGTACAAGGCTGCCTAGAATACTACTGGAGCCATTTCATCACCCTCGTAAGGATGCCAAAGGAGCAATTGTACACACCTTTAACGTCAGTATGTTTGGCTATTAGGACATCGATTGGTTCTATGGAAATTTTGACCTGATACTTGATAGGTTGATAGTAGTATTTCATTTCTGATTCACCTGTCATAGTTTGGCAGGGATGCCATTGCTATGTCATGCTGTTTTTTTTGTGACTCTTGTTATTCTTTCAGGATTTACTGCCAAATCCACCATTCATTACCATGGTTTTGTCATCTTCATTGAAGCCGTTTTCTTTTATCACAGCTCTAATATCATTGATGTCCTTTCATAATTCTGTAAGTTTACATTTATGTGCACTGAGCAGAGTCTTTGCATTTATTGTACTGACTTCAATACTTTTACAAATGACGTAATGTATTGTTTAATTATGGCCTGTCAGGAATGTCATGTATCCTGTCATGTTATCTATGTTTATATTGTAAGGTTAATTGCATAGTTTGCAGTCTTTGAGGGGTGTCTCTAGAGGCCCTAGGTCAACTATTTAAAAATGACACATGTAACACTTGTTTCACTGTAGAAATCCATCCATGTGAAACAAGGGTATTTTGGTTCCATTTTAGAAAGAAACAAAGGAAATGAAAAGAGAAGAAATGTATCTTATTTCTGTAAGAGTACTTCAAAGGATGGAGAAATTGTTGTCTTGTTCGCATTTTTGAAAGTTTGCATCAATATTGGAAAATTTTTGTTTGTAGTGAGCTATGCTCAAGTGTGCATGTAGAATAACCAATCTTGGAATGAAACCATCTGTTTTCTGAAACTGTTTGGATTTTATATTCACTCAATCCATTCATGTATTTTCTGGACTTTTTCGCTGGTGAGGAAGTTATGTGAACATCAGTTGATAGAACAAAAACTGCTCCCTGTGTGTATCAATGTAAGGCATATTTTGGTTCAAGAAAAAGTCTTTGAAAGTATATTTTGACCTTTTGTTTCTCTTAAAATGTAAGCTAATTGCTACAAAATCGTCACTCTAAACGTTTTGAATACAGATTAGCTACATTTTTATACTTGATGTTCATTCATTTTCACTTATTGTTGGGCAAAACTTCTTAGGTTTGATATTTCAAATTAAAGACACCTTACATTGATGGATTGCTTCTGATGGCCATCTTGTTGGCCTGAAAATGAGAATTTATGAAATTGGTTGCGCCTCTCTTTTTTAATAGTTTATTTATTATGCCTGTATCTTATCAATGTTTTATAATTGAGGCTGAGGATCCTCATTTGTTTCTCAAGGATGTGCAAGTAGCTGCTGCTAGAGCATTCTCAGCATTGTGTTTCATTGCATATAAGGCCCAACCACAGTTGATTGAAAATGCCAGCTTTACTGGTAATGTTGCTGAGGTTAGTACTTTATCACATGATGTTTGCTCAGTCCTTCATTGTTTATGTGCTGATGTCACTCCTCTTATAGTCTTATGTTTCCTTCCCCTTTCACAATTGCTCTCAGATTCGGAGATTGGAATCAAGTATATCCTGCATTCTAGATGAGGATGATAAAACTAATGATTGTTCGGTTGTGGCTGTATTCAACCTTTTGACATCTGCTGCTCGTTATCAGGTGTTGTTTCTTCCATAATGTTCATATTTTGAGTACAGAAATAACAAGTGAGATGGTCGTTGATGTCAAAATGTTATCCCATCAGGCCAGTGGAGAAATTCTCTTTTGAATATGTTTGTGATTCAGATTTTCATATTATCATTATATAGTGATCACCACTTTTGTGAATCATTTTTTATCATATTTATTTATATAGCAGTATAGCACGCCTGAGGTACTGAATCTCTGATTTTATATAATTTGTTGCATAGACTATCAAATAGAGTTATTCATATGCTGTCTTTTGACAAATATTTCCTTAAATGTCATTACTATAATTCTCCAAATCAGCATCTGTTGTTGCAAAACAACTTGACTGTTTCATAGAATTATTCATATGCTATATTTCAACAAATAAGTCCTTAAATGTCATTGCTAATTGTTGGAGTATATGTAGTCAGGCCCATGAGGCCCATGTATGCTACTACTATATAGCTACCCTTCTAGGGTTAGCCCATTAATCTAATTAGACTATTCAACATGGCATCAAGCTAGGGAACTTTTCCTCCCACCCAGCCGTCGCCAGGCAGCAGGCACCACCCGCCGCCGCTGACCATGGCCGGCGGCGGCCCTCCTCCCCCCCCACCTATTTCCACGTTCCCCCCCCTTCCCCCACCCGACCTGGGCCCAGATCACCGGGCGGCCAGACGGCCAGCCGTAGCTCTCCGCCGGCGCGACCTCCCTTCTCATCGAGGCCGTCGCGGGAGACGACGCCCCCGACCCCCTGCTCGTCGACGCCGTCGCGGGGGCCGGAGCGGGCGTGCGCAACGACCTCCTGGGGGGCGCGAGTGGGTTTGCCCTCCCGCGCAACCACGACGCCCTGCTCGCCGGCACCGGAGGGGCCCTGTTGGGCGGGCCTGGTGCGTCCCTGCTCGCCGGAGGGGCCCTGCTGGGCAGGCCTGGTGCGTCCCTGCTCGCCGGAGGGACCCTGCTGGGCGGGCCTGGTGCGTCCAGCGACGCCGCCGCCGCTGCCTATGCTGCATATGCAGCGGCTGCTGCTGCCGGCGGCTTGGGGATGCCACCGTCGGGCACTGCTGGGCAGAGCAGCTCCTTCCCTGCCATGTTCCATTCGCTCTCCGCACCATCGGCAGACTCCGCCCTTGTCGCAGCCCGGGCAGCTGCTGTGGCAGGGCAGACCCGCATGCGGGCGGCTGCCGAGGTTTGGGCCCGGGAGCGTGACGCCGTTGATGCTCTCACTCGCCAGATCGCAACGGCCGAGCAGCGACTCGCCCAACCAGTGTACCCCGACACCAGCGGCACCGCCACATCTTCTACCTGGACTGCACCCCGACCAGCGGCCTCTTACGCCCGCTGGAAGGACCTGGTGCTTCTCACCCTTCGCCGCTACGCCCTCGACGACCACGTCCTCATCGACGCTCCGCCCGCGGCTCGGGGTGCGGCATGGTTGCGCCTTGACAGCATCGTCCTGTCTTGGATCCTCGGGACTGTCTCTCTCGACCTCCACGACCTCGTTCGCGGCGTCCCTGAGAACACGGCTCGGAGTGCCTGGCTGGCCCTTGAGGGTCAGTTCTTGGGCTATGCCGAGGCCCGGGCCTTGCGGCTCGACGTGGCCTTCCGTACCTTTGTCCAGGGTGACCTCTCTGTCCGCGACTACTGCCAGAAGATGAAGACCATGGCTGACGCCCTTGGTGACCTTGGCTGGGCCGTGGAGGACCGGAACTTGGTCCTCAACGTCCTTCGCGGCCTCAGCGAGCGCTACGCTCACCTCCGCACGTGGATCGCCCGCCAGAAGCCCTTCCCCTCCTTCCTGCAGGTCCGTGACGACCTTTGCCTGGAGGAGATTACTCAGGGCATCCAGCCTGGGTCCCTTCCCGCTTCGGGGCCCTCGTCCTCTTTGACAGCCCTTGCGGCTACTCCGTCACCCCGTCCTGCCGCTACGTCGTCCCTGTTGGGTCCTCCTCCCGGGCCGAGCGGGGGTGGGGGGGGGGGTCGTGGTGGTCGCCGTCGCCGTGGGGGCGGGCGTGGTGCGGGTCCGGGGCGTGGGGCGACCACGCCGCCACGGGGTGCCCCTTGGCCCACCTTCACCAACCACTAGACCGGGCGCATCTCCATGTGGCCTTTCCAGGCCACCGGGGGCGAGCCTCGCCCACCGGCGGACATGCTCGCCGGGGTCCCGTTCGCCCCGACCTCGGCTTCGTGGACTCTACCTCCCGGGGCTCCGTGGACTCCACCTCCCGGGGTCACGCCCGGGCTTGTCGGTTGGGACCCGACGGCCTTGGCCCGCTCCTTCGGCACCATGGCCCTCACTCCTCCAGTCGGCCAGGACTAGGTCGCGGACTCGGGTGCCACCTACCACACCACCTCCGACCCCGGTATACTATCCTCTGTCTACCCTCCTTCCTCCTCCCACCCTCGTCCATCATGGTCGCGAATGGATCATGTCTTCCTGTCACTTCCGTGGGTGCCTCTCACACTCACGGTCCGTTTCGGCTTCCTGATGTCCTGGATGCTCCCTCTTTGGTTCACAACCTTCTTTCTATTCGTCGTTTTACAGCTGACAACTCTTGTTCTGTTGAATTTGACTCCTCTGGTCTTACTGTGAAGGATTTGGCTTCCTGACGTACTCTACTCCGCTGTGACAGCTCGGGGCCCCTTTACACCCTTCGGCTTCCTACATCCACTTCTTCCGCTTCGTCCTCCGGGTCGTTAGCTGCTTTTGCCACCACTTCTTCCTCCACGACATGACACCGACGTCTTAGGCATCCTGGCCATGCCATTTTGACACAGCTTAGCAGTAGATCCGACATACCATGTACTCGCTCTCATGATGAGCACCTTTGTTATGCCTGTCAGTTGGGTCGTCATGTTCGTTTTCCTTTCCCTACCTCTAGTTCACATGCCACCCAGATTTTTGATCTTGTACATTGCGATCTATGGACGTCTCCTGTCATGAGCATTTCTGGCTATAAATACTACCTTGTTGTGGTTGATGATTTCTCGCACTATTCTTGGACTTTTCCTTTGCGTCTCAAGTCTGATGCTTTCTCCACGCTCCTCCACTTCTTCGCTTGGGTGTCCACTCAGTTCGGCCTCACTATCAAGGCCGTCCAGTGTGACAATGGGCGTGAGTTCGATAATCATACCTCTCGTGCCTTCTTCCTCTCTCACGGTATGCAGATCCGCATGTCGTGTCCCTACACCTCCTCCCAGAACGGCAAGGCTGAGCGCATGATTCGTACCACAAACGACACCATGCGCACCCTTCTCTTCCAGGCTTCACTTCCTGCTCGTTTCTGGGCTGAGAGTCTCCACACCTCCACCTATCTCAATAACCGCCTACCTTCTGTTGCCTGTCCAGCTACCCACTCCACACCACGCTCTCTTCGGTTCTCCCCCTCGTTACGAACACCTTCGTGTCTTCGGGTGTTGCGTGTTACCCTAAACACCACTGCCACCGCTCCCCACAAGCTGGCCCCCCGATCGACTCTGTGTGTCTTCCTCGGGTACTCCCCGGATCACAAGGGGTACCGTTGCTTCGATCTCACTCTCGTTGGATCCTCATCTCTCGTCACGTGGTGTTTGACGAGTCCGTCTTCCCTTTCTCCACACCTCACCACCCACCACCCTCCCACATGGACCTCTTCTCCTTGTTTCCCACTGACCGGTGGACCAGCCACCTTTGCTGTTATTTCCTGCAGGTACTACCCCACCGTGCCAGTCGTCGGGCGCGGCTGCCGACTCGACACTCTCCAGCCCTCGACGGGTCCGGACGCCGGCTGACGCCGTCTGGTGCTTGCCCTGGCGCTGACGCGGTGGCCATCGGCTGCGGTGCCGTCGTTTCGGGGTCTCCTCCTCGGAGTTCGCCACCGCCTGCACGTTCGGGCGTGTCTACCAGCGTCGCCCGTGGCCACTTCGGTACACCCGGAGCCGGCAGCCCACCTCGGTCTCCACCGGAGGCTTCTTCTCCACCGGCGACGCCTACACCGCCGCCTGCCGCCTCCGGCTGCACCCGACAGCGTGTACCACCCGCCTCTCCTGCACCACGACCCGCGTCATGTTCACCCCATGGTGACGCGGGTGCGCGGCCGGTTCCTTACCGCCCCGGGCTCTTGCGGCGTTGCCCGGTCAGCAGCAGGTCTCTCCGGTACCCTCCTCCGTCCGTGACGCCTTGTCGAACCCTCACTGGCGCCACGCGATGGAAGAGGAGTATGCGGCCCTCCTCGCCAACCAGATATGGGATCTGGTGTCGCGTCCACCGGCTTCAATGTCGTCACGGGCAAGTGGATCTGGACACACAAGTGGCGGGCTGATGGTACCCTCGAGCGGTACAAAGCTCGGTGGGTTCTCCGGGGTTTCACTCAGCGCCCTGGAGTTGACCACGATGAGACTTTCAGTCCTGTGGTGAAGCCAGCTACCGTCCGCACGGTTCTGTCACTGGCTCTCTCTCGCTCCTGGCCAGTTCATCAGCTGGATGTCAAAAATGCTTTTCTCCATGGTACTCTGATTGAGACGGTCTATTACAGTCAGCCGGCGGGGTTCGTTGATTCTTCTCACCCTGACTTGGTTTGCCGACTCAACAAGTCCCTCTACGGCCTCAAGCAGGCACCTCGGGCGTGGTATTCTCGGTTTGCGGCCTTCTTGCTGACTCTTGGGTTTGTGGAGGCCAAGTCAGACATGTATCTGTTTATCTATCGACATGGCAATGAGACGGCCTATCTGCTGCTATATGTTGATGACATTGTGTTGACTGCCTCCAGCCCGTCTCTCCTGCGCCGCATCATCACCTCCCTGCAGCAGGATTTTGCTATGAAGGATCTGGGTGTTCTGCATCACTTTCTCGGGGTCACAGTTGAGCCTCGTCCCACCGGACCCCTCCTTCACCAGCGACAGTACACTCGTGACATCTTGGAGCGGGCTGGGATGTCTGACTGCAAGCCCTGCTCTACTCCAGTTGACACTCAGGCCAAGCTGTCAGAGGCCGAGGGCACCCCCGTGACTGACTCCACTGCTTACCGGATTCTTGTCGGTGCTCTTCAGTACCTCACCTTCACCAGGCCGGACATCACCTATGCAGTCTAGCAGATATGTCTCCATATGCATGATCCTCGCGAGCCGTACCTCACTGCTCTCAAGCGGCTCCTCCGCTACCTCCGCGGCACCGTCGACTACGGTCTTCTAATCCACCGGTCCTCCTCCGCCGAGCTCGTGGTCTACACTGACGCAGACTGGGCCGGGTGTCCAGACACTCGACGCTCCACTTCCGGCTACGCCGTCTTCTTAGGTGGCAACCTTGTGTCTTGGTTGTCCAGGCGGCAGCCGGTGGTCTCCCGCTCCAGTGCCGAGGCGGAGTACCGCGCTGTGGCGGAGTCCCCTCTCTCGGAGCACGCTTGTCTACTGCGACACCGTCAGTGCAGTCTACCTCTCCACCAACCCTGTGCAGCACCAGCGGACCAAGCATGTGGAGATCGATCTCCACTTTGTTCGTGATCGGGTCGCCATCTTTGATGTTCGGGTCCTCCACGTCCTGACCACCTCGCAGTTTGCCGACATCTTCACCAAGGGCCTCCCGTCCTCCACCTTCTCCGAGTTTCGCTCCAGCCTCAACATCAGCAGTGGCTAGTTGCGTCTGTGGGGGGCTCATGTGTTGTGTGCTCTTGTTTTCTTTCATGTCCAGTCTGCAACTCCGCTGCGTCGGTAGTTGAGACTCCGGGAGGGTGTTGGAGTATATGTAGTCAGGCCCATGAGGCCCATGTATGCTACTACTATATAGCTACCCTTCTAGGGTTAGCCCATTAATCTAATTAGACTATTCAGCACTAATTTCTCCAAATCAGCACCCATTGTTGCAAAACAACTTAAGTACTGCTACACTTACAACCATTTGAGTACATCTGAAGATCCAAACTTTAAAATCTGTAAATACAATGTATGGTTTATACAGTACATGAGTTGTAAACCAAGTGTGCTCGGGAGTGTTGCAAGGGTTCTTGCCTCTGTTTTCTTCTTAATAATGATACACAGAAATCCTGCATGTTGGTGAAAAAAAGTACATGAGTTGTAGCTAAATGATTTTATTCAAAGCATTTCCAAACAACTTATCCACTACATGCCATCTGCTTTCAAAACATTACACTTATGACTATTGACTGGTGAAGCTGTTTTGGAAGCATTGGTTATTTTTCATGACTCATGACAGTATGGTCGAGCATGAGATTTTTTACCACTGATTGTGTTATTTCGAGCTGGTATAAACTATCCTTAATATTTTGAGATACATGTAATCGGTGAATCTCTAGACTTATTTGAGTTCTATGTGCTGCAAACAGTTTTCTCATAACCTCCACATTCCTGAACGTATGGTTATTTTGAAGTTTATTATGTTTGTGTTGCCATCTGACCTGTTTTTGTTCTTCATAGACAAACTGTTAAATAATTCACATGTGAATTAACCTGGCATATTTTTTTTGGCAGCCTGCTTTTCTTGGTTCCTTGATAGAGCAGAGTATGAAGTCAACTGACCATAATGCTTCCACCAATGATCGTGACAATGGAGTTTCTGTTACTTCAAAAAGTAATGCTAGACTTGTTGACCAAATCTTGGACTATATTGAAAGGTCCATTGAGCTCATGAATAGGTAAAGGATATATTACATTTGTCGCCATCTTAGAGGGATCTGATCTTAGGCAAGGAGAATTTTTCTCATTTCTCCTGGAGAAAACCATTCAGGTTTCATTTAACAAAGGTTTAAAAAAGACAAAAAAACCCTTAACTGGTTTTTTCATGACTTCATGGTTGCCCCTATTTTGTGCTGGCACCTAAGAATATGTTAATATTGTGCAGCTGACATGTTGAATTAAGTTACAAATATTTAACATCAGGAAATATATTCCTTGCAGATCTCCCTTGGTGTTAGTCAGTATTCTCGACTTGTTGAAGGCATTATGGGATAGCGCTATACAGTTTTTGTACATTTTACAGAAGCTAAGAAGCTCTGTAACATTCTGGGATAACTTATCACGGTGTATTCGTGCTACACTTGATATCTGCTCTATTGACAGTGTTGATGCCATTGACGAGAAATTTTCGTTAAGGTGTGGTCACAGTCACAGCTATTGAATTGTTGGCCCTTCATTTTTTAAATCAATATCTTCTCAAAATTTTTCTTTTAAAAATTGGGTTAGCTCTGCTGACCCTGCTTCCTAATGTAGCATTTAGTGTGAGGCCTGGAGTTTTGTTGTGGGATTTTGAATTAAATCTAGTTATTTACCGAGTTAGATTCTTTTCAGATGATTTGCTTCCATTCACTCCCAATAGAAGTTCTTTCAATTTGCAGGTACCATTGTCAGGGTAAAATCTTTGAGATCATGTCACATGAGTTATTCTTGCAAGGAAAATTGCTTGCAGAGACTTCTAGTACTATCCAAGATGATCCAAAGGGGCAAAAAGAGCATAAAAAGGGGCCTTGTCATAGCAGTGTAGTCTTGAAATGGTTTGATAATGCTATTTTGGACGATCTGATCAGTAGCTTGTCCAGTAATGCATACAAAAAGGAACTTCTTCATCATGCAAAGGTGAATTTATTGTTTCTTGTCTGATTAAGGGAAGATAGTGCCTCCTTTTGTAAAAAAAGGAAGATAATGCCATTCTTTCTTTCTTTTCTTTTCTTCTCTTTTTTCTTTTAATTTTAGTTTGGCCAGGGGGGTCATATCGTCTTTTTCTCCAAGCTCTTTCACTGGTTATCAAACATGATCTGACTAAAGCAGTACATACTACATGCACAATGGTGTACCTTAAAAAAACGCAGGAGAGCTGCGCTTCATTGTATTAGACGATGGTGTAGTTCTATGAGTGAATTTGTATTCAGGGGTTCCATTGGCCCCATTAGCAAATGCAGGATGTTGCATTGTTTCAAAGTTCTTCCAAAAATAATGTATGTAGTGCAGATAAAGCTAAACTTGCTAAAACTCAATTTGAAATTCATCCCAGGTGTCAAGAAACAAAATTGACAGGCAGCCAATCTGTCTTTTTTTTTTTCATAATGTGCTAACTGTACTTTATGCGTGCTACTATGTTATTTTTGTATGGAAATTTGAAATATCAGAACATGTTCGGTCAATACATCTTTTCAAATAAACAACAAACACCTCTTAACTTGGAACCACATAAAACAGGACCCTCAATTCTTGAAACTAACACAAAAATTCATTTAGGCGACATGCCATGGTGGTTGATTCATGTGGCCTGGTTTTAGCTCATGCTGTATGGTCTCTGAATGCACAAAGTCCATCCAGACTTTGGTTGTAGTCCTCTCTCATGGTTCCATAGGTGGATTCTATTTTTTGTTTGTACAGGAGTGGCTTCTTCTTCCATGGTTCCATGGGGCAAGGAGATGAGAATGGGGAGAAGTGAACTTCCAAACAACCTGTTTTTCCTTTGTCTGGCTTTGCTAGGCTCACCCGACTAGCCTGCCCTGATCTAGCGAAGAAACCAAATATGCCCTGAATTTCAATCACACGTGTTCTTGGGAAGAACAATTTTGCTCCTTTATGTTGACGACGACATGCTCATCACTGGGGATGAGCCGATGATCCTATGAACATATCCTTTGTAAAAAAAGTGTCTCAGTGAAAAGTTCATGATGTCTGATCTAGCACCTTTCCGATACTTCTTGGGGTTTGAGGTTATCTCCAGCCCTGATGGCTTCCTATCCCAGCAGAAGTACATTCAAGATATCCTTGATTGTTCTGGGCCCACAGATCATCTTATTGCTGAGACTCATGTGGACCTCAACCTTCAGCTTTGTGCTACTGATGGTCAACCTCTCCAGGATCCAACTCGCAATCGCACAGCCTTATTTACCTTGGTATCACTTGTCCTAGCATTTCTCATGCTGTCCACATTCTCAGTCAGTTTGTGTATTCTACTCAGCTTCACTATAGTCACCATCTTCGTGTTTTTTGCTATCTGCGGGGAACCATCTTGTGTCGTCTTTACTTTCCATGCTCTAGCACACTGCACCTCCAGGCATATTCTGATGCAACCTGGGCCAATGATCTGTCTGAATGTCGATCTCTTTCTGCCTATTGTGTTTTCCTTGGCTCCTCTTTCATTGCCTGGAAGACAAAGAAACAAACCGCTGTATCTGGCTTGAGCGCTGAGGCTGAGTTGAGAGCTATGGCATCAGTGACAGCTGACATTTGGTTGAGGTGTCTTTTAGTTGATCTTGGGGTTTCTGACCTGGGACCTACTGCCCTGTTGTTGGACACTAGCAGTGGCGAATGCAGCCTAGGTGGGGCTCATCCATCTTTCTCCTCTTTATCCTTTTCTTCTTCTACTTCACCCCTCCTACATCTGCCTGGAGCTATATGCATTGCTCGTGATCCGGTGAAGCATGAGCTTACGAAACATATTGGACTTAATGCTTCTTATACATGCTCTCAGGTGCAAGAGCGTGTTATCACTCTTAAATATGTGCCTTCAGATTTGCAGCTAGCTGATTTCTTCACAAAGTCCCATAGTATAGGGGCTTCTTGTAGATTTAGACAAGTTTTTAGCTCATTTAGCCGATGAGGTGCCCTGATATTGTTGAGGATTGTGTTCCACAAATTTTATAATTTAGGTTTGGAAAATGAACTGCAGCAAGAGTCGAGGGTTGACAAATTGCCTTTTTCCTCCTATTTTCTTTTCTTATATTTGACTTGTGGTTACTAATCATGCTAAGAAGAATGGCAAGGTACTCTGAAATGCTTACTGCTATTATCTTCATTTCAACAGGTAGCTGCCTGCCTATGTATCATCCATTTAATAACAAAGTTGTCAACTGGTGATACTGGGAGCTTGTCTTTCTCATTCATGAAGAAAATTCAGATCATATGGACAAAAGTAAGGCATCTATGAGATGTTGGTTCTTTGGCATCACCTTGTTTACACTGTCTTGCTTCTGTTTCTTTTCTAGAAAAGTACTTCACCTTTTATGTTTTTTTTAATGTTAGTTGTATGGAAAAATTAAACTACGACACGAGAAAAAGCAACTACAAAGTATAAAACAGGAGGTGATGACCCTACTGGAGAATGTAATTTCTGATTGGGATTCCCACTAGTATATAGCACACCACATCACCAAAGTATTGCAAAACTAACAATAATAGTATGACGTGGACGAGGAGGCGTCGAGCTTGGAGACCTGCCTAAGGGTTTAGGGGAGCATGCTGGAGTGAGACCAAAGGAAGCTCACAAGGTGGGACGCCACTGCGGCGGCAGCTGCCATGGTGCCCGGCGTGGATGCGAGGCGCGTGAGGCGGCTGCACCATGCTGCCACGGCTGGGTGGCGGATCAGGTAGCACCCCGCTGCAGCCAGTGGCGGGCAAAGGCGAGGGCATGGCACTACATGATGTTGGTCAGAGGTGGGGGAGGTGCGGATGGGGAACTCGTGGCAGGGCCACCGTGGTGGTTTATTTTTCATTTTATTTTATTTCCTTAATTTTCTTTCTTTCTTTCGGCAAAGAGCTTCCCCTGATGCCATGGCACGGACACAAGCTCAGACCTCTGTAACCCACAATATCCACCTAACCCAAACCCATCTAGCTCATGTATTCATCGGTGGGCCAAAAATCTATCCTAACCCATCTAAACCCATCCATGCACCGGTGAAATAAAGACGCTTATGAAAAGATACTTTTATGAATGTTTAGGCTACTGGATATACTTAATTTGTAATGTGAATGTGACTTTTTCAGCTACTTACGGTTTGTTTATGCAGTTGTCACAGCACCATGCATTCTTAGCTCTCCTGTCGCAGTATTCCCTGCATGGATACAGGTAACCTTCTTAGTTTTGTGGGATCTATGATTGTGACTACTTTTTGTTGAATCTGCATTAGGTGTTATTCGCTTTATTGCTCAAACAAGTATTCCATTTCTGAGTCTAGACATTTCTTTCTGAGTTCGAAATATTGTCAGTTCTCCTTATTATATCTAGACCTTGATAGAGTAGAATTGACTTGTATGAGACTCCTTTCTTAATCTGTTATTGTTTGGTTAAAATGAGATGCATGAAGTGGATACTGATTTTATTTTCTCCCTTGACTGTGCAGTGGTGAACAAGAACTTAATAATTTGGTTATCAATGATCTTTATTATCATATACGTGGAGAACTCGAAGGCCGTCATATTAGCTCTGGCCCTTTTCAGGAGTTGCTCAGTTTTCTTCTTGAGTTTAAACTTTTTGAACACAATCCCTTGGAGCAACTACAAAATATATACCTGATGGCAAACGACAAATTTGTATTTGATGTGGAGCACATACATGACGAGCTTGGAGTTGATCTCTGGACTGATTCAGACAGGAAGAAGTCTAAAGAAGTAACTAAAAAAATGCTGGATATTATGCGCAAAGCAAATTTAATGAAGTGTTATGCTGATGCAAAGCTTTCTGCATTGAGGTCCTTCTTGACATTTTTATCTGTCTACACAGGAGCGGTAATTTCATTTTAACAATTGAGATACTTTCTTTCCTAGATTATATTGTTTCACCATACTGTTTCTGTTACGAACCATAGTTTATTGGTCGCTTTGGAGGGAGACTAGACTATAGGAGTGACTTGGACTAGTTCTTCATTGGTTGCTTTCAAATGACTGCCATGTCTCTTTTTATAAACCTGGCTCCTCACAAATTATAATAACTTCATCTCCAACAATCTTATCTAATCCAAACTAGTTTGCTTAAGGCCTAATCTCTCTAACTAACCGTGGTCAACAGCTGCCCCGTCCCATAACACTACCCCAACCTTGGGAAAACAGCTTGTCTTTGAGCTGCAGAGAACTTGTGCCAGTCCGTACTAGACACTAAATTTGACACCTTGAAATAACAGCCTTTCACATCTTGCTTCATTCTCGAGAAAAAGTTGAGATGATTCAATCTTTATTTGTGATGCTCTGTGCATTGCCAACTATTGGTGGACCCCATCCAGAAGCATGGACAGAAAGAACTCAGGGGCATCTTCCCTGGTCGACTTGGTATAGAACAGAGCTGCAGCCTGTGCTGCTCCTGGTTCTGCTTAGGTGGCAGGGAGAACGCAGGACCCAGCCCTGTTGGTCACCTGCAGTACCTTCCCTGACGTGTAGCCATGTTATGCTATTCCAACGTGCTCCAGCTTCTCCTCATGTGCCTGGGAGGATGCAACAGACCAAGCAGACAAACGCCTCCCAAACCATGCATGCGAGGGGACCACCAGGCATTGCAGGAACAATGACAACCAAATCCACATACTGCCTTCTGGAGCCACACGACCGTCACCTCCACCGACAAGGATGACTTGGCCATCAGTCGCATTGTTGCCTGCACAACCAGGCCCAATGGCGGTGACATTGCCACAGGTAGCACAAATATGGCCGTTTGCTGTGCTAGTTGAATAGCGCCTTGATATTTCCAGCTGCTGTTGCAGCATGACAGCACCAACCCATCAGCAGCAGAAGCCAGGGCCAGACCCACGGGGTATGCCAGGTGGGCCATGGCATACTCTGTGGGGCAGCCTTGTAGGAGTACTTAACAAGATTATGGTCCTACATAAACCTATTTGCAACAAATGTTACTACTCAGACTTGTCAGCATATTGGAAAACCCTGTAGCTGTTTAACCACAAGGTCGCTAGTTCAAGTTCCCATATCTGCAAGTTTTGTTTTAATTTTCCATTTTTATGTCCCCTTTACAAATTATGTTTTCCTATTTTATCCTATCATGTTGTATCCCGTGAAACAACAGTAGTTTTTAATTTCTGATCTTTTATCCTGTGTCTAAAATAGTTATATATGATATATTTCATCCTTTTATTTTCTATACTAGCTTCTTTTATCCCATGTTTTGTTGTGCCCCATGAGATGTCCTGAAATGGAATGGAAAATAAAAAGTGATATCACTTTGGTAGCATTTCATTATCGCTATTGCTACGTACAATGTTATTTTAAATTTTAATTTTCTTTTGCCCCCTTTAAAATTAATTATAAATAATATACATCATCCTTTAGTTTTTCTATTTTTATCCCCTCTTATTGTGTATCGTGGGACTTTATTTTTTCATTGTTTATCCTCTCTAGATATTATAAGTATAAATATTATATCCTTTATTTTGCAATTATTCATACCATCTTGTTGTGTCCTGTCAGATACACCATGATATATCATATGGGTTTTTTTATGAACTGTGATTGATACTATTTTTATCGGTGGCATTCAGAAAGCGATGGATAATTAAGTCAGACATATAGTATATAAGTCCCTTTTATGGCTATATTTTGAATTATTATCATTTTATTTAACTTTTATATCTCAATTTGTCATAATTTCTACTTTAATATTTGATTTAAGGCTTATCATGTTATTAATTTATATGTTTTTTTATCAAACTAGAATATGGTTTACCAAAGTGAAAAAGGTTTTCTGAATTACTCCCTCCATCCCGAATTATAAGACATTTCAAGAATCTTGGAGAGTCAAAGCATCTTAAGTTTGACTAATGATTTTAGAGAAAACTATAAAGATTTATGACATCAAATATGTATACTATGAAAATATAATTGATAACGAATCTAATGATACTTAGTTGACATCATAAATATTATTATATTGTCATATAAGTTTGGTCAAACTTGAGATACTTACTCTCCAAGATTCTTGGGATATCTTAAAATTTGGGATGGAGGGAGTACAAAAGAATTTTTTTTATCTGGCATACCCTGTGCTAGAATCCTAGGTCCACCACTGCACTGAATGATTCTCGTGCACTGATTCCTCTCTTTATATAGGCTCCTAACAAATTTTACAACTTTATCTTATAACCACCGTATATATTTTTAACTTTAAATTAAGGCCTAATCTCTCTAAGTAACAATGGCCACCCAGTCTGCCATGCCCCATAACAGTTTCTCACTTTCCCATTTGATATTCTGAAGGTCCAAAAAACATGCTTTTATTACATGTGTCCATAAACTGGTGAGACCCATAAGCATGTCATACCATGTTGTTAGGCCCGTTACTTAGGGGGTGTTTAGTTCCCATGAAATCCAAAATATTTTGGGTTTTGGCTCTTCATTTTGCAAAATGGAACTAAACACCACCCAAAATATTTGGCAAAAAGTGGTCCATTCCTCATTTTGCATTTTGGACTCAAGAGGTCAAAATAAGAGAATCTTTGCATTGTTTTGTGTGTCATCCTCACAATCCCCATCATTGAAAGACAAATTTTGGTTGGAACTAAACACCCTACCAAAATATTTTGCATTTTGCATTTTGGAATCCAAAATAGTTCGGATTTTGGATTCTGGATTTTGGTTGGAACTAAACAGGGCCTTAGCGGGTGTGGGGTGGGTGACAACAATAAGCATTGTTGGCTTGGATTATACTATGTATTAGATGTTGTAGTACATGGTGCATATGCCAGCACCTTATCTCCTATCTTGCTTTAGCACCTAGATTAGCATATGCTATTTTCTTTAGCATCTACTCCCTCCATCCCAAACTATAAGGCATTCCAAGCATCTTGGAGAGTCAAAGCATCTCAAATTTGACCAAATTTATATAATAATGTAATAACATTTATGAGGCTAATAACTAACTATCATTAGATTCTTCATCAATTATATTTTCATAGTATACCTATTTGATGTCATAAATCTTTCTAATTTTCTCTATAATTTTGATCAAACTTGAGATGTTTTGCTCAAGATTCTTGGAATGACTTATAATTTGGAATTGAGTAGTAGTTAGCATATATTTTAGAATATGTTGTGGCTTGCTTAACACCCATGTTAGCTACTCTATATGTATCCCCAACCTGCCATAGTTTGTGGCAAAGGCTAATGAAATCTGAAATCTAGCGCCAAACCTGTGTTTAGTTCCAACAGTGGAGTGTGTGTGGTGTGTGTGGGGGGGGGGGGGGGGGGTGGGTCATATGATGTGCCTTATTCACTGGTGACCGGTTTTGAAAATATATGACCTACCCATGTTGACTTCAGCTAAATGTGCAAGTTACAATTTATTTGCAATTTTGTTTGGCAGCTAATCTTGGAACATCTGCAGATTTCTAACAAAAACTTGGACTTAACTGATGGAGGCATATCCGTAGCGGCCACACAATCAGCAATTAGATGTGCAAGTAAATCATTTGAGTCAGCTGTTGATTCACTGCTTCCTCAAGCTGACACAAATGAGGTTTTGTTTCCCCTCTTGTCCGGGCAAGTGGAATTATTGCTTACTCTTGCCCAAATATTGTTTCATCAAGCAAAGAAGAACAAGAATTCAGGCCATCTTTGTCCAGATATTGTACTTCTAATGAAAACTTCAGGTGCCAGCACTTCTTTTTTTGTTGATCTCATGCCATCTGCTCATTCTCTTAAGCAACCAGTGAAGGCACTACTTGTTCTGCTTTTGTCGTCATATGAGTTCATGTACAGCAAGGTTGACATAAAAGACCTACCAAATGATGTTAACATCTTCGGCGAATTAGCCCTTTTAAGTGTGAGCTTGCTACCTATACTGTGCAAACTGGCAGAGAATAGGGAATGCTCGGATCTTGCTGTTGCATCAATGGACCTAATATTGAAGGGATTTGTACCTTCTAATGTATGGGTGCCTATTCTACAAAAGCATTTTCATCTCCAGGCTATACTGCATAAATGCCAGAATGGTGATTTATTGTCTACTCAAGTTATACTTAATTTCCTCTTGACCTTGGGACGAACAAAGGATGGTGCTAAAGTTCTTCAGTCTGCCAATATTTTTACATTCTTAAAGGTACTTTTGAGTCATTTGTCTCTGGATGACTCCTGTTTGAGAAATTCCTTGAGCGCCCAAGTGAAGGATGTGAAACTATGGGGCTTGGGTCTTGGTATTGTTGCGTCCTTGAACCATTGTTTGGATGATGACATTTCTCATAACAATGTCGCGAACAGTACTATCAGCTTCCTTTCAGGACAGTTGCCTTTGATGTCATCATATCTGTCTGCACAGAGTGCTACTACTCATCAGAGCAAGAAACGGGCATTGTCGCAGAAGTCACAGACATCGCTTTCAGCCCTTAGTCTTACTGAGAACATTCTCATACTTCTATGTATTTTGGCAAAATATCATTTTCCAAGGGACACTGGAAAGAAAGAAGTAGATTCAGAACTAAGAGAGATTATTATCCACCTGCTAGCATTTATAAGCAAAGGAAGTATAAAGACTGGAAATGCCTCTAACTGGAACTCATCGTTTTTCTGCCCTGCTATTGTCAAAGAGGAAGTTGCGCTTAATGAGAAACCACCACTCATTTGTAGCAAGCATGGATGGTTCAAATTTTCTGCAAGCTGTACTTTGTCTGCAGCTGTTTCAGTTTCTCCCAGTGCAGATTTATCAGTGGTGAGAAAGGACAAGAGTTCAGGAGATTCTGATTCTATAAGGCAAACTCGTTTTACTGAGATATTAGCTGTTCAGATTTACAGGATCGCTTTTCTTATTATGAAGTTTCTATGTAGTCAAGCAAAAGAAGCAGTAAAAAGGGCAGAAGAACTGGAGTTTCTTGACCTTGCCCATTTTCCCGAGCTTCCCATGCCAGATATTCTTCATGGTTTACAGGTGGCAACTGCTGTGCTACTTTGTGCTTTTTTTTCTTTCTCTTTGACCGGTTTTACTTGTTTCAAATATGTGTAGTTGTAGTTTTGAGGTGAAGGAAATGCAAAACCAGTTTAATTTGTAATACATGGATTTTACACTATAATAGTTAATCAGTTAATTCTTATAAGCTAATTGTTTTCGCTGTTTCATTTAGTTCTCTGAGTGCAGATTTTACTGAATGATCCTAACTGCTAGTAGTTATAAGTAAACTAGGTGGCCCAAAAATGACGTCTAGCCTTACAAAGGAGTCATGGTGCAGCATGCAGAGTATTGACTTCATCAATACTTGTTTATTGTAGACTATTGACTTGAAAATTGCACTAGTTTATGATTATTGACTTGAAACTGGTTTATCTGTATTCTACAGTTCTACTCTATGTTTAAGGTCGAGGTCATTAGGATCTTGTTGAAATCTCCCATCTTCTCATGAATAAGACATTAAATTTCTATTTATAAATATAAAAGATGTTTTTTTTTGTGTGTGTGTGTATAATTCCCTCTTCCATCTGTGATCTCTTTTCAGGATCAAGTGGTTTGCATTGTCACTGAAGTATTTGAGGCAAATGGGTCAAGCACTCTAAATCCTGAGACAGAGAAGGTATGCCAGCTCCTATTGGTGACACTTGAAACTTCACTGTACATGGAACTATGTGTATCCCAATCATGTGGCATCAGGCCAGTACTTGGTAGGATTGAAGATTTTTGCAAAGGAATTAAGGCAATGCTTCAAGGTACTCTTCGTAATTGAAATTAGTACATTGAATTTTGTAATGATTTGTCAGGTTGCATTCGTGCTTAATTTTCCCCACTTTGTATAATGTTTTGCAGCTATAGAGAAGCACTCCAGTTTTAAACCATTTGTCAGATCGCTAACTGAAATTACTACTCTTCTGTACCCCGGGCTTTTGTATAGTAACATTCTCATGTGACTCTTGTAAATTGTCTCTTTGTTAAAGAACTGTGCTGGCTAACTTTGCATTGAGCCACTTAAGAAATGCACGTATATTATTTCTATAATATAGTCAGTGGTCATCAGGGCCTCACATGTTACTGTCACCAAAGTAAACTGGATTCCAGCGGCTACGATATAAATTTGCATAGCCAGGGGGCATCAAATCAGACTGAAGGCGACGACACCCGAGGAAGCTTCGTTTTCGCATCACCTTTGTTCGATTCCACAGCTGAGGCCCCCCAAAGTGGCCAGCCAGAGAATCTTTCTGGACTTGCCTTTCCGACTCCGAGCCTCCACACTGCCGACCACGCTTATTCTTATATTATGCTGGGATTGATTGTTCTTTCTGGCGTTCCATCATCGCAACCAGAACTAGAAACTACAAATAATACATGAAGGGGAAATTTTGAAGAGTGCCATTATAATTTTGCTAAATTGGAGATGTCATTTTGGCTCACATGTCATTGACTTGTGTGAGTTCTACGTGTCAGCGAGATATCAATGTTATATTTTAACTTTGCAAAATTATAACGACACTGTTAAATTGTCCTTACAGGTAGATGGTAGGTGTTTTTGATAATGTACGCAATTTTTTTTTTGTTCTTTAGACGATTATACATTTTCGGTGCGACCTTTCTTTGCCTTCTTTATTTCTTTATAAGTTTTCGCTTTAAAATTCTACAGTCCAAATTTCTTTGCCTTCTTTATCTCTTTAAGCTTTCGTTTTAAAATTCTACAGTGCAAATTCACCTTCAAATCGTTACGGTACAGGATATCAATGCCTCTGCTAGAGACATAAATAAACAACCGTTTAGTTGACTAATATAATATAATTTAGGAAGTCGGCTATCCCAGATGGACGGGATGGAGGATGACATACGTGAGGAGAGCATCTGGTAAAGTTACAGTTGTAAGTACTGTCGGATGCCCTACTTCATGTAAATTCGGGAGTAACCATAGTAGTCTGACGATTTTTACTTGTCGGACAATATGTTGTTGCAAGTTGTTTTCCAATAGCGGAGGGGCAAACAAAAAGGACGGCGCGCCCAGCACGGAGGAGAATGCGTGCGGTCCGTCTCACTGTCTCAGCAGCCTAAAAAAAAGTTTAAGGTCCGTAGTATCTTGAGATGCAGTTCTTTTTTTTTGGGATAGTTGTCATTGACTCGCACTACAGAATAGCTAAAGACATGAAGTTTTGTTGGCCTTTTGATGATACCTTACGCACGAAGGATATATATATATATATATATATAAGCATAAAATCTGCTGGTCGACTCGATGAGTGAAGAATTATGACCCTATTGGTTTCGGTAATTAACGGCAATTAGAGACTATTATGGCTAATATGTGTTTTGCAGAGGCTATTCGTAGCTTAGCCATAGTGATCAACATTAATGGGCATCAAAGGTTATCACCTAGCCCCTAAGATGGATATCGTTTCGGATTTCAAAGAGACATAATGAAGACCCTAGAATAATAGACTAAGTGTCATAAGGAGATGAAGGATACCTAAAAATAGGTAGGGCTTCTATTTGATCTTTGACCGTACTATTAAGAAGGGTTGAGACTAGTAGCTTGACTTAGGAAAGCTTCATGATTTAGGTGTGGTGCACACTTGACAACCTTAGCTCTAAGCAAGCCTATGGTGACCGTAAGATAGCCTAGAACAACTTCCGAATTCATCGCGACGAAACCGAAGTTGAGAGAGAGTCTGTGAGCGTCAGACGCTGTGGCCTAAGTCGCCAGACGCTGACGCATGCATGACGTAGTGTCCGGCGCCAACACAGAGAGCTCCAGTTTCGCCCAGTTTGCGACAGACGTGTAAGACGCTAGAGAGCGCCTGAGAATATTTTCCCAGAAACTCGAGAGCAGCGAGCTGGCGTCAGACGCTGAGGCGCAGCGTCTGTTGCCAAGCGTCAGAGTGTCTGACGCCTGCTGACGTGAACAGGAACTAGCCGTTGGGGCTTAGCGACAGAGCGTCTGTCTCCAACTTAAAATGTCTGTTTCTCAGCCCGAGGGCTGAGTGTGAGGGGGAGTATAAATACTTCACCCTTGCTTCTCCCACCTTACCTTTGCTCATTTCAGTTTCTGAAGTTCTTGAGAAGGTTGGGAAGAGAGCAAGAGCCCTAGAGAGAGAGAGAGAGTGATTCGCGAATCCATCCATCCTCTCCTCTAGTTCATCCAAGAGTTCAAGTGCGCATCCTCTAGTTGAGAAGCTTGAGTGAGTCAAGCGAAGATCGAGGCTTGTTACTCTTGATGATCGACATCACCTATACGGTCCGGTGGTGCTCGGAGGAAGGTGATCGCCGGAAGATTGTCGGCGGCCTTTCTCCATCGACTTGTGATCGGTTGTGGGCGATTCACAGAGTCGGAGTGGCGAAGAATCAGCCCGTAGAGAGCACTCATCCCTTGCGCGGGATTGAGGGGGAGCTATACCTTGCGAGGTGCTCCAACGAGGACTAGGGGGGAGTGTCGACTCCTCGATACCTCAGCAAAACATCGTCGTGTCAAGCATCTCTTTCCCTAGCTATTTCATACTGCATTACCTTCTGCACTTGTCTTTCAATTCATACTAGAATTGTAGAGGAAGTTTTCGCTTTCTATTGACTTGCTACCGCTTTCTAGCTAGGACACAAACGGTAGGCACTAGGGGGTTAATTGGCTCTTGCTAGGTTTAATTCTTGTTTAGAAATTAAAAAGAGCCCAATTCACCCCCTCTTGGGCATCTTGATCCTTTCAATTGGTATCGGAGCAAGGTTTGCTCTAAATTAGGCTTCATCGCCTAGAGTAAGATGTCCCATCGGGATGGACCACCTCCCATGTTCGATGGAGACGACTTTACATATTGGAAAGTTCGTATGGAGGCCTATCTAGAGGCCGTGGACGGCCCTCGACAGAGCGTCTGTCGCGAACTAACCGAGCGCAATAAGTTTTCGAAAACGCTCTTCTTCCTCCTCGGTCGATTTACTCCCATCCGTACGCCCGCGCCGCCTCTTTCTCAGCCGCCACCAAGCATGAGCTCCTCCCAGCGCCGCCGCACCAGTGCTCCTTCACTCCGTCGCCGCCGTTCTCCCCACGCTAGTCCAGGATCGCGCCGCTCCTCGTCGGAGCATCCTCGTAGCCGGGGTTTCCTTCAAGCGCCGCCGGCCCCCTCTCCTCCCTTTGCGTCGTGCGGTTCAGCCGAGCAGAGCCGTGGTGGCCGTGTGGAACTCCTCCAACTTCCCCTCTGGTTCTTTTCATCCTTGTTCGGCTCCACCAAGGTGATTCCTTCTGTTCCTCTTCCTCTTGCTCATCCAGTTGCTCCATACCCAATCCCCCAACCCTAAATCTAGCCATTGCTTTCCTTGTTTTAGGTTACGGATTGCGGTATATCGACTGAGGCTATCTTTCCTATTCCTTTGTCACCGTGATCAGAGGTATGAAAATGGGCAGATACGACTCCATACTTATCTTATTCATGCTTCCACTTTAGATTCACTCATATCTAGATATATTTGCTTATGTTATTATATATCCCATCTATCTATCGTGCAGCATTTGCTTGGGCTAGTGACAGTGTACTCGGGGAAAAGCCCATGAGTAGGAACGAGGCAAAGCCTCGAGAGGACAGTCCAGGGCCGTCGTGCCTCTCTTACAACTCTTAGTCAGTGGATTGTCAGGGATTGTAGATTTTTGATCAGTGATTGCTTGGGGAGATTTTTTTGAGGCAGTTGACAGTACTTCTTGCAGTGCCCACAATGGCACACACGAAGAATGCAGGCCTCGTTCCGGTAGTGGTGGTGACCCTCCACCTCCACCGCATCCACCCACCAACCGGGACAAGGGTAAGAAGAAGCTATTGACAAAGAAGCGCAAGCGTCCATTGATGGATCCCAAGTCAGTAGCAGCAGTTGCAGCTGTAGAGGCACTAGAGATCACTGAGCGTGGTGGACGTCGCGCCGGTTTGAGGCTCTCGCCTCGCCGTGGAGCGCGTCGTGAGTCCCCCGCTCGCACTGAGGATGTGCCAGAGGATACTCGAGAGACAGAGGCACCAGAGGCTCATGAGGCTGATGACACTGAGCAAGCAGATCCTTCGGGGCACTCTTCAGTTCAGGAGTTGATGTCCAGACGTGTGACACGCGCTTGTGGGTCAGAGCCTGTCCCTCTTAGGCCCGATGGTCCACGACGCAACGACAGACCTCCTCCTCGCTCCAGCTTGCTAGATCCTGTGAGGCACCAGGTCACTATGCTTTCAGCGAAGCAGATTCAGTAGATGAGATTCACTGACTTTTAGACTTGGTTCCCAGCTAAGCATGATCCTCGAGCAGGTAGAGATTTCTACACTACGGTTCACGAGGATTTCTACAGAGGGTATGTTAACACCCGTGCACCAGTTCGACCTCACAAGGTGTGCCCTATTCCGACCATTATAGAGGTCGGTGGTCCAGAGATAGCCTAGTATCTTGAGTATCTTCAGGGGCTGACGGGGCTGCTCGGCAGAGTTGGGAACTATCAGGAGGATTGGGTGAGACAGTTTTATGCTTCCGTGTGGATCTCTCCTGACCACAAGTTCTTTCACTTCGCCTTCAAGGGCAAGAATGTGAGGATCTACGACACTCATTTCAGAGAGATCTTACATCTCGAGGAGTCAGCCATGAGAATTCACAGTTTGTGATATGGGGATCAGGTGGCCCCTCGTCGTCCTCACGAGGGAGAGGTACCTTTAGTGGAGTTTGTTCGTCCGTGTTTCAGAGAGCCGTTCAGAGAGGGTTCCAGTCACAGAGTTCGAGACCTCACTCCGACTGCCCGTGTCCTGAACGAGGTACTTCGTCGTACCATTCTCCCTAGGATGGGATCCAGAGAGACTTTGACTAGACTCCAGCTATGGCTCCTAGCTCACATAGTTTGGATGGAGAAGTTTGATATTTGGGACTTGATAGTCAGTGAGCTAGAGGATATCATTGCTTCAGGCTTCAAGGGCCACTGGCAGCTTCAGTATGCTCATTGGATTTCCTACTTGATAGTGTCTCGAGGTGGCTATGCGTCATATCTCACCACTCTCTCACGCTTAGACACAGTCTTTCCAGAGTACAACATGAGTCAGCTGATTCACCACAGTGGCAGAGGACGTGGCAGACGGGTTCAAGGACCCCACACTAGGCAGACAAGACTTGCACCAGAGTCTGCAGAGCAGCAGGACGCCACAGTTGAGGGGCTAGCAGAGGCAGAGCTCGTAGATCTTGATGCTGAGATAGATGCTGCAGCTGATGATACATATTGTGATATACCCTCTAACAGCTCAGATGAGGACTACAGGCCGATGCCTGAGTACACACTGAGGCCACATGACCATGAGGCCCGTGGATCCAGCTCTGCTCCACCTCTTGCTCCAGATTCTTCACATGCCACTATGATGGCACTGCTTACAGAGATGCAGAAGAGTCAGCAGCATCAGACTGAGGAACTCTTCCGTCAGGCTGAGGAGTAGAGACGTTAGGCAGAGGAGCAGCGCCGTCAGGCAGAGGAGGTCAGGAGACTCGCAGCTCAGCAGCTTGCAGCCCAGGCAGACTCATAGGCCAGATAGGACGAGTTCCAGCGCCAGTTTCTACAATATCAGATGCAGCAGGCCGAGATGCAGAAGACTCAGACTCAGATTCTTGAGCGTCTTCTTAGTTCGAGCTCCAGGCCAACCTACTCTCCACAACTCCAGTTGCCCGGAGTCTCTCAGCAGCAGCACACCTCCCAGCCATAGCAGCCACTAGTGTCAGTGATGCCGAGTCCAGTGTTACCGTCCGGAGGACAGCTGAGTCAGGCACCCACTTCTCCACCCTATCAGGCACCAGCTTCTCCATAGTGTTAGACTCCGAGGACCCAGGTGTCGTCTTAGTTAGTCTCTCCCGGCGAGCTTCAGATGGGTTTCACACCTATCCGGGGAACTACCCTTGCAGAGGCCTCACATGACCTTCCTACCTAGAGATCACAGGTGAGGAGCCTCTAGTCAGAGCACAGCTTGACGCTCCAGACACTCAGGAAGCAGAGTCTGAGGTCCCTCCTCCGGTGACGGGACTGACTTGTCCTCAGTCGCCTCGTCGGAGATTGGACCAGACTGCTCGGCACAGACAGTCACTACTCCACCTCTGACGGCTGTCACCACTGATGGCACCATAGTTTCTACAGAGGCAGTGGAGTCAGTCGCACCAGCTCAGCCAGAGGGCCAGTCAGTTGTTGATGCAGTAGAGCAGCCAGCAGAGCTTCAGGCAGCAGTCACTTTGACAGTTCTGGCTTCTACTCCTTCTCCTAGGCCTCGTGTGTTCTCTCGTCGGGTTCCTAGACCCACTACTACAGAGGCAGGACCGTCAGAGGCACCAGTCACCCTAGCTGCGCCTACACCTGCAGAGGCCGAGGCAGAGGTTGAGTCAGACGAGTCAGATCTTCAGGACTTCATCATGCTCGATCGCAAGGCAGCAGTTTCTTCGCCTCCTCCTCCAGCTCCAGATGCTTAGTTGTTGGTGCTAGACGCCAAAGGGGGAGAGAGGGTCGAGTATAGAGATAGGGGGAGGGATTTGCTTCTTTATGTGATTTAATTTCCCCCGTACTCATGTCATCATGTCTATCTTACTTGCATTTGTGTATATGTGTGATGGATGATGTTTGTGAGATACTTATGCTTGTGTGACATACTCTTGATTATCACTAATACATGTTGTGAGTTGTCACTTGTTTCATGATATGTCTCTATGATCTAATGGTAATTGAGCTTCCGCGCTATACTCCGATACATGCTTGAGATTATCATGAGGTACTCCGTTTTCATATTCATATTCATGAGTACCATGCTTGTGGTTTGGTTTGGGTGAGCAAGTATGCTTCTTTTCTATTCACTAACCCTTGCTCAACCATTCCAAGTCACTTGAAATCCTAACCTTTCAAATCTTATATCCATACTCGAGGAGTTATTGTCGTCAATCACCAAAAAGGGGGAGATTGAAGAATCATGACCCTATTGGTTTCTGTGATTAACAACAATTAGAGACTATTATGGCTAATGTGTGTTTTGCAGAGGCTATTCGTAGCTTAGCCATAGTGATCAACATGAATGGGCATCAAAGGTTATCACCTAGCCCCCAAAATGGATATCGTTTCGGATTTCAAAGAGACATAATGAAGACCCTAGAATGATAGGCTAAGTGCCATAAGGAGATGAAGGGCACTTAGAAATAGAAAGGGCTTCTATTTGATATTTGACCGTACTATTAAGAGGGGTTGAGACTAGTAGCTTGACTTAGGAGAGCTTCATGACTTAGGTGTGGTGCACACTTGACAACCTTAGCTCTAAGCAAGCCTATGGTGACCGTAAGATAGCCTAGAACAACTTCCGAATTCATCGCGATGAAACCGAAGTTGAGAGAGAGTCTGTGAGCGTCAGACGCTGTGGCCTAAGTCGCCAGACGCGAGTCTGGCGCGCCAGACGCTGACGCATGCATGACGTAGTGTCCGGCGCCAACACAGAGAGCTCCAGTTTCGCCCAGTTTGCGACAAACGCGCGTAAGACGCTAGAGAGCGTCTGTGAATATTTTCCCTGAAACCCGAGAGCAGCGAGTTGGCGCCAGACGCTGAGGCGCAGCGTCTGTCGCCAAGCGTCAGAGCGTCTGACGCCTGCTGACGTGAACATGAACTACCCGTTGGGGATTAGCGACAGAGTGTCTGTCGCCCTGCGACAGAGCGTCTGTCGCCAACTTAAAATGCTTGTTTCTCAGCCCGAGGGCTGACTGTGAGGGGGAGTATAAATACTTCACCCCTTGCTTCTCCCATCTTGCCTTTGCTCATTTCAGTTGCTGAAGTTCTTGAGAAGGTTGGGAAGAGAGCAAGAGCCCTAGAGAGAGAGTGATTCATGAATCCATCCATCCTCTCCTCTAGTTCATCCAAGAGTTCAAGTGTGCATCCTCTAGTTGAGAAGCTTGAGTGAGTCAAGCGAAGATCGAGGCTTGTTACTCTTGGTGATCGACATCACCTAGACGGTCCGGTGGTGCTCGGAGGAAGGTGATCGCCAGAAGATTGTCGGCGGCCTTTCTCCATCGACTTGTGATCGGTTGTGGGCGATTCACCGAGCCGGAGTGGCGAAGAATCAACCCGTAGAGAGCACTCATCCCTTGCACAGGATTGAGGGGGAGCTATACCTTACGAGGTGCTCCAACGAGGACTAGGGGGAAGTGTCGACTCCTCGATGCCTCGGCAAAACATCGCCGTGTTAAGCATCTCTTTCCCTAGCTCTTTCATACCGCATTACCTTCTGCACATGTCTTTCAATTCATACTAGAATTGTGTAGGAAGTTTTCACTTTCTATTGACTTGCTACCACTTTCTAGCTAGGACACACAAACGGTAGGCACTAGGGGGTTAATTGGATCTTGCTAGGTTTAATTCTTGTTTAGAAATTAAAAAGAGCCCAATTCACCCCCCTCTTGGGCATCTTGATCCTTTCAATGAGCAAAGCTGAGGTTAAGAGTCTATTAAATATTCGACATTATGATGATATAGAATCTACATTAGGACCATTAACACTAAAGTCCAAAGACCACCCCTCCTTTAGCACCATAGAAGCTCATGTACGCATGTTTGGCACCACCAAATCTCATATATAGTCCGTCTTATCAGCCATGGTGTGGTTTCCTCGATTTCTATTTTCTTATTCGGGATCTTGCTTTTCATGGTTCTCATCTCTGCAACTCGCGATTTTCACGAGAGATCCAAATCCAAGTTGGTGAAGATCATGATTTGGGCTGGCATAGTAGTTATTACCTTTGCAATTGCGGTTCGAATCTATCCGATCTTTATCTTTTTGCTCAAAGAACGAATAAAACTCCTTGTTGAAGCCCATTATGATAAGCTTCCCTGGATCTGGGAAGTTTCTCTTTCATGGTGTTGGGATCGTTTGATCAATTTCTTTGATCGCTACTTATGGGCGTGCGCTCAAAGGATACAAACAAGGATTCGCAAATAAAATCAACCGCAAAAATGATCATCCGAACAAACCATTAAACATTAGCACTAGCAATAATTGGAAAAAGAATTGTAGTTCCATGTGTCCGATACCTAAAAATAGGGTACCCAATTTACTGCACTTCGCAAAAACAAAATCACCCTCGGGGGCTCTCCGCCCCATCTGATCCAGGGTGATGTCACCACCCGTGGAGGCTTCTCGCCCCCAAATCAACTAAGGCAACGACGCTCCCTCGGAGGATCTTCCGCCTCGCCTAGCTAGGGTGGCATCATCCGTGATGCCATATACCCTCGGGGGCTCCTTCGACTCGCCCGAGCTAAGGTGACATCATCCGACGGATATTTGAACAGGGATTAGGGCGTCATCAACCCTGTATGATGGAACGCAGAGATGCATGGCCCTGTGCGACCAGCCCCCACCCATGCCCAGGTAAGGGAACAACGGAGTTCCCTGTCTCAACGCGCATGGCTACAACACAACAAGGACGAACATGACCCGGACATGTGTCTACAGGCGCAATCTTCCTCAGGAAGGAAGGCAGAAAGAAGATGAAGCACTCCCACGGAAGCAGCCCGAGCCGGGCCCACGTTCACTCCCCCTCTCTCTACTGTACTCCTCCATCTCTCCCTACGTATAAAGGGGGAGAATAGGTCTCCAATCTCTCTCTCTCTCGAGACCCCAAGACTCAATCACACACACTCATACTCGCATCCACGCGAGCTCTCACCAGAACCAAGAACCTCATACGCACGAGACCTGGGAAGGCGCTTCCCTCTCTCACCATTGCTTGTAGCTCCCATCTACGAGCCCTCTGTGCTCGGTAACACGACTCCGCAGCAAACTGGACGTAGGGCGTTTGTTCCTGAACCAGTATAAATCTCTGTGTCCTCCGAGCGTAACCATCCGAACTCCGACACGCTTAGAAATTTACTCGTTGGCCGTCTAGACCCCGCCATTTTAGACACCGACAGTTGGCGCGCCAGGTAGGGGACTTTGCGTGTCACCCGTATTTTCGAGTATCGGATGGCTAACCACCACGCTGATTTCGCTCCGGGCTCCATTGTTTGGTTTGGTAGCCTGGACTTCCAATGCCACGGGCAGGGGGGCGACCTGGTCCTCCGTCGCCCTACGACATCCTCTGAGGTAGCCGTGGATGCCATCTCGGCATCCATGGCCCACCTCAACCTGTCTCCCTCCGGGGAGCAAGTCGCTCTGAGGCATCTGTCCCACGCGCCGACTACCCTCAGTTCGAGCGCCAGCTCGGCACGCGGATGGGACCCCAACCGACTCAGGAGTCCCTGCACAACCTCTACTTTGCGTTTGCCAACGTGACGAAGCAGCTCGCGGGAGGGAAACCGCTCTCTCCCAGGCACGTCGAAGCGCCCGTCCCGGAGGTGCTACCATTCGGGATGAGGAATGCCGCCACGTCTTATTCAGAGATGGTGGCTGCATGGTTCCATGCGGACCCCGCAGAAGGGACACGCATCGGGCTAGCGTCCCACCATCCTCGTTCTGTATCTAATCTTCTCACAAGCTCAGAGGCCACCTCTTACGCCGGCTCCAGCCGTGGGAGCGTTGATCCCTAGGACCCCCTGGATTTCAACGGTCTGGGGGATCGGGAGGCCTTACACGGTTTCCTCCAAGCCAACGATTACCTGCTTGACTCCGACTCGAGCGATCGCAGCGAGTGCTATGGACGTGAGTGTTTCATGTGCGACGCACCGCCACCCGGAACGGCTGTCGACCCCACCATCATCGAGGAGGAGGAGGAGGACAAAGACGGTGTCCACACGCCCGTACGTGCGACGGGTGTTCCGGCACCCCAACCACGGCCAGATCCACAACCTTCGGAGGCCTGGCACCAGTAGCTTCGCGACCTCCGCGATATAGAACATCAGCTCGTGGAGCTCCAGCGAAAGGTGACATTCGAGCGTGAAGCCGCCAGGGATCCCGCAGAGCCTCGCGCTCGGATGGAGGCCCGAGTGGTACACCATCGCATCATCAACGATGAGCATGACACGCCGCAGTTCACGCGGGCAAGCCAGAACATCGCGGCAGCAAGGATGCTGCTCCGCGACCTTCTGATCCCAGATGCTCCTGACGGCAAGCTCGCTCACGATGAGCTGAAGACTCTTCTGGAGCGGGCCGCGGAACAACAGGCCGAGAGATCCGCGTCACGTATACGCGGGCTTAGCATCGGCCATCCAGCCAGTGCGGCTCCTAACGACCGCGAGGGGTCCGTCCACCTGGACCGCGTACCGGTCGAGCGCCGGCGTCAGACGGTGCATGCTCGCGTAGGCAAAAAGCGTGACGTGCACGACACGCTTGACGCGGGCAAGCATGCCAAGCAGGATGGTGCAAGCAGAGGCTACCACGTCCGTCGTGGCGGCCGATACGACAGCGACGAGGACCGGTCGCCCACGCCGGAGCCACCGGGCCCCTTGGCATTCATTCAGGGCTCAGCATCGGCCATCTGGCCAGTGTGGCTCCTAACGACCGCGAGGGGTCCGTCCACCCGGATCGCGTACCGGTCGAGCGCCGGCGTCCGACGGTGCATGCTCGCGTAGGCGAAAAGCGTGACGTGCGCGACACGCTTGACGCGGGCAAGCATGCCAAGCAGGATGGTGCAAGCAGAGACGACCACGTCCGTTGTGGCGGCCGATACGATAGCGACGAGGACCGGTCTCCCATGCCGGAGCCGCTGGGCCCCTTGGCGTTCATTCACTGCATCCGCCGTGCACCGTTCCCGCAACCATTCCGACAACCAACCAACATCGTCCAGTACACCGGGGAAACAAACCCCGGGCTCTGGCTCGACGACTACCGCCTCGCCTGCTAGGCCGGCGGCGCGGACAATGATGATTTCATTATCCGCAACTTGTCTCTCCATCTTTCTGACTCGACCCGCACGTGGCTCGAACATCTGCCTCCCAATACCATCGATGGGTGGGATTCCCTGCGACAGGCCTTCGTCGGGAACTTCCAAGGCACCTACACACGCCCAGGGAACCCATGGGACCTCCACAGTTGTAGGCAGAAGGTAGATGAGTCCCTCCAGGATTACATTTGTCGCTTCTCCCAGCAGTGCACCAAGCTCCCGACCGTGACCGACGCAGACATGGTTGGGGCGTATCTCGCAGGCACCATCTGCAAAAAGCTAGTCCACGAGCTGGGCTGCAGCAACCCTCGCACCACCGAATGACTCGACATCACCACGAACTATGCGTCGGGAGAGGAGGCGGTGTAGGGTTATGAGGTTGCTACGGTAGCCAGAAAACAAAATTTTTCTACCCCATAAACCAGGAACTAGTGCTAGTTATAGATCACGGGGTTACCACTAGACGCATAGGTGCAGCGGAAGTGACTTGATGTAGTCGTGCGCGTCGCAGCAGTGTCGTGCATTTGCGAGGTCGTCCGTTTCAACGTCTCTTACTCGCGGTTCATCCTTGTGCTCCAGATGCAGCACCTCCGAGGAATCCCACACATGCAGGGAAGAAGCGCCACGCCTCTGGACTGCTAGGTCCGCGAGGAGTACTAGGCACGAGCGTGGGGAGGGCGACGGCGGCTGCCAAAGAACGTGAGTATCTCGCCCCGCGCCCACCCTTGCTTATATAGGCGTCCTAATGAGCTCCCACGTTGGAGGCCCATTAGCAACCCTAAACCTACTCTAATTCGGGTCCAACCCGAATTAGGCTTCCAGCCCCTTAAGCGTGCGACTCTATGGGCTCACGCACACATAGACATGGCCCAAGTACTCTTACTTGACCAATAGTTGATAGCGGCCTCTAGCAAGGCGTGTCAACTCCTATGCATACGCTATGATCATATCAGACGGACCACCACAATACAATATACATGTTATTACTTTGCCTCATGATATTTGGTTCAACTCGTGGGTTAACACTTAACCCAAGCACGGCCATGCATTCCATGATCTAATCATTTGAGTGATCCAGTGATATCTCTCTCATATGGAGAGTGCCAAATTCCATCTTGATTGACTATGTCTCACAACATGTTTCCTGACAAACCCGAAAGCTACCTTTATAACTACCCAGTCACAGAGTAGCGTTTGGTAGTCCTAGGGTAGGTCGTTTCACATCTTGAGTACATACGACAATCTCAGGTCTAAGGACATAACGCACACAATGTGTATAGAGAAAATCTCATGTCGGGTCTGTCCAGCACCATGTCCTACATGTGCCCACATTATTAGTTTGACATCTCATGTCCATGACTTGTGAAACATAGTCATCAACTAATAATGTGCTGATCTAATATTCATGTGCATTCTTGCACGAACTCCGACCAGGGACAACTTTTATAATAACCATACAAGTAAAAGAGTTTCACAAGCAATTCACATAATTGCTAATCGATACAAGTTGTCTTTAATGGCTATTCATAACATGTCATGGATACAAGGAATACATCATCTCTATGATTACCTCTAGGGCATATACCCAATAGGCGGTCGGTGCAATCTTCCACCTCGACAAGGGAAAGGGCAAGGAAGTCGAGACCGCCGGCGAAGGCGGCTCGAACCATGCCCAGAATAGGAACAAGAAGAAGGGCAAGCCGCAACGTGGCGGTGGCGACAACGTCATCACGACAGCAGACCGTAAGCCCCCCCCATCCCCAGGGCTAGAAAAAGGTGGGCAAGTTCGACGACATGCTCACAAAGCCATGCCCATACCACAATGGGTCGGTCAAGCACACACTCCAGCAGTGTGACATGATGGCCAGGTACTTCAAGGTCGTCCCTGACAAGGACGAGCCAAAGCAGTCGGAAGGCCAGGACGGGGGCAGGGATCACAAGGACTCCTACCCCCACGTCAACAAGTGCCTCATGATCTTTGGAGGCCCAGAGGCCTATGGCTGCAAGCGCCGGTAGAAGAAGGAGCGGCGTGAGGTATTCGCAGTCGCCCCGGCAACTCCGGCCTTCCTCGACTGGTCGGAATCCGACATCACGTTCGGTCGAGATGACCATCCGAGCCACATTCCCTACCCGGGTCGTTATCCACTCATCGTGGACCCGATCATAGGGAGCGTGCGATTTACCAAAGTACTGATGGACGGGGGCAGCAGCCTCAACATCATGTACTACAACGCCTTCGAGGCCCTCGGCCTACGTAGGGAAAAACTTCGACCCTCAGGGGCTCCCTTTCAGGGAATCGTCCCCGGAAGACAAACGGTACCCCTGGGGCAGATCGTCCTGCCCGTCACGTTCGGGGAGCCGGACAACTTCCGGAGCGATTACCTCACCTTCGAGGTCGTGGCTTACCGAGGGACTTACCACGCGGTGTTGGGGAGGCCGTGTTACGCGAAGTTCATGGCCGTCCCCAACTACACTTACCTCAAGTTCAAGATGCTGGGGCCGTGCGGTATCATCACAGTCTCCTCCAACGTCAAGGTGGCGTACCAGTGCGAGGTGGACTGATGCGAGACGCCATGGCCGAAGTGCGCAGTGAGGAGCTGGTGGTGGCAATCGAAGCCGCTGACAAGATGGACGTCGACCCCTAGAGCACGAAGAGCTCAGACGCCCACAACACCAACATCTATGTCGTCTTTTTCTACTATTATCTAGTATACCTAGCACTCTGTACATACGCATGTAACCTTTCTTAAGCAAAAAAGTTGGAGGAATAAGAACGCGGGATCTCTCGGACCAACCGCTTAGACAGGTGCACTCTCGGCGCGGGCCAGAGCACACCTCGCTCGGGGGCTAGGAAGGGGGTAACCCCCTGATCTTCTCTACGAAAACTTTTTCGTGCAAAGACCGCATTGTCGATTCACTCAGCGAAAACCCGATTCCCCACACCAAGAGAGGAAATCTTGCTGGACCGTGTCGAAGGGCCGCGAAGTACTCCGGCTCCCTGGAGCCAAGTACCTCCGCCCAGCCGCCCACACGAGCAGATCAAATCTCTTCCCAGGGAAAATTAGGCAAGTAGCCCAAACGAAAAGACAAACGTGGAAACTAGCAAACAAACAAGCTTAAAGCAAGCTCACTAAGGAGCCGTTAAGGTTGTCCAAAGCCCTCTTCGGGCACATCACAGGATACCTTAAACTGTTTGTTACAAGGGCCCTCAGCCCTGACTATCGACCACGCAGGGTTACTCCTCCGGCGGCAGGAAGATCTCGTCATCGAGCTTGGCGGCCAGGATCGTCGCCGGCTCCTCCGCGGCAGCCTCGATCCGATCGAGCAAATCCTCCAGGGCATCCAAGGGATAACCCTCGCTGACGAGCGTGGGAGTCACCGCATCGTAGAGGCAGGAGGCGATCGCCATCGTGCGGTGGACTCCTACGCGCAGGGCCTCCCGGATCCGCGTTTGGCCCCGCTCCCAGAGCAGGCTGACGCGGGTCCTGGCTGCTGCCAGACCATCCTTGATGGCCGGCACGCTGAAGAGATCGCACACCCCATGCACGGCCTCGCGCAACGCCTGCGCCTCCTGCACGCCGACCTGCAGCGCTGAAGTGACAAATAGGGGATCTCAACCTCTAAACAAATGACACACAATGCCAAGGAGAATGGGCAGACGGAGGAAACGTACCTACATTCTCTGCCTCCAAGCCGCTGACCGTTGCGCGGAGCTGTGAGGTGACCGTCGTCAGCTCGCCGACCCGGGTGGAGAACTCCAAAATCCTCAGGTCGGCGTCAACACTGCACTCGCGCGCCCTATTGGACAGGTCCTCGAAGCGGGCCACGGCGTCATCACGCTCCCGGCGGTTGATGTTGCACTGGCGCCGCATGGTGTTGCGATCCTCCTCCATGGAGTCCAGCGCCACGATGGCCCAGCGTCACGCTTCCGCCTCGACGTCGCGCTCGGTCGTTAGGCGCTCAACTTCAGCCTGACCCGCCGCGCGCTCGTCCTCCAGCATCTTGGGGATATCCTCAGCACTAGTGCGAGCTACATCCCGCTCTCGCTCGACCCGTTCAATCTCGGCGTCCCTCTAGCGCACCAACATCTGGACATCCTCCTCCCTCGCCTCTGACATCCGCAGCTGCTCCTCCAGTTACGCCGCGAGGCGGCGAGTCACCACAAGCTCTTCGGCGGCATCAGCCTCCCCGGTGAACGACCACGACCCGAGATCCCACCGCCTGAGTTCACGACGGAAAACTCGGACTTCCCGGCGCTCATCGCCATCAGGACCTGCACGGATGGAGATGTTAGGCATTCAACAAGAAATCACAAGCAACACTTACGGTCGGGCAGCCACTCACATCGCCATGGTGGGTGAAGTCCTCGCGGAATGCCGCGACCGCCCGCTGGAGCAACTCCACCGCTCGCGCCACAAGGTGATCATGCTCCTGACGGGAGGCGGCCACACGTTTCCAGTGTCGGAGTTCGCGCTGGTCATCCAACACGAACACCACCTCCTCTTGTTTCTCCCGGTTAACCTAAGAGATCAGGTCGCTGTCCCCGAAGGCACGCCGGTCGGGGCCCAGCCGACGCAGCGCCCTAGGGGCCATGCTCCCCCCAGCGCCGGCCGCCTCGCCTGGCGAGTTCGCGCTGGACTGGGAGAGGACAGCCTTGAATGTGCAGGCGGCCGCCACCTCCTCCTCGGTGAAGGATCGGGGAGCCAACGAGCCCCGGTCCGACATGTTGGGGGGAAGGGGGCAGCGCAGGGTCCCCTCCTCCCTCGCATCGGTCACTGTCACCTCGGCCTCTAACGGTACGGGCGTGGCGTCCGCTACCCCGTCACTGTCACGAGCCTCGCCCGCCGCGGTCACCACTGCGGCGCCCTCCGTCACCGTGGCTGGCTGAGCCCCCTCAAAGTCCGCAGCCATGGGGTCACCCAGGCCGTCCTCCTCCCCGGAGTCGTCAAAAACTACCACCTCCGGGGGAGAGGGCAGTGCGATAGCCGCGGAGCCAGCACCTGCGGGATTTAGCGGCGTCACGCCAACGACGGCGGCGTCGCCCAAAGTCGGATCTCTCCCGGTCTAACTGGCGCTCGTCGAATCAAGGGCCAGGGTGGCGCCGCTTTGTTCCACACTGGTGGACGACGCCCCCTGGCGCAGTTTCTTCCAACCCGCGTGAGCGGAGCTTCCGGAGATCCTGTGACATCCATCACGCAGTCATGCCACAAGCAATCGCGCTTCGTCGGTAAAATGGAGGGAGACACCACGCAAGGCAGGCTTACCGCGGGGAGAAGAGGCGATTGTGGTTCCGTATCGACCCCACCGCGCCGCGGCCCGCGGTTGCGGAACCACCGCTCCATTCACCGTCCCAGCCCTCCCCAGGCGGGGCCGGAAGAGGAGTGTCCACGGAACCATCGGCAACACCGCCCCCGGAGCCGCCAGGGGCCAGGTTTGCGCCAAGCGTCCTCACCGGCACCACCACCACCGACAGCGCAGTCCCGGCCGGCCGACGCAGTGGCCCCGCCGTTCGAAGCGCGGGGACCACCTCGGACAGAGGACGCCTGTCCTCGTCGTCATCGTCATCGTCGTCCTCCCCAATGTCCTCCCAGTCCACGTCCGCCGGCTGCGGCGGGACCCAGCCCATGTTCGCCACGCCTTGCCTCGGCGGAGCGGAAAGAGGCGCGACCACATGGTGAGCCATTGAATGGGGCCCCTGCAGAAGAGGGATGGGCGACACGCTAATTGGTAACACCAAACAAAGGAAGCGCGGAGAAAAGACAGTACATCGCGGTCCCAACTTACCAGCTCGACGAAGTTGAGGTCAGGACGCATCGGCGGACAACGGTAGACGCCATCTTCGTTCAAGGCATCTCCAAGCAGCCTCCGGGCGACGTTGACCATTTCCTCGAGCCTTAGTTCCACCTCAGCCATGGCGGATCCCTCGCACGACACCCCAGACATCATGTCGCTCAGTGGGCGCACCCGCGCAATGAGCGGGAGCACCCGGCGCTACAGGAATTGCACGACGCCATCTCAAGCTCCGGAGATAAGGCGCTATCCCTGTGAGCTCCTACTGGGTCAGGTTGTTGTTCCAGTTGGGGAGCTCTTCGGCAAAGCGCCGGCCCGTGTATACCAGGAGCGGCGCCTCGGGGTGGTTCCGAATGTAGAACCACTGCGAGTGCCATCCCCGGTTGGACGAGCTCGTTCGCGCTGACATGTAGAGATGCAAGTTGGAGGAACAGAGACTGATGGCGCATCGTCCGCTCGGCGCCACCCATCTCGCCCCTCCAGAGTAGAGGAGGAACACCGTCACCTTGAAGAAGAACCTCCACAGGGCGAAGTCCGGCTCCGTCGCCAACATCCCCTCAGACATGGCCGCAAAGGCCGCGAGGTGGAGGACGGAGTTGGGATTGAGATTGTGGAGCTCAATCCCGTAGTGGTGGAGGATTCCACGGAAGAAGCGGGACGGCGGTGTCCCAAACCCGAGCTCGTGGAACGGGAGGAAGGAGACCACATACCCCTCTCGCGGGTTCGGCACGTCGATGCCGGTGGGGACGATCCACTCGACGTGGTCACCGGTGGAGAGCTCGGGGCGCAGCAACCCCGCGTGCACCATCTCGAGCGCCCTGTCGTATTCGGCCTCACATCGAGGCCAGCTCCTCTCCGGATGTTCTCCGGCCATAGGGAACACTCCTGAGGAACGGCGCACAACGCGGTGGCGGGCGTGTCTAAGGCGGATATACTGCGGTGCAAACCCTAGCTTTGAAGGATCCGACGCGAGCAAGACGAAGCATCAAAAGAGGCGAACAGTACAGGCTCACGGGGGATGATGCGGCGCACAAGTATCTATAAGGGGCCGGAAGGCGGAGTGGCACCTCCACGGCTCCCCACGCGCACGACACCATGACCCGAGTTGCATTAAATGCGGTCGCTCGGTTACGTCCACTCCACTGTACGCTAGAATATCGGGAGCCGCGCACGACGACAGGTAACTGACACCACCCGACTTTTCTCTCACTCTGAATCCCGCATCCTGTATCTATCATCATTACAGGATCCGCCCCGGGCCCACCGCGTCGCGCACGCAAGATCTTCTCCGTATGCGTCCCCAGCACACCTCAACCAAACCTCCAGCTTGTCCGAGCTCGGACAACATACACAAGGGTCGGAGGGACGCACACGTGGCGCAACCAGTGGCGACGGCCCATGGGCCCAGGTAAGAAAAAGGGATCGGGGCTATAGACACCCCCGACGGCCCATTACGGTCCAGAGATACGAAGGCCGACCCAACGAGGTTCGAAACGGCCGACTCAGGACAACATAGTGAGGGGCAAATAGGGAATGGACACACTAGCGGTCATTAGCTTGGCAATCGGATGCTAAGGTCATTCCTAGATTTCGTATTTGAGTCCATCTTTACGGATGATTGGTTCATGGTATTCCTACCAAAGGAAGGCAGCCGGCCCCCGTGACCCATCGAACGGACCCGGCTACTAGATGAAACCGATTTGAGGTGAGCCACGACATGGGCCACAAGCCGGAACCCCAGCGAACGGGAACCGAGCACCCCACTCAGATTTGCCCATTATTAACTCGACGAGCATCCATGGTTCGTCCGCCTCAAGGATAGCATGGTTCGGCTCATATTCCCTCTTCTCGCGGAGGGATGCGTGGGGAACAACAAAAAGACGGTGCAGACCCGAGACGATTTCTCTACATCGAGTAGAGACTCGGGGCTGCCGCCGCACCCCTCCTACCGGTTCAAGCAACTGGATGACGGATGGGAAAAAAGGGGCACGCCATGCCTCACTCGTCAGAGGTCCACACAGGTAAACACAAAACACCTTCGTTTTTCAATATATATATATATATGTTGGTCCTTGCAGGGGTTACACACTCTCTAAGAGCCACGGAGAGATAAGCCAAATTATCAGACACCAAAAAAAACACGAAAACGTTTACAAGGTGGACTGAACTGAAATCCCAGGCCAAAAGGCCAAAAACTAAGGGTGCCTGAAGGGCACCCACGCTAAATATCTCACCGCCGATCGACACACCTTTGTATCCAAGTCAGGAAACCCAACCGTGGGGCTTGGGAAGCATCTGCCTGAGGTACAAGATCGCCTCGGATGGCAGCACCATGACCCACGAGCCACCCAGACCAGGCGTGCTGCAGCTATGGGAGAACATCGGCAGCCTTGTCTTCAGGGAACCCTAGGCCGCGTTCCTTCTCCGGAGTCGGTTGGGCACTTTACAGCTAAGTTGCCTTAGCTACACCACGATCAAGGACGCCGCAGGCAAGCGGCTTCGAGCCCGCGTATCTTACCGATAGCGGCATCGCCATCAAGCAACAGTCAAGGGTGAGCAAACTCCCGGGGTCATGCAAGAGCTGTAATGACTTTACTAGTGGACACATCCTTGACTGCCCTCTGCGGGAGGGTAGCACGCCACCGCTCCCCGGAGGCGGAGAGCAGGATCCAACCAATAAAAGGATGGACTCCACACCTTCCGCCCTCCAGGAGCGATTCGTGCAGGGGGTGGTGACACCCCTCTCCCGCCCGGTGGTCAGGATAAGAGGAAGCCATGCACACCTCGCAGAGCTTTCTCTGAATCCTGCCACTAGGCGAAGAGGAATACCCGCACCCCCAACGCAGAACTTCCTCTGAATCTGGTGTTGCTCTCAAAAGACCGCCCGTCCGGGCGGCTCAAGGCACTCTCCGACGAGACCTCAGAGGAAGAATCTAGGGCAAGCCATACTGTGAGGATGTGATTCTCTCCACAGGCGGCTGCACCTATTTATAGCCCGCCAGGGCACTTACACGACATAGGCCCGTGAGGCTACAACACTGCCTCCCGACCAAAACGCATTGTACGTCATTACCCACTTCAAGAGGGTGCGGCGGGGCTATAAATGGCCAAGCAGACGGTAGGCTCAGGGCACGCCTTTCGGAGTTTTGACCACAGAACGAGCGGTGCTCGGGAAAAACACGACACATCCACTTTTGGGCTACAGGGGGCACAGTTAGACCCCGAAACCGACAAACACGTCTTCGACAGGTCAATCGTCCGTACTGGCCGAAAGACATGGTGCAGTGCCGATTCGTCATTTCAAGACGTGTCAGCCCAGGTCCAACAGTGCCCCCCGTGGCAGGGCTGGCATGCAAGCAGAGCTCTGGCTCCCACGTGCGACGCAATCCACATTCTCCTCGCCTCATGAGGGGAGCGAAGGGGCAAGCACTGTACAAGTCTTCCAGATAAGCCCTTAGGAGGAAAAATCTCCCTCTTAAGGCCTCGGGGGCTACACCCGGCGGGTGCGCTCGCGCGCACCCACCGGAATCCAAAAACTTAACCAAACCACCATAAGCGCTCTCGGAAGCCTCCGGTGTAGTCCTTCACTACATCGTAGGCTCGAGGGCTACTGTCGGATACCTAGAAATAGGGTACCCAATTTACTGCACTCCGCAAAAACAAAATCACCCTCGGGGGCTCTCCGCCCCGTCCGATCCAGGGTGATGTCACCACCCGCGGAGGCTTCTCGCCCCCAAATCAACTAAGGCAACAACGCTCCCTCGGAGGATCTTCTGCCTCGCCCGAGTTAGGGTGGCATCATCTGTGACGCCATCTACCCTTGGGGGCTCCTTCGACTCGCCTGAGCTAAGGTGACATCATCTGTGACGTCGTTCACCCTCGGGGGCTCCTTCGACTCGCCCGAGCTAAGGTGACATCATCCGTGACGCCGTCTACCCTCAGGGGCTCCTTCGACTCGTCCGAGGCAGGGAGACGTCATCCGTGACGTCCCATACCCTCGGAGGTCTCACCGCCACCAGCGGCCTGAGATGGGGTTCCACAGTGCCCTCCGTCCTCAGGGATGGGGTTCCAAGGCATGACTCGCCATGCCTACCCCTGTTTCCCCCTGTGGTACAAGGTCATGTGCTGCCTAACTGACAACTTATGTGCACCATATCTTTGCCATACCTCTGACGGATATTTGAACAGGGATTAGAGCGTCATCAGCCCTATATGATGGAACGCGAGGATGCATGACCCTGTGCGACTAGCCCCCGCCCATGCCCAGGTAAGGGAACAACGGAGTTCCTAGTCTCAAGGCGCATGACTACAGCACAACAAGGACGAACAGGACCTGGACATGTGTCTACGGGCGCAATCTTCCTCAGGAAGGAAGACAGAAAGAATACGAAGCACTCCCACGGCAGCAGCCCGAGCCGGGCCCATGTTCACTCCCCCTCTCTCTACTGTACTCCTCCACTCTCCCTACGTATAAAGGGGGAGAATGAGCCTCCAATCTCTCTCTCGACACCTCAAGACTCATTCACAAACACTCATACTCGCATCCACGCGAGCTCTCACCAGAATCAAGAACCTCATACGCACGAGACTTGGGAAGACGCTTCCCTCTCTCACCATTGCTTGTATTCCCCTCTACGAGCCCTCCGCGCTCGGTAACACGACTCCGCAGCAAACTGGACGTAGGGTGTTCGTGCCTGAACCAGTATAAATCTCTGTGTCCTCCGAGTATAACCATTCGAACTCCGACACGTTTAGAAATTTACTCGTTGGCCGTCTAGACCCCGCCATTTTAGACACCGACAACATGTATATAACATTTTTCATAATTCAAATAGAATATAATGCATGCTTCTCTTGCTTTTTGTCCCTTCTTGAACTGAAGCATCTCAGGCAAGGTAGCAAAAGCAACAATGTTCAACTTCTCTGAAATTTCGGATTCATAGTAAAAGCATGAGTAATGTCAGAAAACGGATCCTTCCTTAGTCACTTCAGTGTAAACAAGATAGCACTAGATGATCTGTATCTTATTATTTTTATGATTTGAATAATCATATATAAATTGAAAAGTTACCAAACTGAGTGAAAACTTCGAAAATGATACAACAAGTAAAGCCGTACAAAATAGAAAGACAAAAATACAATTAGGATCTTCTTGCACCATGCTTTGAATTGATCGAGCAAAAGCACAAGAGTGCCTCTAAATCAAAATTCAAAACTACATTAGTTATTTCCCATTACTTTTTAGACGAAAATTATTTCCCATTACTTGTACACATATTTATAATTTATATTTACTTTTGCTACTATACCACCCCTAAATAAATTTCTGACTTATGAGAAATAGCAATAGCACACACCAAGAGAATTTTGCAACAGGCTAAGCATAAACGAAATATTGGTGCTGAAGTCTAAGCATGCATAAGCTAAATTTTACAACAGGCTAAGCATAAACTAAATTCAGAGAAATAGCATTAGCTCGTACCTATGTTCATAGAGAACTAGATGAAGTATCTGAAAGTGGGAATCGGTTGGATCCCTATAGAATATTCTAAGAAATCTGCTAGCACAATAACTTAAAAAAACCATTTACAGAGTCTGGAACTGTTGACAAAGAATAGCAGACATACAACGGGGTACAAGGCGAAGGGAGCCGCAGACGAGGCAGAGAGGCCAGGCCACCTGCAAGGATGACGTGCCGTCCGCGAGGCGAGTAAGAGGGGGAAGGCCAGGATCCGTCGATGATGAGGCAGAGGGAGCTGTGGATGCCGGCCACCGGCGAGGACGAGTGCGTCCACGTTCGTTCGATCCGCAAGCAGAGGACGAGGCGGATGAGGAAGGGCAGTGTCGTCGGGAACGAAGCAGATCCGTCGGCAGGGCTTCCTTTGGGATGAGGCACGAATGAAGCGAACTCGTGCCAAAGGCTCAACAGCTGGGTTGAAGCAGTGAAGACGGAGGCGTACACCGCTGGGGGCGCCAACACTGTTACTATGGTTTGAATTAGCGAGTACGTCTGTCCTTGTTGTGTGTATGATATGTATGGCCTACTGGCCAGGTTTGTAATGAGCACATAAGTGTTGAACGCCGCATGGGCGAGGATTCATTCAGACATTGGTAAAATCTAATAGCCAAGGTCGATTGGTAACCTCTGTATCTCTAAACTTCCCACGTCGTCGGCAGCGGCCGACGGCCACGGGTTGTCTGTATCCCACGTGCGCTTGGAGACGAAGCGTCCCGTACAACGCGTCTCTCGTCCGGCTACGGGATCTGGGAGCACGAGCCGTCTTCATCGTCTCAGGAGACGAAGACCTCGTCTTGGGAGTTGCATGCGAAGGTGTTTTTATTTTTATAGAATTTCTTTTGCGTGGCATATGAGAATTATTAACCATGTCGGTCAAACCTATAAACGGTAGGTCCTCCGAAGCCTAGCCGCTAGGGGCCACAAGCACCACGGTTAATCCATTAACCGTGACGGTTGGTGTAACATGTGACGGTTACTATTAAGATAACCGTCACGGTTAACTCTGTAAGTACATCATCACCCTCCTTCCCGGCGGTTCCTCCTCCATTTTTTATGGTTTTAAGCTCAAAATCATTAAATTGACCACTTTTTGAGGGAGGTTTGCCCTTGGATTCATTAAATTGACCACTTTTTGAGAGAGGTTTGCCCTTGGATTTGGTGAAGGATGACACCGCAAGAGGTTGACTCCTCCAACACCTATTTTTCTCTCTTTTTGATGATTTATGTGTTTTTTCACTACATCTAGATCTAGATCTAAATGAGAGGAGAGGGAATATCAGATCTAGAGCTACACACATGCTAGAGAGGTTTTGCCCTTCGATTTGGTGAAGGGTGGCACCACAAGGTATTGACTTTTACTCTCCAAACAATCGGTTTTCTCTCTTTTCCATGATCTGGCTATTTTTTCCACTAGATCTAGGTCTAAATGACAAGAGAGAAAATAGCAGATCTAAAGCTGCACTCATGCTAATTTGATTTTTCGTGCGTTTGTAAGGTTATGGAGCACAAGGACGAGTGGATGTATAAGACATCGAGGATGAAACTGATTTTCCTAGAAAATGTGAGGAAGAAGTTCATTCCCGTTGCACAAAATTATCACCTCAGTCTGGATCGGGAGCTCATGGTTTGTCCATATAAGGACTTGCCCTTACAAGTGGTAACTCGTTAGCCACAGAAAAACAATTCCACACTTGCTGCATTGGTTATGTTGCATACTTTTCGTGAAGGCAAAAATGTAATTGTCTAAGAACTGATAAAAGCATCCATGATATATTATAAACCGTTTAGAAATTTCTAGATATATTACTTTCACTAATTTTTTAGTAAAAATAATTCTAAAGCTACCCCTAACAACACACGAAAAATCTGCCCAAATATTTCATGTTCCGTTTATATCATAGTCAATATATAATTCTACTCAAGCATGACAATGTGATGAATGCAATTGCAAGAAGAGTAATGTTTGAATAATTGCAAAGAGAAAGGAGTGTAGAGTTGACACGACGACGTTTTGCGAAGGTATCGAGGAGCTAGTCGATACTCCTCCTAGTCCTCGATAGAGCATCCGCGCAAGGGTATTTCTCCCCTTGGTCTGCGTAAGGAGCAAGTGCTCTCTCTGGGTTGATTCTTCATCACCCTAACTCGGTAAATTGCTCGCAACCGATCACAACATGGTCTGGGTCATCCACAATCGCCTCTGGATGATCTTCGAGTTCTTGATCGCCACCAAACCGTCTAGATGTTGTTGATCACTAAGAGTAACAAGCTAGAACTCTCACTTTACTCAAACAAGCCTAATGAGATGAGTGGATGTAAACTTGCTACTCTCTAGTCACTAATGAGGTGTCTAATCTCCGGATTAGCAAATCTCAACTCCTCGCTAAGGCTCTTCCTCTCTCTCACAGACTTTACAAGTGTATCTCAATAGATGGAATGAGCACAAGTCATGGAGAGAAGCAATTGGAGGAGTATAGATACCCCATGTTGGATTTGAATTATGCGCTTTAAGTAGCGACCAGTGGCGTTTGTCAGATGGACCAAACACATCCGATCGCTAGCCCAACTGCTACTTTATCTGCGTCAGCGCCATGCACCAGACGCTCCAGTGCATATTGTCTGGACGTGTCTAGTCACACTGTCACCTCTCAGGAACTTCTCTGTGATTGACCAGATGTGACCGAGCATCCAGTCAGTATTGATCGGACACGCCCGGTCACATTTTGACCTCTCTGGACCCTTACTGGAACAACCAGATGCCGCGCACAGGTGCGTCTAGTGCAGGGTTCGGTGTTGTTCCAAGAGTGAGCTGAGTTCACCATTGCGTCCGGTGACTCGTGGGGGTGCGTCTGATGGTTAACCCTTGCCACTTTGCACTGACTGGACGCGTCCGGTGCTAGGTGCACCAGCATTCCAACTGATCTTAGGGTCAACCTTATGTTACTTAGGGTTATGTTTGACAAGTGTGCACCATACCTAAAATATTAGACTCACTAAAGTCAAGCTACCCATTCAAGCCCCCTTAATAGTTATGTTAAAGGTGAAAACAAAACTCCTAATCTACTCTAAATGTCTCTCAACTCTAATGATACTTAGACCTAAATCGTTTTAAGTCTTGTCGTCAACCTTTGAAAACCGAAACGATAACCATCTTCAAGGGGTATAAAACTAGTTGGTTACCCAATCAATCACAATTACTATGACCTAACTCAATTTGTCTCTATAAAATACACGTTAATCATAATAATCTTGCATTGTCGTTAATCACCAAAACTTCTAGGGCCTAGATAATTTCAGCCTTCACACTCATGAGAAACAGAGACCGCACATGCGACATCAGCTCTGGCGAGCGGTAGCGGTACTGGCACTGGCATCGGCTTGATTTGCTAGGCGTGGGTGCTGCCCTAGCCCGTCTCTGGTGAACTCGCCACGATGACCTTCACTAGAGGCGGTCGAGCGCGTCCAAGCTTGACATCCTGCGTTGTTAGGCCAATAGCGCTCAGATTTGGCGAGGCACCCCCGATAGTGAAGTCCTCCTGCTCAAGCTCCGGTGGCCAGTGATGAGCATTGTGCCTACTACGGCACTGTCGGTGTGACACAGGACCTGCCCAGCGGCACGAGAGAGGCTCCGGCGACGGGCTTGCAGTGCGTGGCTGAAGATGACGAGCGGGGCCGCTAGTCATTGAGAGAGGGAGTGAGTTAATTGGGATATCGGCTGTGAATGATATGTGGGGTTTGTTTATATGTGTTTTCCAAAAGCCACAACTATTTTACCAAACGGTACGGTCTTCTGTTTTTCCCGCAGCTACTTTTCTACAGCCTGCAACTCAAGGCTACTTTTCTACGGCTCACAACTTATAATAGATTTTCCAAAAGCCACAGCTCATCTAGACCCTATTAATGTGATATGTGTGATATTAATTTTTGTTTATATAAAATTTTAGCTGAAATGTTATATACTTTCTCTAAAAATTGTTGAGTTTCCACCTATTGAATTATATAATTATATATCATATTTGTGAAACTGCTTATATAAGCATAGGGGTAAAAACATAAAGATCAACGCATAAGCAAAGTTGTGCTTTCGTCCATTTAGGTGCACTTCACAGAATAGGAGTAAAGTTTCCCTTCATTTTAAAATCGTAGGGGTAAAATTACAAAGTTAAAAAAAATAAGAGCAAAATCACCATTTTGTTTCAAAATATGAGTACAATTAAACGCTTAAGCTCCCTTTTTATCACTTTTGACCACACATCAAAGTATAGACACTGCCCAATAAGCACATCGGAAAAAGTAAGCTGGTAGATCTTAATTAAGCACTAGTACAGAACACGCCTTTGTTCTCGGTTGGGAAACCCCTTTAGTCCCGGTTTCCCAACCGGGAACACGAATGCAGGACTAAAGGTGGCACCCTTTAGTCCCAGTTCGTAATAAGAACCGAGAGTAAATGGTGCTTTCCCACGTGCAGCCCTGCTGCCACCTTTAGTCCCGGTTCTTATTACGAACTGGAACTAAAGGTTCGTCTCCTCATTGTCCTTTTTTTTTCTTTTTTCTTTTTGGTTTCTTTTCATTTCATATTAGTTAGGGTTTTAGAATATGTTTTCGAAGGCGCATTCTATGCTTCTATATATATACGCGTATATATTTTGAGCATATATAAAGGACATAATTATAGTACAAAACTATATATATATACTAGAGAGGTAATTAATATTACACAATTTATATACACACGAGATATGTCTTTGATATTGGATAACATCTCTAATACAACTTAGACTTAATCTTGTTTGGGCAAGATGTTTTCTTTTGAGTCGTAGTAGTGCTCTCCATTGGGTTGTATGACTTCGTCCATAAGAAATCCTACAATCGTCTCGACAATTGCATTGATCTTGTCTGATTGTAGAACCTTTGTCGCCGACCAATCAGACTTCAGTTTGAATCAAAGTAAAGAAAATGTATTAGTATAGATATATATATATATATATATGACTAACTACGAATAGGTACCAACAATAGTAAGAAATCAATTGTGAAACATACCTTAAGCTTCTCTAGTTTAGGTCTACTCGTGCACGCCTTGATGAACACGCAAACATAGTATCCGCACAAATTGTTCCCCGATTCCTGCCGCAACACCACTTTACGAGAAAAAGAAACCTCTCGTTATCTAGTGAAGACATACTGACATTATCAAGTTCATGAAAACTGTATATATATAGCTAGTAGTACTTACTTGGGTTAACACTTCGTTCAATGGCGCTTTACGATCAGTGCGGTGTTCTTGAATGAATTTTGCCCAAACACTAGCAACAAAGTTTTGAAAAAATAGATTGTTAATTAACCTTCAAGATTTAAGAGAGCAATAAATAATTTGGTTCATGACCGATATTAAATTACCTCTGGATAATGTCTAGCATGTCTTGATAATCGGCTCAATCTTTTCTCAACGAGTCTAATATTATTAACCGATTATTGTCCAGATAGATGACCATCAAGATCCAGTGAAAGCTGCATGTTTATACCATATGAAGTCATATAATTAAATTACTATATATGGGTCAAGTAATTAAGGGAAATAAAATGTGCACACTCACTTGAAGTTATACGGGAAGAGTATCGATTTCTTGTCCTTTTGGTGAACTAAGAACCTCATGAGATTCTTCTCTACTTGAGGTCGCCAATTAGACTCAGGAGTAACTTGGTCTTTGAATACAATGTATGGATCAACAAAACTGATACTATTGTCCTTTAATTTTCTGAGCCTGTTCATCTCATGTCTACATACATATATAGTATTGTGTAAGGATGACTCTATATATACAACACATATAAGTTACTTCAGTAATAATAGAAACAATGCAATCACTTACAGACAAAAGCAACTGAGGAGAGATTTGTCGAGGGCATCTTGGTGGCATAGTTGATGTAGTTCTGAGAAGTTAATATGTATGATGTCATCGCCATGGAAGAAGTGTTGTTGTCTAACTCTGAGAAGAAGCCATTGCTTGTTCCTTTTACATGCCTGTAAGTACCACTTGTTCAACATGTACATTTGTGTGTCGTGATCTCTTTGTGCGGCATCAGGGTTGAATAAACTATTGTCATATTTATAAATCTTCCACGGATCAACTTCTGGGGCAGAGTCGATTTCGCCACCATAGAGAATTTGGTTTATGTCAAGACCAGTTTCGATGTAGAAAGTAGCAAGTTGCTGCAAGTTGACCTCTCTAGCTTGGTTCATAAATGTTCCATACTCATTAGGAACAACTAGTGGAGGAATTGGTTTTAATGAGTCTCCGAGTTGTGGAACATCTTTCCCTTCTTTCTTCTTACTTGCCGTCACCGCCTTCCTGAGAGTGCGGTCATAGTCTGTTGCTGGCGGTGGCTTACGAGAATCACGCATCTCTTTCTTTTTTTGGTCCAGCTTCTTTCTTAGTTCTTTCTGATGAAGGTAGTACGACTTTGGAGGGTTTCGCCTAGCTTCATTTTCCCTTTTCAATTTTGCAAAGAACTCTGTCACTTGTTCATTAGAACTAGCAATAATTTCTTCATCCGTCTTTTCATAAGACAACTTCTGGGGAATAGGCTTTGTTTTACTCTCGGAGGCTGCCCTCTTCGCCGATTGGGATGAAGACTTCGTCAATTGTGACGGGGCAGAGCTCTTAGCGGCAGACTTCTTTGTCAACTCAGGCCGAGGTGGCGGAGGGGTTGGAAACCTCCTTACCGGTGATGAAGATCACCTTGGAGATGACTGCTGCGGCGGCAGTGTTGGAGACCTCCTTGCCGGTGTTGGAGATCGCCTTGGAGACGGCTGCTGTGGCGGCGGCGTTGGAGACCTCCTTGCTGGTGTTGGAGATCGTCGCCTTGGAGACGGCTGCTGCGGCGTTGGAGACCTCCTCCTTGGAGACGGCTGTTGTGGCGGCGGCGTTGGAGACCTCCTCGGAGCACTATGCTGATCCGAGGACCTACTGCTATATATGATAAAACAAAATTAGAGAACATGAGTACTTTATACTTGTTTAGTCAGTATATAAAATTGCTCACAACACTATCATACGTACCTATGGTGAGGTAGTTTAGGAGGCGTCGATGCCCTGGGAATAACAATGTATCTCTTGCGCCACAGAATAAATGCATGCTCCGCTTCTCCGAGAGTCTTCTCCCCATCACCTCCTGGAATGTCAAGAGCCACTCCGTTGCATCGCTTAAGAACTCTATCCACGGAGACGCTAGCATATCCAGGTGGTATTATTTGACAATGCATTCTTGGTTTTCTAGTCAGGTCAATAGGGGAAACAACACTGGCAACAACCATGATGCTGCCATTATCCTTTGGAATGTGCAGCTCACATGCGGCAAGAGGTATAGTAATGTCATCCACAGGGAAGCGCAAGCCTACATCATCTGGTAGCTCTGTGGAAGCACAACTACTTAGAATCTGGTTAGTAAGGCTACCTCCCGGCTGTGATGCTGACCGTCCTTGGGAAATATTACTCAATGCTATTTGCACTTGTCGTTTAATTTCTTCTTGCATCCTCGACTCATTAGTTTTTTCTCGGTCCTGAGATTCAAGGACCGCCATCTCCAGCCTTCGCAACCGCTCGTTCTCCTTATCCTTCTTTCTCTGATGGCTTCTGTATGTGTATCTGTCCTCAGGAAATCCATGCTGCCAAGTGATGCCCCCTTTGCCTCTTGTTCTTCCACCGTGTTTAGCTGTTTGGAGGGCATATGTTAGTTCATCCTTTTCTTTGTTGGGCTTGAACGCACCACTACCAGCAGTCATTATAGCCTGACAAAGTCTTTCTGCTGCCTCTCGAATCCTTTCACCATACACTAACCCCCCGGTTTCTAGATTAAGTGATCCACCATGCGCAAAGAACCAATTCTTACAACGTTCGGGCCAATCAAGTGAAGCTGGTATGATCTGCTTTTCAAGTAGCATTGATTCTACCTTTTCCCACTTTACCTTGACAGTCTTGTAGCCACCTGACCCCAAGTGATGGTGGTATTCCTTTTGTTGGGCGTTCTGTTGGTTCCTTCGTGTCCGCTCTGTACCCTCTTCTGATGTCTTGTATTGCACAAATTCATCCCAATAAGGCCTCAACTTTGATAACGGACCCCTAGTGTTGAAATATGGTGTCACATTCTTCTTAACATAATCATTGTATAGACTTTTCTTCCAAGACTGGAACATGATGGCCATCTTCTTCAGAGCCCACTTCTTAACTAACTCCTCATATCAGCATCATCTGTTTCAAGCATGAAATGTTGGAGAATATCATCCCAGATAGGGGTCTTGACCAAATTAGAGACAAAACTAATATGAGGAGCATTTGTCTTCTCTTTCCATTCACGGGCATTGATCGGCAGTCTGTCCCTTACTAGGTAACCACAGTGGTTAACAAATTTCTTCGCATGTTCTCCAAGTGGTTCTCCCGTACTTTCATTGAACTCTGTTATTACGTAACGACCCTCCACCGGCTTTGCCGGGCCTCGTACCTTTCGACTCGTCGTCGATCCAGAGGGCTACACACAATGCACACATATACATTAATTAATCACCAATATGTATATATTAGCTACATAGAAGATGGATTAATTAATTAATGAAGTACATACCTCGCCAGTGATGTCATCTTGCAAGACATTTTCTGGTTCATTTCCAAGATTCAAGTATTGACTCCCGTCCTCCGCCTCAGCATTATCATCGTCCACGGCGGCGGAGTTGATAAGATCCATCATGGCATCCTCCATCGTGTCCTCATTGGGGTCGGCCATATCTAAAGTATATATACATGAAGAAATTTAAATTCTAATAATGAAGGATGATATCTAGCTAGCTAATTAATATACATGAAATGAAAACATTTTACACATGAAGGCATTTACGTTTCTAATAAAAATGAAGGCATTTACCTAAGGCTCCGTTTGGCTACCCAGAATTTCTAGAATTGAATTCATTGTATAAATTATAGTTGTAGAAAAATAATTTGAGATTCCATAACTTTCCAAAGTTCACATATAAGTCTATCTCAAGTTCATAGGTTGAGAGGTGAATTAAAATGAGGGCATATTTACATGGAGAAATTTAAATTCTAATAATGAAGGATGAAGGATATCTAATACATGAAATGTTAACATTTACATGAAGGCATTCACATTTCATAAAAATGAAGGCATTTACATTTATATAAGCCATTGTACAAAAACATTGAAGGCATTTAAATATTTAAATATATATTTAATTACATATTTACATATAATTAAACATTTAGATATTTAATACACTCTCCATTTAGATAAATTAAACATTTAGATATACATGCATTTATATATATATATATAGACTCTCCATTTATATAAATTAAACATTTAGATATATACACTCTCCATTTAACCTAGTAACATTTGCATAGCAATTAATAAATGGAACATTTAGACATATCAATTTTTATATATACACACATACATACTATACACACACCCACCAGAGACCGGGCACACGGCGGCGGCGAGGATCGAGGAATTGGCTGGGCCGGGGCCGGCACGGCTGCGCGCGTAGGGGCGGCCGGATCCGTGCCGGAGACGCCGGAGGCCGCGCGCGGAGAAGCTCTGGTGGCGCGGAGTGGCGCCGCCGGCAGACGGATGGTCGGCGCGTGGACGTACGGCGGTGGCCGGAGCGTGAGATCGAGGGCGCGCGCGGGCGCGCGGTGTGTGGAGGGCCGGTGCTGCCGGATCGGGGACGATGCTGGAGGCCGGGGCAGCTGAGGAAGCCGGGCGCGCGGTAGACAACGCGCGCGCGTGAGGTCGGGGCGCCGCCGTACGACCGCCGGCACACAGACGACGTAGAGCGAGGCGGCGGCGGCAGCCGTGCGGACAAGCTGGGCGGCGCGCGCGGAGCTTGCTCGGGCGGGTGTCCGGGAGGTGGAGGGCCGAAGGAGGGCGCTGCGGCGCCGTTGGCAGATGAGACGATGGTGGCGGAGGAGGGCGTGACGTATTGTGATGAGCTGAGGACTTAGCGGATCGAGCGGGGGCGTAGGGACGGGGGCTTTATAGTCCGAGGCCTTTAGTCCCGGCTGCTAACCCTAACCGCGACTAAAGGACCTTTAGTCCCGGCTGGTGTCTCTGCCTTTTTGGCGGCAACTGAAAAGCAGAGACCTTTAGTCCCGGTTGGTGTTACCAGCCGGGACTAAAGGTCCCTTTCTGTTCCCTTCCCGCCGGCTTTCAAAGGAATGTTTGGTTTTTTGGATATATTTCATTGTAATTTTCTTTTTACACTTGTTAATTAAACAATAAATCAATTATTAGGCATAATATTGTTTTAAAAGCACCATTATTTGGTTTTTGCTTTATTCTTTGAAGGAAAAGCCTTAAACTTTAAAATTATTTTGTTTTCCTTTTATTTTGGTCATCGTAATATAACCATTAATCACTAATTTCTTAATGCAAAAATGTTTGTTTCAATGTAAATCCTTTAAACTATATGTTTTGGATAGGATATTAGTTTTCACAGTATCGTAGCATTAAAATTTTGGGTTTTCACAAAATTATTTCCAAAAACGCACGTGGAAATGTAAACACATGATCGAGCCATATATTTAGCAATCATACAGCATGATGCTAAAATTACACATATTGAGTCATATATTGAGCAATCATACAATATATTAAGTGATGGCAACAACAACAAGCTTGTTCCTAATGTATGTCCCTTGGTCATGATCACTGCGTAACCATGGAGTGACTTCATTATTTAGCATGATGCTTGGGTCTTTGTTTACTACAAACGGTTGGAGTTGGTCGTCCTTTTCATAATCCTCTGACAAGTCTGACTTGTCCTCGATTCCCACGATGTTTCTTTTCCCTGAAAGAACAATGTGGTGTTTTGGCTCACTTTTTGAGTTGTCGTTTCTCCCTCTCTTTAGTTTCGTACACATATCCTTTACGTAGAACACCTGATTCACATCCTTGGCTAAGACAAATGGTTCGTCTCTGTACCCAAGATTGTTGAGATCCACAGTTGTCATTCCATAGTCATTGTCAACTATTACCCCGCCTCCAGTCACCTTCACCCATTGGCACCGAAACAAAGCGACCTTAAAAGTGGGTCCGTAGTCTAGTTCCCATATTTCTATTATGCGGCCATAATATGTTTGCTTATTCCCACTCGGGTCCGTGGCATCAATGCGGACAACATTATTTTGGTTGGTGCTCTTTTTATCTTGAGTTACTATATAAAATGTATTCCCATTTATCTTGTACCCTTTGTATGTGACGATATGCCACGATGGTTCCCTGGCCAACAAGTACAATTGCTCATCAAGACTCTCCTCACCTTGACATTTTTTCCGTAGCCAACCACCAAAAGTTTGCATGTGCTCACGAGTAATCCAATGTTCAGTTCTCTCTGGAAACTGGGATCTTAGGATGCCCTCGTGTTCCTCGATATACGGATCCACCAAGGAGGAGTTTTGTAGAACGGTGTAGTGTGCTTTATTGAAACAATTGTCCTCCGCACCGACGTATGCTTTTTTCCCTAGTGTTCCCTTTCCACTTAGTCTCCCCTCGTATCGCGATTCAGGAACCCCAATCGGGTCAAGGTCTGGAATAAAATCAACACAAAACTCAATAACCTCCTCTGTCCTGTACCCCTTGGCCATGCTTCCTTCTGGACGAGCACGATTGTGAACGTATTTCTTCAGGACTCCCACGAACCTCTCAAAGGGAAACATATTGTGTAGAATCACGGGACCAAGAATACTAATCTCCTTGACCAGGTTAACTAGGAGGTGCGTCATGATATTATAGAAGGATGGGGGGAACACCAACTCAAAGCTGACAAGACACTGAACCACATCATTTTGTAGCTTTGCCAGATCTCCTGGATTGATTGCCTTATGAGAAATTGCATTGAGGAATGCACATAGCTTCACAGTGGCTAAACGTACATTTGGAGGTAGAATTCCTCTTAATGCAACCGGAAGCAATTGTGTCAGAAGCACGTGGTAGTCATGAGACTTTAAGTTTAGAAATTTCTTCTCTGACATACTTGTTATACCCTTTATGTTCGAGGAGAATCCAGATGGGACCTTAATGCTATCTAGACATTCGAACATGCTTTCCTTCTCTTCCTTGCTAGGTGTGTAGCTTGCTGGTCTTAAGTATTGGCGTCCATCATCTGTCTTCTCTGGATGCAGTTTTCTCGTTCATTTAAACATCGTAGGTCTTGTAGGGCTTCAATTGTGTCCTTACTCTTCCCATACACACCCATGAATCCTAGTAGGTTTACACACAGATTCTTCGTTAGGTGAATTACGTCAATCGCGCTGCGGACCTCTAGCACTTGCCAATAAGGTAGCTCCCAAAATATGGACTTCTTCTTCCACATAGGTGCGCGTCCGTTAGCATCCTTCGGAACAGGTTTGCTCCCTGGTCCCTTTTCGAAGACTACTTTCACATCCTTCACCATATCAAATACATCCTCACTAGTTCGGTTGAGAGGCTTGGTTCGATGGTCTGTATTACCTTTAAAATGCTTCCCTTTCTTTCTAAGGGGGTGATTCGTAGGAAGGAACCGACAATGCCTGAGGTACATGACCTTTCGACATTTTTTCAAATATAAACTTTCAATGTCCTCAAAACAGTGTGTGCAGGCATTATATCCCTTATTTGTTTGTCCTGAAATATTACTAAGAGCCGGCCAATCATTGATTGTTACGAACAACATTGCTCGCAGGTCAAAGTATTCCTGTTTGAACTCATCCCACACACGTACACCCGGTTTATTCCACAAAAGCATAAGTTCGTCAACTAAGGGCCTCAGGTACACATCGATGTTGTTGCCAGGCTGCTTGGGTCCTTGGATGAGCACTGTCATCATTATGAACTTTCGCTTCATGCACAACCATGGAGGAAGATTGTAGATACATAGAGTAACGGGCCATGTGCTATGACTACTGCTCTTCTCCCCAAAAGGGTTCAAGCCATCTGTACTTAAAGCGAACCTTAAGTTTCTTGCATCCTCCGCAAACTCTAGGAATTCTGTATTGTTTGTTCGCCATTGGGACCCATCGGCAGGGTGTCTCAACATATTGTGTACCTTACGGTCTTCACTGTGCCATCGCAACAACTTGGCATGGTTTTTGTTTCTAAAGAGACGCTTCAGGTGTGGTATTATTGGAGCATACCACATAACCTTGGCAGGTATTCTCTTCCTCAGACGTTCACCATCAACATCACCAGGGTCATCTCGTCTGATCTTGTACCGCGATGCGTGGCATACCGGACATTCATCCAAATCCTTATAGCCCTCCCCGCGGTAGAGGATACAGTCATTGGGACATGCATGTATTTTCTGGATTTCTAATCCCAGAGGACAGACGACCTGTTTTGCTTCATACGTAGTTGTTGTCAATTCGTTTCCCTTTGGAAGCATCTTTTTCTGAATAATAGTCAATAATTGTCCAAATCCCTTGTCAGATATACCATTCTTTGCCTTCCATTATAACAATTTCAGTACGGTACCCAGCTTTTTTTTGCTCCTCTATGGCTGTCGGGTACAATAATTTCGTATGATCCTCTAGCATGCGAGCAAACTTGATCTTCTCCTTTTCACTTTCGCAGTCTCTCTGAGCATCACGAATGACCTGACCAAGATCATCAAGAACGGGCACATCTTCTCCCTCTTGCTCTTCTTCAGCTTCCCCCATTGCAATATCATTTAGTGCAGCATATTCAGCAAAAATATCTTCATCGTGCCCTGATTCTTCGTCTTCGCCTTCTTCCATTATAACCCCGATTTCTCCATGCTTGGTCCAACAAATATAGTTTAACATGAAACCAGACTTAAACAAGTGTGCATGGATATTCCTCGTACTAGCATATTCCTTCAAATTCTTACATAATGCACATGGACAACGTATGAGACCATCTCGCTTGTTTGCCTCTGCCACAGTTAAGAAATAATGCACGCCATCAATAAATTCTTTGGAGCGGCGATCAGCGTTGTACATCCAATGTCGGCTCATCAATCTACACAATTACACGTGACATACTATATCAAAATCTTAAACATGACATCCATGGGCTTCAATTTATTAACTTAACAAGATACAATATATCCAGGTCAGTTACATCACATCAATATTAACTTATGTAAGCATAACCACAATATAGAAAATCTCAAGTACCACTAAACAAACTAGACATAAAATGCACTTCAACAGGATAACAATTTCGCGACCGATTCCAACTAAAACAAACGACACATCATTCGTTTGTTCAACATTCATGGGCCTCGTCTGCTGGCTCACTGCTTCATCAGCCGCTTCTTCTGAAAGAGATTTTTGCACATCTGTCACATATTCTTCCTCCCAGTACCATCCTTTGCATCCAGTACCGTCCCACTGAAAATAGAACAACAAATTAAGAACTATAATCAAAATCACTTAGCAAAATGAGACAAATTGAAAAAAACGTCAAACGCGATAAAATATCTCACATTGCGATCCGGACACTTGTAGAAGATACGACCCTTATTGGGACCAGCCTTGGACACTCGGTACTCCATCACAATCTTCTGCTCACACTTGCCGCACGGAATGAGAGGGAGCTCCGGCCTCAGTCTCCATTTCCAACCCCATGAGAGGCCGAGGAACCATAAGTCGTCGCCATCTACTCACTAGCTAGATTATTTTCTAAACAAACTCAATTAAAATGAGCTATCAAGTACTATAACTCTAAAATAAATTCTCTATATATTTCTCTAAATCACTATCGTCTCATATTGAAATTACAAAGGACAATTAAAACCATAAGTAGTTGCCATCTACTTAGTAGCTAGATTAATTTATTTAAACTAAATTAAAAATCTTATTTTCTAAACAAACTCAATTAAAATGAGCTATCAAATACTACTATACCTCTAAAATAAACTCATTATACATTTCTGCGTCTCATTGAAATTACAACGACAATTAAAACTATGAAGTCATTTGGAGGCCAATTTGAGAGAAAATGACATGCAAAATTCAAAATACACAACAAAAACAACAATTCATAAGCATGAAATGAAATGGTGATGAAACAAGAGAGGATGAGATTGGTAACCTTGCTTAGGACTGAAGTACGAGTGAAGAAACTCTTGTGTATAGGATAGAAGAAGCAAAATCACCAAGAACACCTTTCTTCCTCCTCTCTTGCTCAAGAACACTCTCTGTTTTCTCAAGAACACTGATGTGTCCTCTCTGGCTCGGGCAGGGGAGAAGGAAGGCTATTTATACAAGGGCTTTTTAGTCCCGGTTGGAGTTACCAACCGGGACTAAAGGCTCATCTCTAATCCCGGCTGGTAGCTCAGACCGGGATTGAAGCTTTAGTCCCGGCTGGAGCTACCAACCAGGACTAAAGATTAGCCTTTAGTCCCGGTTGGTAGCTCCAGCCGGGACTAAAGGTCCCTGTCTGCAAAAGGATGCTGCACGCCTGGCGTACTAGCCGTTGGGCAACACCCTTTAGTCCCTACCAACCGGGACTAAAGGTTCCTTTAGTCCCGACCGCAAAAAATGCTGGGACTAAAGCCAATTTGGCATATCGTTCAAAGGTTTGTTCTCTACTAGTGAAGATTAGGCATCTTGTTGAGGTTGCTGAGCAGTGGTTCAAAGTCACAAAACTAAACCTAAATGTACAAGTTTCGCTGCAAGAAAACTAATCAAGTGAGGAACATTCAGATGACTAATATGTTGTAAGTTAAATTAATAAGATCTGTATCATGGCTCCTATTGCGAACACATGGTGGATAAATACCCATGTATGTTCAGCTTTGATGATGAGTGATCGTCCAACACGTGAGTGTTTCAGTTTGAGTGGCTTAACCTAACCTCTGTGAAAGCAGAAATGTTTGCTTGTCTATCGGCTTGTGGTGTGCAGGTGCTATGCCTAGTGACAGTGGTCAATGACATGGAGAAGGTCTAGTAGAGGCTTGCCGTGCCGATGGACTGAGAGCGGGGAAGGGCGGAAGCGGGGCTCGGACTGAGGGACCATGGGCGCCGATGGACTAGCTGTGGTGGCTACTACTTGGCACCGGCGAGTGCGAGAAGACATGGAGGTAGACCGAGTCGGCCGAGTCAAGACGGTGGACGCGCGAGTTGAGCGGAGGCTTAGGGGACTCGAAGTCCTAATGGGCGAAGAAAAGGTGGCTCGCGTCGAGTGGTTTGGTGGTTTGGGCCTCAAAACCATCCGCGTCGGTTTCCGAGTTTGAGCCCAAAGCTACCGGTGGCGGGTTTCCTGGGTTTGGGCCTCAAAACCTAGGCGGATCTTCCGAGGAAGCAGAGATGGCACATGGCAGAATCCAGGAGGTTGCGTCGAGGCGACGGCAACTCCCGGCAGGAAGCGGGGTCGTCCATTCAAATCGAGGGAGATATTTTCCGGAGCTTGGACTGCAATGCTTAGGCTAGGTAGTTCACTCAATGTATCTAGGGGGGTCTTTGGGAAATAGCCAAAGCCCCGTTAAATAGAGGATGAAGGGTATCCTCATCCTCATCTCTTGCATTACTCTCTCTCCCACCTATTCCTAGGTTTTCCCTTCCCTAGCTTCTTCTTGCTTGAGATCCACCGTGTCACCGGTGTAAGAACTTGTGATTGTTGCGAGGAATCGGAGGCCGTAACCTCCGTAAGCCATGGTGGCTTCGCTTTTGTGATCGTGTCCCCGTTTTGCTTGTGTTCTTCGTGTTTTTCTTTTGCTCTCTTTTTTTCCCGAGATGATTTCTATTTGTTGAGAGTAGTTTTGCAAAATTGACTTGAACCAAGTTGTTCGTAATTGTGAGGAGCTTCTTTGCACCGAAGGAATTCTCCTCAAACCTCACGATTGCGTAGATCGGGCGATTTCTTTGTGGCGTTCTTCGTTTTTCTCTGATCTCCTCCAAATCCGAGTGTTCTCATTTATCCTCTCCAAATTGAGCGATGATTTCTTCAGGATAGCTCCCCAACTGCACTAGCATCATACCTACAAAGTTTGGTTGCAGTTGGTAATCATTTGGTTGAGTTTTGAGAAGATTTGGTGGAGAGAAGTTCGTTTTCGCGAGGAACAGTTTTCTCCTGTGAGCGTCGGACCACCTTCCCTTTAAGCTCCAGACCATAGCGAGTGGTCCGGTGGTCTTGACCTCTTCCGTGTCAAGCAGCAAGGAGCGTCAGACCACACTCCGGACCTCTCGGTTTTTTAGCGTCGGACCTTTGACGAGTGGTCCGGTGGTTCTGCTGAGGAAGTCTTCCAAGCGTCGTACCACTCGGCTTAGTCCGATGGTGTAACCCGACGACCTGGTCCGGAGGTAGGTAGCTTGCTGGACTTCTTGGTAAGTGAGCACCGTACCAGTTTCCCATACCACCGGACTAGTCCGGAGCAGGTAGTCCGGAGGTCGGGTGCTCACTGCACTTCTCTGTCTCGGCTTGGCCAAGCGTTGGACCATAGCTCCGGACTACTTTCCATAGTCCAGTGGCTCTGTCCTCAACTGGTTCGGAGCCTCTGTTGGTGCTGTTTTTCGTCCGTTCTTTTCACGGTTTGTTTCTCTGGGTTCGTGGCTAGCTCCGCTGTGTTCCTAGAACATCCACCCTCTTGTGGGTCGTGAGCCTAGTTCTTGCTTTGGGTTGTGCTTGGGACAAGGATCAAGATCTTCCGAAAGGAATTTTTATTTGGCTCCCATTCACCCCCCCTCTGGTCGCCGTTTTTGGTCCTTCAATTGGTATCAGAGCCGTTTAAGGATCAATCCACCTTACACAGTTCTTGATCCGCGAAGGCGACATGGAGCGAGGTGCTGGTAAACCTCCTTACTTCGATGGAACCAACTTTGCCTATTGGAAGGTGCGCATTTCCGCTTACCTCCAAGGGCTAGACACGAAGTTTTGGGAGATTTGTGAGAATGAGAACTACGTGGTTCTTGAGGCTTGGATCACCGATGCCCAGGTTACGTAGCATGCATCTAATGCAAGAGCCCGTAGCATTCTCTTCTCTTGTCTCACTACGGCACGGGAGATCTAGCAAACACTTTTGAGATATCATGAGGGCAACCCTCAGATCAAGTCTAGACTCTTTGACACGTACCGTAGAGAGTACGAGAACTTTGCTCAGTTGGCCGGCGAATCTGTTGATGGGATGTTCACTCGTTTCCAATCTATCGTCAACAAGATGCGTACAAATCGAGCCAACTTGCCTTATGATGATCATGAGATGGCTATCAAGCTGTTGCATGCTCTTGATCGGAAGGTATGGGAGATGAAAGTGGCTGCCATCCAGGAGTCACCGAGATATGATGCCCTGACCGTGGACGAGTTGTTTAGCAAGCTCAAGTCCTCGGGGATTGACTACCAGACCCAGGCCAAGCTTGAAAACCCGTCGAAACCATCTATGGCATTGGTTTCTGGCCCCGGCGGTATGTCTTCTTCCTCCTCTAACCCTTCACACTCCTTGTTTGCTTTGTCCTTGATTTCTATGAAAGAAGAGCAAGTGGAGGCTCTTGGAGATGATGAGCTGGCTTTGGTCATCACCAAGTTCTCACGGTTTCACAACAACCGTTTGAACCGTCGGCGTGGTGGCTCAGCCAAGGGGTGCTACCGTTGCGGTGATGAGGATCACTTCATCGCAAACTGCCCCAAGAAAGCTGCGGGCGACTTCACCATGCGCAAGGACAAGCGCGAGCACCACTTCGAGGACAAGCACAAGCCTAAGGGTGGCTACCACAGAAGGTCCTCCAAGAAGGCGATCGACAAGGTGAAGGCCAAGCACCGAGCCTTCCTCGCCTCCCTCAATGACATTGATGCCTCCTCCGACGGAGATGCTTCTTCGAGCGATGATTAGTCCAAGAGAAATGTTGAGGACAAGCTCAACGGCCTATGCTTCTACGCTGACGCCAAGCACAGTGGCTTTTGCATCATGGTGATTGAAGAAGGCAAGGTTGGCAAGCGCAAGGAAGGCCCCGACTATGACTACAACTCCGACACACCCGAGGTACCACCCACCATCGAGTCCCTCTCCCTTGAGATTGAGTCTCTGAATGATGCCTTGATGAGTCAAGATGCGTTGTTCAAGCGTGCTGCTATAGAGAGGAACAACTTTAAGGCGAAGTACCTTAGCGCGCTTCATGAGCTAGATTTTGCTAAGGCGTCTATGGTGGTTACCGAGGAGGTAGAGTGTGATGCTTGCGCCATTCACATGTTTGATCTTGTCACTCTCCAGAACAAGTATGGCACTCTACTTGAGGAGATCAGTGAGCCGAAGGCTAGGCCTAGCTTACTTGGTGCGTGCAAGTCTTGCTTACGCTTGCGTTCTGAGCTGACATAGAAGGATGCTAAGATCGCTGTGTTAGAGAAGGTCAGCTCAGATAGCACTAGAGAGTCGGATCGTTTTGAGGCTTTGGATCTTGAGACCGCATCATGCAGACATGACAAGATGCGAACCGAGGAAGAAAACACATACCTTCGGTCCATCTTGAGCTGGGTGTCTTGCCGAGAGCCGTAGTTGGGGATGATGCTTAGCCAATGCAAAAGGGCTGGCAGCACGGGAGTAGGCTTTGCTATAGGTGGGAAGGACGATAGCATGTTCGGTAAGATCGGTGAGTGTTGTGGTTTGAGCAAGAATGAGAAACCCATCACAACTCCCAAGCTTACCAAGATCACTCCACTTAAGCCTACCAACCCCTCTGAGTTTCCTATGAGAGATGGCGTGTTTGAAGAGCCACCCAAAACCACTCCACTGAAGCATGTGTGGATTGCAAAACCGAACCATCTTCGCAACCCACTTGACACACTGCCAGACATCTCTAGTGATCCCCTTCCTAAGAAAGCTAGAGCCACCCAACCCAATAAGAGAGTGTCTACCAAGAGTGTGGTGAGGTACCATTGTGTTGTGAGCGGGATGGGCACTTGGCTGAGTTTTGCTTTAGGAGGAAGAGAGATGATCGGATGCCGGTTGAGTTGAACAACCGGGACATGTACCACCCACAAGTTCGGGTGCGTGAACCGGAAGTTCGGAGGCGCACTACTAGGCCTAGAGGTACAATGCCTCAAGGTGCTAGGCCTCAGGAGGCGAGACCACGCGGTGGTCGTGCCCAGCGGGGTACCGGTCGTGACCCATACGACTACGGGCCTCGTGGCGGTGGCTTTACTCCACCCTTCTTTAGCGGACCACATTTTCCCCATCGTGGTGATCGCTATCCTTCCATGGGGCAGGAGATGTTTGGTTTTTCTCCTAACCCATTCTTTAGGCAAATGGGACAACACTGGTATCCTTCACAGTTTACTAACCCCAGTGTTGGTCCGTTTGCTCACCCTATGTCTTTTTATTGATGTAGGAAGGAGGACTGGAGGAGACTTGCCTTGTGGATTCTGGATGTTCACGCCATATGACCGGAAGTGCCAAGTGGTTCTCCAGCCTCGACCCCGTGCGCCACACCGAGTACATTACATTCGGGGATAAGAGTAAAGGTAAGGTTGTCTCCCGAGGGTCGATCCGAGTGAACTCTTCTTTTGTCCTCAAGGATGTTGCTTTGGTTGCGAATTTGCATTTTAACCTCTCTCTCGGTTTCGCAACTCCTTGATGACGGTTTTGAAGTGAGTTTTAAGCCTAATCTTTCTCGGATTTTGGACTCTCGGGGTGATCTTGTTTGCCAGATTTTGCCCTTCAGGAAGGTTTTTCGTGCGGATTTTTCTATCTCTTCCGTACTTTCTCGTTGTCTTCTTGCCGGTTCTTCTTCCGAGCTTTGGAAGTGGCATAGGAGATTGGGACATTTGAGTTTTGACTTGCTTACAAGGCTTAGCTCAATGGACCTTATCCAAGGATTGCCAAAGCTAAAGTTCGAGAAGGATTTGGTTTTGCCATCCTTGCAGGCATGGCAAGATGGTTGTCGCTTCCCATCCTCCTGTGACTGAGATCATAACCACTCGACCTGGTGAGCTCTTACACATGGACACAGTTGGTCCAACATGGGTCAAGTCGGAAGGAGGGAAGTGGTATGTGGTTGTAGTCGTTGATGACTACTCGAGATACTCTTGGGTGTTCTTTTTGGAGAGTAAGGATGAGGCTTTTCCACTTGTTCGAGATCTGATTTTGAGGTTGCAAAATGAGCTACCTAAGAATGCCATGAGAGCTATCCGCAGTGACAATGGCACAGAATTCAAGAATGCTCACTTTGCAAATCTTTGCTCTTCTTTGGGTCTCGATCACCAGTTTCCTCACCTCACACTGCCCAGTAGAATGGTGTTGTTGAGCACAAGAATCGGACCCTTGTTGAGATGGCCAGGACGATGCTCATGAGCATAGGACTCCTAGGCGGTATTGGGCTGAAGCACTCAGTTCGGCTTGCTATGTTTCCAATCGCATTTTTCTCCGAGCTTTCAAGAAAAAGACCTCTTATGAGCTGCGATTTGGGAGACCACCCAAGGTAAGTCACCTACGGGTGTTTGGGTGCAGGTGTTTCATCCTCAAAAAGAGCGGTAAGTTGGATAAATTTTTGAATCACGGTCTTCTGATGGTATCTTTCTTGGTTATTCTACTCACTCTCGTGCTTATCGTGCACTTAACCTTGAAACTAACCAAGTGATGGAGACTTGTGAGATTACCTTCGATGAAACTATGCCCTGTGTTTCCACTGCTTTTGAGCTTGCAGGTGATGATGAGGTGAACACTAGCATTTTTGTGGAGGAGGAGCAGGATGATGCTGATTGGGGTGATCCCGAGCCAACTCCACTGGCTGCCCCCGTCGACCCTGCGACGTCCACTTCGGCTCACGGTCTCGACCCGACTACTTCTACATGGGGGCTGTTCGAGCAACTTCCTCAGTCGGTTCCCATTGCACATGAGGGAGCTCCAGCTGCTGTTGAGGGGGAGGCCACTTCGTCCAGGCAGGCTCCCCGCCACATCTAGCGGCAACACCCGCCGGAGAACATCACCGGCGACATTGACCGCCGAGTCACGCGGTCTAGGTCCTATATCTCTCACTTTGCTCATTCGTCTTTTGTCGCTTCTTTTGAGCGCCGAGATTTTGGACACGCTTTGATGGATCCGGATTGGGTTAATGCCATGCATGAGGAGTTAGAAAACTTTGAGCGAAACCGCATTTGGGTCTTAATTCCTCCACCACCTAGTTGCCACCCCATAGGTACCAAATGGGTTTTCAAAAATAAACAAAGTGAGGATGGGGTGGTAGTGCGCAACAAGGCTAGGTTGGTAGCTCAAGGCTTTTGTCAAAAGGAGGGAATAGACTATGAGGAAACCTTTGCTCCCGTAGCTCGTTTAGAAGCCATTAGAATCCTTCTAGATTTTGCGGCTTCTAAGGGTTTTAAACTTTTTCAAATGGATGTTAAAAGTGCTTTCTTAAACGGCTACATAGAGGAGGAAGTTTATGTTAAACAACCTCCCGGTTTCGAAAATCCCAAGTTTCCAAACCATGTTTTTAAACTTCACAAAGCTTTGTACGGTTTGAAACAAGCACCTAGAGAATGGTATGATAGGCTAAAAACCATTTGCTTGCTAAGGGTTTTAAAAGGGGATCGGTAGATAAGACGTTGTTTCTCCTCAAGCAAGGCAAAGACACTCTCCTTGTCCAAATATACATGGATGATATCATATTTGGTGGTTCTTCTCATGCTCTTGTTGCCAAGTTTGCAGATCTTATGAGCAGGGAATTTGAGATGAGAATGATGGGAGAGTTGACTTTCTTTCTCGGGATGCAAATCAAGAAAACCTGGGAAGGGACGTTTGTGCACCAAGGCAAGTACATGAAGGATATCTTGAAGAAGTTTGACATGGGTGAGGCAAAGCCTCTTTCGACGCCCATGTCGACTATGACTGCTTTGGATGCGGACGAGGAAGGAGAGGCGGTGGACCAGATGGAGTACCGCACCATGATTGGGTCGCTTCTGTACCTGACGGCGACCCGGCCGGACATTCAGTTCGCCGTCTGCCTGTGTGCTCGCTTTTAGGCGTCCCCACGGACTTCGCACAAGCAGGCAGTGAAACGCATCATGAGGTACTTGCGCTTCACTACTGAATTTGGAATTTGGTTTTCCACCTCTTCTTCTCTTGAGCTTTATGGTTATTCTGACGCCAACTTTGCCGGTTGCCGACTTGATCGGAAGTCCACTTCTGGGACTTGCCAGTTTCTCAGGTCTTCTTTGGTTTCTTGGTCTTCTCGCAAGCAATCTAGTGTGGCACAGTCAACGTGTGAAGCTGAGTATGTTGCCGCGGCTAGTTGTTGCTCTCAGTTGCTTTGGATGATTGCCACTTTGAGAGATTTCAGTCTTGAGCTTACTAAGGTGCCTCTGCTGTGTGATAGCACAAGTGCAATTAGTGTGGCTCAAAATCCCGTGCTTCATTCGAAGACCAAGCACATTGAGGTCCACTTTCACTGTTTGCGTGATCACTACGAGAAGGGTGACATTGACCTCCGGCATGTCGAGACCCAAAACCAGCTTGCGGATATTCTCACTAAGCCATTGGATCAAGCTGCGTTTTCTTGCCTTCGGGGCGAGTTGGGTGTTTGCTTTCCTTTTTAGAGGAGGAAAGTTTTGTGTATCATAGTTCTTTTTGATTCTTTTTGTCTTTTCTTTGTCCTTCTTCTCTCTTGGTGTCTTGATTGTGTTAGTTGGTGTCATTGCATTTTGCATCTCATTTGCATTTGTGACATAGTTCATTTTAAGCTTCATATCTATAGCCGATATAATGAATCTATGCTCTGTTTGAGGTGTTTTATGTATCTATGGTGGTGTCTAACTTAGAATCTTTTTGATCTTTATGATATGCAATAGAGCTAAGTTAGAGAAGCTTTAAAACTGAATTTAAATTCCCCATGTCACCTCTGAAATGGCACTAGCTTGTGTAGGCTTTTGAAGATCCTTCTTGGCTGCCTTGTATATAGCTTGTAACTATGACTCTTCATTGTTTCATTCACTACCTTTGAGCACCATGTTTAATATCTAAACTAAAATTGCTCTCCGTTTTGTGAATTGGAAAGATCGAGTTGGGTCTGCATTGTGAGCACTTCACCGTGTGTTCGAACTGCTTCCCATATGGGTCGATACTTGAGCGGTGTCGTGTATGACCAAAACCGGTGTGTCAAGTCCTTTGACTTCGCCCGGTTGGTAAGCAGTGGCATCAGTTTGCTTACAACCACTCGCATACAACTTAAATGTGCCTAAAACTGAAAATTGGCTGCAAAACTCTGAAATTTGGAAAATTCATTCAGTTGGGTCATTGGCTTGTTGTATGAACTTTGCTAAGGGATAGTTTTCCTTGCTATACATGAGATTGCTTTGAGATAGATCCTATCTTGTTTGCCATGTCTAGCTGTCTCTAGGAGGTGATACCCTTTCTCTGCTCTCACATGATATGCTCTCTAAAATAGCTTCTAAAGTGATCTTAAGCTCAACTTGAGTCTTTGTTGGGCACGTAGAGCTTTTCCTATTATCATGGGATCACATCACTTAGAGCATATATTCATTGTCTTAGCTCTAAGTGTGAAGCTTTCACACTCATTTTGCACTTCATGGCATTTGTAGCCAGATCTTGAGTTGTTGATGTTTGATGAGCTACATGTGTCAACAAGAGGGAGAGATGTGCATTTCATTCCAGTTTCAGCCATCTACTTCCAAGGGGGAGCAAATGTGCTTTTTGAGCTTAATTGGTATCTTTTGACTTGGCTCTTTTCACCCCTTCTTGGTGTCTGGAGAGTGCCTCTCTTAGTTTTCCAATTGGTATCTTGCTCAGGGGGAGCTTTTGCTAGATGTGTTGAGCCTTTGCCTCTTCTGGAGGGTCTAGCTTGCTTTGTTGGCTCCAACAGGTTTCGATTGTTTCTTGAGCATTAATGGATGTAAGTGGTTTCAATTGGTATCTTTTGAGCTCCCTTAGTGCTTAAATTGGTTTTCTGAGCATTCAGAGTTTGTGATTGGTATCTTGGACTTGCTAGCGGTGTTGAGCCCGTCTCTGCCTCTTCTTGAGGGCTAGCTTTGTTTTGCTTAGTTGCGTCGAGCCGATGCCAATATGCTTTTGTTTGGCATCAGTAAGTGGCTTTGTCATGAGGTGTTTTTGAAGGATTCTTTTAATTGGTATCATCTTTTGCCTCTCTCTTTTAACTGGTATCGTGTTTGCTTCTCTCAAGTGACTGTGTTTTGGCTTTGGTAGCTTTTTGGTCATTTGGAGAGCTTTACCTTGTGGCTCAAATCTGAAATGCACTTGTGTTGACAATGCACTCATAAGGGGGAGATTGCGAACACATGGTGGATAAGTACCCATGTATGTTCAGCTTTGATGACGAGTGATCGTCCAACACGTGAGTGTTTCAGTTTGAGTGGCTTAACCTAACCTCTGCGTAAGCAGAAATGTGTGCTTGTCTATCGGCTTGTGGTGTGCAGCTGCTATGCCTAGTGACAGTGGCCAATGGCGTGGAGAAGGTCGAGTACAGGCTTGCCGTGCCGATGGACTGAGAGCGGTGAAGGGCCGAAGCGGGGCTCGGACTGAGGGACCATGGGCGCCGGCGGACTAGCTGTGGTGGCTAGTACTTGGCACCGGCAAGTGCGAGAAGACATGGAGGTAGACCGAGTCGGCCGAGTCAAGATGGTGGGTGTGCGAGTTGAACGGAGGCTCAGGGGACTTGGAGTCCGACCGGGCGAAGACAAGGTGGCTCGCATCGAGTGGTTTGGTGGTTTGGGCCTCAAAACCATCCGCGTCGGTTTCCGAGTTTGGGACACAAAACTCAGGGTTCGATAGTTGAGCCCAAAGCTACCGGTGGCGGGTTTCCTGGGTTTGGGTCTCAAAACCTAGGCGGATCTTCCGAGGAAGTGGGGATGGCACGTGGCGGAATCCTAGAGGTTGCGTCGAGGCAACGGCAACTCCCGGCAGGAAGCGGGGCTGTCCATTCAAATCGAGGGAGATATTTTCCGGAGCTTGGAATGCAATGCTTAGGCTAGGTAGTACACTCAATGTATCTACGGGGTCTTTGGGAAATAGCCAAAGCCCCGTTAAATAGAGGATGAAGGGGTATCCTCATCCTCATCTCTTGCATTACTCTCTCTCCCACCTATTCCTAGGTTTTCCCTTCCCTAGCTTCTTCTTGCTTGAGATCCACCGTGTCACCGGTGTAAGAACTTGTGATTGTTGCGAGGAATCGGAGGCCATAACATCCGTAAGCCATGGTGGCTTCGCTTTTGTGATCGTGTCCCCGTTTTGCTTGTGTTCTTCGTGTTTTTCTTTTTCTCTCTCTTTTTCCCGAGATGATTTCTCTTTGTTGAGAGTAGTTTTGCAAAATTGACTTGAACCAAGTTGTTCATAATTGTGAGGAGCTTCTTTGCACCGAAGGAATTCTCCTCAAACCTCACGATTGCGTAGATCGGGCGATTTCTTTGTGGCGTTCTTCGTTTTTCTTTGATCTCCTCCAAATCCGAGTGTTCTCCTTTATCCTCTCCAAATTGAGCGATGATTTCTTTTGGATAGCTCTCCAACTGCACTAGGATCATACCTACAAAGTTTGGTTGCAGTTGGTAATCATTTGGTTGAGTTTTGAGAAGATTTGGTGGAGAGAAGTTTGTTTTCGCGAGGAACAGTTTTCTCTTGTGAGCATCGGACTACCTTCCCTTTAAGCTCCGGACCATAGCGAGTGGTCTGGTGGTCTTGACCTCTTCTGTGTCAAGCAACAAGGAGCGTCAGACCACACTCCGGACCTCTCGGTTTTTGAGCGTCGGACCTTTGACGAGTGGTTCGGTGGCTCTGCTGAGGAAGTCTTCCAAGCGTCGGACCACTCGGCTTAGTCCGACGGTGTAACCCGACGACCTGGTCCGGAGGTAGGTAGCTTACTGAACTTCTTGGAAAGTGAGCACCAGACCAGTTTCCCGTACCACCGGAGTAGTCCGGAGCAGGTAGTCCGAAGGTCGGGTCCTCAGTGCACTTCTCTGTCTCGGCTTGGCCAAGCGTCAGACCATAGCTCTGGACTACTTTTCATAGTCCGGTGACTCTGTCCTCAACTGGTCCGGAGCCTCTGTTGGTGCTGTTTTTCGTCCGTTCTTTTCACGTTTGTTTCTCTGGGTTCGTGGCTAGCTCCGCTGTGTTCCTAAAACATCCACCCTCTTGTGGGTTGTGAGCCTAGTTCTTGCTTTGGGTTGTACTTGGGACAAGGATCAAGATCTTCCGAAAGGAATTTTATTTGGCTCCCATTCACCCCCCTCTGGTCGCCGTTCTCGGTCCTTCACCCATACTTAGAATTTAGCCAACCCGCTTGTTATGTACGCAGAATATAATGTATCCTAATTAATTGAGGAACATTCAGGTCACTAATATCTTGTAGGTTAAACTAATAATTAAGATCCCCATCTCATGACTCTTATGGCATATCCCTGAAATTTTATTTATCTCGCTTGTTATGTACGCAGAATGTACAATGTACAAAAGACGTAGCTATAGGCCTATTGCGCTATATATATAGGACATTACTATTTTACACTTTAGGTGTAAAATAATATTCTACATCACAAAGCAAAATAAACTTAAAAAAATACTAAGTACTACTTAACAACGTTGAGTATCATCGGTTAGTATTACACCCAGCACCATAAAAATACTAAATAATACTGACACGCGACTACTGAACAATACTGAATTTTTTTAGTATAACATCTTCGGTTCAAGATAAGACACTAGAAATTGTACATCAGTCCTGAAAATCATCCCAATTAATTAATGTATGTACTGTCCAATATATATTCCCATAGTAATAATGTAATCATCTTCCAATATATGCTCTACTCATACTAAATGACTGTCAGGCTAATAGGTTAGGGTGTCGAATCAGATCCTATATTTTGTATATTTATTTATAGCAACAAGGCGTGTGAACTTGAATATCCTATATAATTTTACGGCCACAATGGAGAACACGAACAACTTGAAGTGATTTTCTCGGGAGCAACTCGACAATGGAGAACACGAACAACTTGAAGTGATTTTCTCGGGAGCAACTCGAATCACATAGCACCGCGTGAGAAACACTGTCGGATACCTAGAAATTGGATACCCAATTTACCGCACTCCACAAAAACGAAATCACCCTCGGGGGCTCTTCCGCCTCGCCCGAGCCAAGGTGGCGTCATCCGTGATCCTCGGGGGCTCCTCCGCCTCACCCGAGCCAAGGTGGGTCATCCGAGACGTCATCCACCCTCGGGGGTCTTCCGCCTCGTCCGAGCCAGGGAGACGTCATCCGTGATGCCCCCACCCTCGGAGATTTCACCACCATCAACAACCTGGGATGCCCTAGTTCATATAGTCAAAAGGTCCACAGTACCCTCCGTCCTCAGGGATGGGGTTCAAGGCTTGAGTCGCCATGCCAACCCCTGTTCTCCCTGCGGTACAAGGTCCTGTGCTACTTAACCGTTGACTTCTGCGCACTACACCCGCGCCATGCCTCCGACGGACACTCCAACAGGGATTAGGGCGTCATCAGCCCTGTATGATGGAATGCGGGGGTGCCTGGTCCTGTGCGACCAGCCCCCGCCCATGCCCAGGTAAGGGAACATCGGGGTTCCCGGTCACGAGGTGCATGGCTACAGCACAACAAGGATCTACAAGACCCGGACATGTGTCTACTGGCGCAATCTTCCTTGGGAAGGAAGATAGAGTAAAGACAAAGCTCTCCCTCGGCAACAGCCCAAGTCGGGCCCACGTTCACTCCCCCTCTCTCTACTGTACTCCTCCATCTCTCCCTACGTATAAACTAGGATAATGGACCTCCAATCTCGCTCTCTCGACATTCCAGCACTCATTCACACACACTCAAAACTCGCATACACGCGAGCACACACCAGAACCAAGAACCTCATACGCACGAGACCTGGGAAGGCGCTTCCCTCTCTCACCATTGCTTGTAGCTCCCCTCTACGAGCCCTCCGCGCTCGGTAATACAACTCCGCAACACACTGGACGTAGGGCGTTCGTGCCTGAACCAGTATAAAACTTTGTGTTCTCCGAGCCTAACCATCCAAACTCCGACACGCTTAGAAATTTACTCATTGGCCGTCTAGACCCCGCCATTTTAGACACCGACAGTTGGCACGCCAGGTAGGGGACCTTTGCTTGTCACCCGCATTTTTGAGTTTCAGATGGCTAACCGCCACGTTGATTTCGCTCCGGGCTCCATTGTTCGTTTTGGTAGCCTGGACTTCCAGTGCCATGGGCAGGGGGGCGACCTGGCTCTCCATCGCCTTATGGCATCCTCCGAGGTAGCTGTGGACGCCATCACTGCATCCATGGCCCATCTCCATCTGTCTCCCTCCAGGGAACGAGTCGCTCGTGGGGCAGCCGTCCCGCGGGCTGACTACCCTCAACTCGAGCGCCAGCTTGACACGCTCATGGGACCCCAGCTGACTCAGGAGTCCCTACACAACCTCTACTTCGCGTCCGCCAACACGGCGGCATAGCTTGCGGGAGGACAGCCACGCTCTTCCAGACACAACACACCCGTACGCGAAACGGGAGATCTGGCGCTCACGCCGTGAGGCGACTCGCGGTTCCCAGACCCCCGACGCCTGAACCTCAGAAGGCCCGGCGACACAGGAGGGCGACCCGAGAAAGGACAGCGACGACCAGTCTGCGGCCGTCTCCCTGGCGTTGTCGCGACCTATACACCGGTCGGAAAGGCGATTGGCGTGACCTCGCGTTCCAGCAAGGCAAAGGGCAGGCCGCGGCACGGCTGCGACAACGCGGTCGCATCGGCGAACCATAGGTTTTCCTTTCCTCCCCACGGTAGGAGAAGGGGAGGCAAGTACGATGACATCCTCACCGAGCCGTGCCCATACCACAGCATGTCGGTCAGACACACGCTTCAGCAGTGTGACAAGATGGCTAGGTATTTCTCAATCGTTGAAAATGGGGGCAGGAGTCGCGATGACCCTAACCCTCCTGAGGACAAATGCCTCATGATCTTTGGCGATTCGAGGACCGGCGATCACAAGTGTCGCCAGGAGCAGGAGCGACGTGAGGTCTTCACGGTCGTCCCGACGACCCCTGTTTTCCTCGAATGGTCGGAGACCGACATCACGTTCGGGCAAGGCGACCACCCGAAGCGTATCAGCCATCTGGGACGCTATCCACTCATCATGGACCCAATCATAGGGGCCATACGCTTCACCAAGGTGTTGATGGACAGGGGCAGTGACCTCAACATCATGTTTTACAAGGTCTTCGAGGCCCTAAAGGTACCTCGGAAAAAACTTCGCCTAGAGGGTGTTGCCTTCCACGGAATCATCCCCGAGAAACCTTCCATACCCCTCGGGCAGGTTGACTTACCCGTGATGTTTGGGGAGTCAGATAACTTCCGGTGCGAGCTCCTCACCTTCGAGCTCGTTCACTACCATGCGCCCTGCCACTCGGTGTTGGGTAGGTCGTGCTACGCGAAGTTCATGGCCATTCCGAACTACACCTACCTCAAGCTCAAAATGCCAGGTCCTCACGGGGTCATCACGGTCACCTCCAAGCTTGCGGATGCATACCAGTGCGACGTAGACAGTTGCGAGAATGCAATGGCCGCAGCACGATGCCCGGAACTGGCGGCGACAGCTGAGACCGCGAGCAACGAGAGAGTCGACTCTAAGGGCATGGGAAACTTCAGCCCCTAGAAGGGGTAAAAGAAATCTCCCTCGACCCGTCCAAGACAGACGACCGAGTTCTTCGCAGCAGCGCCTCCCTAGATCCGGGGCAGGAATCGGCGCTCGTCGATTTTCTCTGCGCGAATGGCGATATTTTCGTGTGGAGCCCTGCAGACGTTTCGGGCATACCGAGAGATGTGGCCGAGCACGCTCTGATGATCCAATCCGGGGCCTAGCCGGTGAAGCAATGTCTGCGCTGTTTCGACGAGGAGAAGCGGCGGGCCATCGGGGAGGAGCTCCACAAACTTCTGGCGGCTGGATTCATCAAAGAGGTATTCCATCCCGAATGGTTATGTAACCCAGTACTAGTTAAGAAGATGAGCGGAAAATGGAGAATGTGCGTAGAATACACCAGCCTGAACAAGGCATGCGGCAAGGACCCATACCCCCTGTCGCGTATCGATCAGATCGTCGATTCCACCTCGGGGTGTGAAACGCTTTCGTTCCTCGACGCATACTCTGGTTACCATCAAATCCAGATGAAGGAGTCTGACCAGCTCGCGACATCCTTCATCATGCTGTTTGGCTCTTTTTGCTACGTCACTATGCCATTCGGACTCAGGAACACGGGAGCCACATACTAGCGGTGCATGTGCTCGGTTTTTGGGATTCTCATCGTGTCAGTGTCTAAAATGGCGGGGTCTAGATAGCCAACGAGTAAATTTCTAAGTATGTCGGAGTTTGGATGGTTACGCTCGGAGAACTTAGAGGTTTATATTGGTTCGGGCACGAACGCCCTACATCCAGTGTGTTGTGGGGTCGTATTACCGAGCGTGGAGAGCTCGTAGAGGGGGGCTACAAGCTTTGGTGAGAGAGGGAAGGCGGTTCCCAGGTCTCATGCGTATGAGGTTCTTGGTTCTGGTGTGTGCTCGCGTGTTTGCGAGTTTGAGTGTGTGTGTGAATGAGTGTTGGAATGTCGAGAGAGCTAGGTTGGGGGTCCATTCTCTCCCTTTATACGTAAGGAGAGATGGAGGAGTACAGTAGAGAGAGGGGGAGTGATCGTAGGCCTGACTTGGGCTGTTGCCGTGGGAGGGCTTTGTCTTCATCCTGTCTTCCTTCCTGAGGAGGATTGCGCCAGTAGACACATGTCCGAGTCCTGTTCGTCCCTGTTGTGCTCTTGCCATGCACCTTATGACCGGGAACCCTGCTGTCCCCCTTTATGGGCATGGGAGGAGGCTGTCGCACAGGACCAGGTACCCCCGCGTTCCGTCGTACAGGGTTGATGATGTCCTAATCCCTGTTGGGGTGTCCGTTGGAGACATGGCATGGATGTAACGCGTAGAAGTCGTCGGTTAGGTAGCACAGGACCTTGTACCGCAGGGTGAACAGGGGTCAGCATGGCGACTCATGCCTTAAGCCCCATGCCTGAGGAAGGAGGAGACTTTGGACCTTTTGACCATATGGGCTAGAGCTCCCTAGGCTGTGGATGGCGGTGAGATCTCCGAGGGCGAGGGATGTCACGGATGACGTTTGCAGGGCTCGGACGGGGCAGAAGAGCCCCCGAGGGTAGATGATGTCACGGGCGTCGCCACCTTGGCATGGGCGAGGCGGAGGAGCCCCCGAGGGTCGATGACGTCTCGGATGACGCCACCTTGGCTCGGGCGAGGCGGAGGAGCCCCCGAGGGTTGATGACGTCTCGGATGACGCCACCTTGGCTCGGGCGAGGCAGAGGAGCCCCCAAGGGTTGATGACGTCTCGGATGACGCCACCTTGGCTCGAGCGAGGTGGAGGAGCCTCCGAGGGTCGATGAAGTCTCAGATGACGCCACCTTGGCTCGGGCGAGGCAGAGGAGTCCCCGAGGGTTGATGACGTCTCGGATGACACCACCTTGGCTCGGGAGAGACAGAGGAGCCCCCGAGTGTCGATGACGTCTCGGATGATGCCACCTTGGCCCGGGCGAGGCGGAGGAGCCCCCGAGCGTTGATGACGTCTTGGATGATGCCATCTTGGCTCAGGCGAGCGGAGGAGCCCCCGATGGTTATTTTATTTTTTTGGAGTCTGGTAAATTGGGTATCCTATTTCTAGATATTCGACACATCGACACGACCGTCGAGGCATACGTTGACGACATGGTGGTGAAGTCCAAATGGATGGAAACCATGGTCGCAGACCTCGAGACAACGTTCGGGGCCATGAGACTCAAGCGCGTCAAGCTCAATCCAGAGAAGTGCGTGTTCGGGGTGCCGCGCGGCATGCTCCTCGACTTCATTGTCTCCGAGCGTGGCATCGAGGTCAATCCTGATAAAATCTTTGCCATCGCCGGTATGGGAGCAATCCGCAACGTGAAGAGGGTGCAGCGGGTCATGGGATGCCTCGTGTCTTTGAGCCGCTTCATCTCGCGCCTCGGTGAACGAGGTCTCCCCCTTTACCGAGTTCTCATGAAGACCGAACACTTCACCTGGACCCTCGAGGCGCAGGAGGCCCTGGACAAGCTCAAGGCAATCCTCACAAGCGCGGCCATCATCGTTCTTCCAACTCTGCGCGAGAACCTTCTCCTATCCATAGCCGCCACGACCCAGGTGTTGAGCTCCATCATCGTCGTCGAAAGGGAGGAGGAGGGCCATGCGCTAAAGGTCCAGCGGCCGGTATACTTCATCAGCGAGGTACTATCAGAAACCAAGACAAGGTACCCTCAAATCCAGAAGCTCCTTTACGCGGTTCTCATCACACGGAGAAAGCTGGCCCACTACTTCGATGGCCACCATGTCACCGTCGTGTCATCCTACCCCCTCCGGGAGGTGATATAGAGCCGCGAGGCTACGGGGAGGGTGGCGAAGTGGGGACTGGAGCTCAAGGGGGAGTTTATCTCTTATGCACCACGGACGACCATCAAATCCCAGGTCATCGCGGATTTCGTCGCCGAGTGGATCGAGATCCAGCTGCCACCGGCGGCGGAGAACCAGGAGTTCTGGGTCATGTATTTTGACAGATCGCTGATGAAGACTGGCGCCGACGCCGGTCTGGTTTTCGTCTCCCCGCTCGGGGTCCAGCTCAAGTACATGATCTGTATGTTCTTCCTGGCGTCTAACAACGTTGCGTAATACGAGGCCCTGGTAAACGGGCTACACATAGCAACAGAGTTGGGCATCAAAAGGCTTGACGTGCGAAGCGACTCCTAGCTCATAGTCGAACAGGTTATGAAGGAGTCAAACTGCCACGACCCAAAGATGACAACATACTGCCAGGCGGTCCATTGCCTGGAGGAAAAGTTTGATGGCCTGGAACTCAACCACGTCGCCAGAAGATACAACGAGGCGGCGGACGAGCTCGCGAAACTGGCTTCTAGTCGAGGTACGGTCCCACCCGGAGTCTTCGCCAGCGACCTTCACAAGCCGTCCGTCACCTGGCATGTGGAACCCGAGGCCGGGACTTTGGAAACTACCGCGGCGGAGTTCATGGACATCAAAGAGGTACAAGACGCCGCGGGTGACGCACCGACCGGCGGCGACGACCCTCCCCCCGACTGGAGGGTTCCTATCCTGGATTGGTTGGTTCGGGAGTGCCTCCCCGACAATAGGAACAAAGCACACCGCATCGCACGGCGCGCCAAGTCCTTCGTCGTTATCAACCAAGAGCTCTATAGGCGCAGCCCCACGGGGATCCTGCAGCATTGCATCCCCACCGAGCAGGGTGTGAGCTTGCTAGAGGACATACATGTGGGAGACTGCGGGCACCACGCAGCCCCCCTCGCACGATCGTCGGAAAGGCTTTCCGCCAAGGTTTCTACTGGCCAATGACCGTAGCAAACGCCACGGAGGTAGTACGCGCCTGTGAAGGGTGCCAGTTCTACGCCAATAAGACTCATCTGCCCGTGCAAGCGCTATAGACCATCCCCCTCACATGGCCTTTCGCGGTCTGTGGTTTGGACCTGGTGGGGCCGCTATCCAGGGCGCCCCGGGGCTTCGACCACCATCTCGTCGCCATCGATAAATTCTCGAAGTGGATCCAGGCACGCACCCTCGCCCGAATCAAGTCAGAACAGACAGTCATGTTCTTCACGGACATAATATATCGATTCGGAGTGCCCAACACGATCATCACCGACAACGGCACCCAATTCACCGGTAAGAAGTTCCTCGACTTCTGCAATAGGAACCACATCCGTGTGGACTGGGCCGCCGTCGTGCACCCCCAAACGAACGGGCAGGTCGAGTGCGCCAACGGGATGATCCTGGACGGGTTAAAACCGAGAATCTTTAGCCGACTTAAAAAGTTCGGAGGTCGTTGGGTCGCGGAATTGCCAGTCATCCTCTGGAGCCTCAGGACGACTCAGAGCAGAGCCACCGGCTGCTCCCCCTTCTTCATGCTCTATGGGGTGGAGGCCGTGCTCCCCACCGACCTGGAGTACGGCTCCCTGCGGGTCAAGGCATACGACGAGGAAGGCAACCAAGCCAATATGGAGGACGCCGTGGATCAGCTAGAAGAAGCAAGGGACATCGCCCTCCTACACTCCGCAAAGTACCAGCAGGCCCTCCGTAGGTACCACGACCACCGCGTCTGCAATCACGAATTCAACATCGGCGACCTGGTGCTTCGGCTCAGGCAAAGCAATAAAGACAAGCACAAACTCACGCCACTGTGGGAAGGACCATACGTTGTGGTGGAGGTCCTCCACCCCGGAAGCTACAAGATCGCTACCGTGGGGCCTGACAGCCAAGTCTTCTCCAACGCCTGGAACATCGAAAAGCTACGTCGCCTCTATCCCTAAAACATCTCCCCTCAAATCACATACATCCGCATGTATCTTTCCTTTGGAAGAGATTCGATATACGCCACGCAGGCGATGCGTAGCCCGAACGCTAAGCAAGACGCGCACCCAGCCTGTGGTTACACGTCTTACATGGGGGCTAGATAAGGGGGCTGCTTTTCCTCGATTTTTTCAATAAAATCTTGCCTCGTCCTGATCTCCTCCCCGTGTTCGGCCGCTCTCGCTCGAATTCTGTCCCCGCTTGCGTGCAAAAACGTTTTTTCTGGTATTCGCAGGGACACTAGGCTCAATGCCACACTTACCCTCAAGCGCAAGCACGGCTTGGCCCGACCCCCGACTTGGTTCACCCGACGCTTCCAGAGATTGGATGAACGCGCACACACCAACATCAACGGGGACGGCCTCCGGGTTTAGGTAAGACTAAGGAATACGGGCTATAGACGCCCTGACGACCCGTTACGGTACAGAGATACGAAGGCCGACCCAGCGGGGTTCGAAACGGCCGTCTTAGGGCAACAGAGCGAGGGGCGAGTAGGAAATGGACACGCTAGCAGTCATCAGCCTGGCAATCAGATGCTAAGGTCATTTCCTCATCTCGTATTTGAGTCCGTTCTCTACAGACGATTGGTTCATGGTATTCCACCGGAGGAAGGCACCGAGCCCCTGGGACCCGACGAACGGACCTGGGTACTAAATGAAACCGATTTGGGGTGAGCCACGACGTGGGCCACAAGCCGGAACCCCAGCGAATGGGAACCGAGCACCCCACTCAGATTTGCCCGATATTACCTCGACCAGCATCCATGGTTCGTTCGCCTCGAGGATAGCATGGTTCGGCTCACATTCCCCCTTCTTGCGGAGAGATGCGCGGGGAACACATAAAAGACGATACGGCCGCGAGACATTTTCTCTGCTCTGCGTAGAGACTCGGGGGCTGGCATCGCACACCACCACGGTTGTCACAACCAGGTGACAAAAGGCGGGCGCATACGCCTCATGCGTCAGAGGTCTGCGCAGGTAAACAACAAACAAACGTCACATTTTTACACGCTAACCCTTGCGAAGGTTACATACTTTTCAGGTACCACAAGGGCCAGACCAAGCCATCAGACATGAAAACAAATACAAGATGGACTGAAGGGGGATCCCGGCCGAGGGCCAAAGGAAAGGAAAACAGGGCAAGCGACTAATGCCCTGCACACACCGGTAACTCCACTCCGAGGGCTGCCTATCAGGCGAGTGCCCAACGAGCCAACTGCCCCTGCTTCGTCTCTCGAGACAGAGCAGCGACTGCACCACCGTCACCTTAAGACCTGCGCGGTCCACTGCGTCCCCAGAAAAAGGCATGACGAGCTGGTCAAGCATTTTTCTGGGTCGCGCTTCGAACGATGGGCCGCGGAACACCCATCGGTCCGGCGACACGCCCCACCCAGAGCCGGGAGGATGTTCACCAGCACCGAGAGGCGTTCAGTACCACCCCCTCAAAGCCCAACTAGGCGTGCAGAACCAGTGTTTACACAGATGCTACATGATCAAGGCAACCTCGTGCGTGTGCATGGGCGTTCGCTTCCTGATCCCTAGGGCTTCGGGGGACGGCACTGACACGTCCTCGCCTGGACGCAACCAGGCTTGCCAGCCCGTAGGTTCGCCGTCTCCCAACTGTGGCGTTGTCACCAGCAGGCCCAAGGAATGCCTGGCTTAGAAAACTGTGCGGGCGGACTGCACAGTCTTTCCGCTAGACGCATCCTTGGCCCCCTGGTATGCGAGACGATGGGGGAGCATGACCGTCCCGTGGGACGAGATGATGGGGAAGAACTGTGCATGCCGCAAGACTCCCCCCGATATCTGCCGTCCGATGACACGAGACGGTGGCACTCCCAACGCAGAACTTCCTCTGAATCCGGTTTTGCTCTCAAAGGGCCATTCGCCAGGGCGGCTCAAGGGACTCTCCGACGAGACCTCAGAGGAAGAATCTAGGACAAGCCATACTATGAAGATGAATCTTCCCATAGGAGGCTGCCCCTATTTATAGCCCGCCAGGGCACTCACGCGGCAGCATGCCCATGAGGCTACAACACCGCCTCCCAACCACACCGCACTGCACCACAACACCCACTTCAAGAGGGTGCAGCGGGGCTATAAATGGCCAAGCAGACGGTAGGCTCAGGGCACGCCGTTCGGAGTCTTGACCACAGAGCAAGCAGTGCTCTGCCACCACTCCTCGAACGGGAAAGACACGGCACACCCACTTTTGGGCAACAGGGAGGCGCAGTCAGACCCCGAAACCGACAAACATGTCTTCGGCCGGTCAATCGACCCTACATGCCAAAAGACAGCAAGGTGCAGTGCCGATTCAACATTTCAAGGCGCGTCAGCACAGGTCCAACAGTGCAACCCCTGCCAGGGCTGGCGTCCAACCAGAGCTCTGGCTCTGACGTACAGAATAGACCACTCCCTCTCCGCCTCATGAGGGAAGCGAAGGGTCAAGCACTGTACAAGACTTCCGAATAAGCCCTTAGGAGGAAAAATCTCCCTCCTAAGGCCTCGGGGGCTACACCCGGCGGGTGCGCTCGCGCGCACCCACCGGAATCCAAAAACTTAACCAAACCACCATAAGCGCTCTCGGAAGCCTCCGGTGTAGTCCTTCACTAGATCGCAGGCTCGGGGCTACTGTCGGATACCTAGAAATAGGGTACCCAATTTACCGCACTCTACAGAAACAAAATCACCCTTGGGGGCTCTTCTGCCTCGCCCGGCCCAAGGTGGCGTCATCCGTGAAGTCATCAACCCTCGGGGGCTCTTCCGCCTCGCCTGAGCCAAGGTGGCGTCATCCGTGATGTCATCAACCCTCGGGGGCTCCTCCGCCTCGCCCAAGCCAAGGTGGCGTCATCCGAGACGTCATCCACCCTCGGGGGCTCTTCCGCCCCGTCCGAGCCAGGGAGACATCATCCGTGACGTCCCCCACCCTCGGAGATCTCACCACCATCAACAGCCTGGGATGCCCTAGTTCATATAGTGAAAAGGTCCATAGTACCCTCCGTCCTCAGGTATGGGGTTCAAGGCATGAGTCGCCATGCCAACCCCTGTTCTCCCTGCGGTACAAGGTCTTGTGCTGCCTAACCGACGACTTCTGCGCACTACACCCGCGCCATGCCTTCGACGGACACTCTAACAGTGATTAGGGCGTCATCAGCCCTGTATGATGGAACGCGGGGGTGCCTGGTCCTGTGCGACCAGCCCCCGCCCATGCCTAGGTAAGGGAACAACGGGGTTCCTGGTCACGAGGCGCGTGGCTACAGCACAACAAGGACGAACAAGACCCAAACATGTGTCTACTGGCGCAATCTTTCTCAGGAAGGAAGACAGAGTAAAGACAAAGCTCTCCCTCGGCAGCAGCCCAAGCCAGGCCCACGTTCACTCCCCCTCTCTCTATTGTACTCCTCCATCTCTCCCTATGCATAAAGGGGAGAATGGACATCCAATCTCGCTCTCTCGACATTCCAGCACTCATTTACACACACTCAAACTCGCATACACGCGAGCACACACCAGAACCAAGAACCTCATACGCACGAGACCTGGGAAGGCGCTTCCCTTTCTCACCATTGCTTGTAGCTCTCCTCTACGAGCCCTCCGCGCTCGGTAATACAACTCCGCAACACACTGGACGTAGGGCGTTCGTGTCTGAACCAGTATAAACCTCTGTGTTCTCCGAGCATAACTATCCGAACTCCGAGACGCTTAGAAATTTACTCGTTGGCCGTCTAGACCCTGTCATTTTAGACGCCGACAAACACGTTGGCCTTAATTATCTCACGCATCTAATAAGAAACAAAACAACGAGCCAACTATTGATTGCCAAGTGAATATTCCACATGCGCCACAGCAAGGCTGCAGCTGACTCGCCCTGTTCGTTTGATCGTTTCGGTGGCTGATAAGCTGGCTGATGTCGTTTTTGGCTGTTTTCTGTAAGAGAAAAACACTGTTCCGGTGGCTGATAAGCCGAATAATAAGCCAAGCGATCAGGGCGACTCTTTCCATCCTAGAATAATATACTTATGGGATATAGAGTTGTACATATGATATATAATACTTTTAAATTCGACAGATTCTATAATAAAAGAGCACAAATCTTTCTGACATAAAATTGATATTATTAGATACTATAAAATATATTTTCGTAATATGCTTATTTGATCCCATTTTTCCATGAATTAGTTTTTTTAAATCATAAGACAACTAGAAGTTGATTTGGGGCTAAGGGGGTAATTTAAAAAAGTGAGTGAGCTGAGAGTGAGAAAGTAATTAATGTATGGAAGTATTTATCAACATTTAATTAGACTACTACACAGATAATTTCAATAGTCACATCTCTTTTTCTAGTGGTGGTTCTTATAGAAATTCATTTCCATGAAAATTTGAGTTAATAAAATCACCAAGAAAATTTACTTACTTTCGAAACGCGATTGACATAAAATCAACCCCATCTTGGAAAGAGTTTTAGCTTCTTTGTATCCTTCTTTGATAAGAATAGTTTTGATAAAAAATATCCTTCAACAACTTCTTTAATTCGATATCAAAATATTGTCCTCCTTTATTCAAGATTTTTCACTAGCCAAAAATGGAGAGCCAGATTCGGTCTCTAAAGTGCATACAAGATATAGAAAAGTTAGTATTAGAGAGTGGAAAGATGTAGATCGATTTTTATTTTAATGGCTCTGCAAATGATGATTTAATTTAGAGTTAGAGTTTAGGCATTACTCTTCTTGGAGCTGTTCTTAACAAGAGCTTGTAATTTTTGTTCTGTTTTGTTTTTTGCCTCCCTAGAAGCCTAGTTTTTCTGTAGCTTTTTCTTCTTTTTTTTGTTAGTTTTTAGTTTGTTAGGCTGTTAGGCAGCTTTCATTTTTCTCTTCTCTCATGTTTTGTTTTTCTTTCTTTGCGTGGTGTTGGTGCTGTTCTGGGTGGCTTTCTCTATGTACATGTTCTTGTTTTAGTTTTGCAGTTCTTAGGGTGCTGGGGGGGGGGGGGGGGGGGGGGGGGGGGGGGGGGGGGGGGGCATGGTTTTTCTTGTGCCAACAGCTCTAAAATGGGTGAGGTAGTTGACTGAATCAACCATCTCTCACAAATAAATCGAGTAGATCTGTAAGACCTAGGACTTTATAGTTGATGATATTTTTTATTTGAGATTGTCTAGGGATCCAAATATATTTCAAGTTCTTATATTAAAATTCAAATTTATCAAACGATCTTGGATGAAGACGTGACGACACCCTGTACCAATAGGAAGCACAAAATGTTGACAAGCTTCACCTTTACACAACAAATCCTGTTGCGGAACTTCCTTTAGGAACTTCCATTGGTAAAGAATAAGTTAGACCAAATCCAAATTAGTCACGCGCGCGTGCACACCATAAATTTATTTATTGTCATACCATTTGATTTTAAAAGAAGTTGATAATATTGAGTTGTAGTATTGAGATATGTGGAAAAACTAACAGTGAAAGGTCAGTAGCATGCATGGAATAAGAAAGAACGGAGCAGCATACGCTAGGGATCAAAGTTAGGAAAGACCGACCACACGCAAAATATGCCAGCCAGTGACATACAGTTGTCTGTAAGCATATTCGTTTTTGCTCTATATATATACAGATAAATAAATAAAAGCCATTGTTCTCTCCAAGTCCATAGAAAATATAGTACAACAATCTGCTCCCCTATATATAGGCATCGTCGGCTCCTCTCCTACAACAAGGCTCGTAGTAGTCAAGTTGAGTTGAGCACAAGTACAGAGCGAGTCTCTACACTAGCTATATAGTTGCTTGTGCACACAGTAGGTACACTCGATCTCCGTCAATTAATTAATTGATGGCGCGGCCCAAGAACGACGACCAGAACCCCAGGGTGTTCCTGAACCTCAACATCGGCGGCGAGGAGGTTGGCCGCGTCGTCATCGAGCTGTTCGCCGACAAGGTGCCCAGGGCGGCGGAGAATTTCCGGCTGCTGTGCACCGGCGAGCGCGGCGCGGGCCGGTGGTCGGGCAAGCGCCTGCACTACAAGGGCGCGCCGTTCCACCGCGTGGTGCCCGGGTTCATGTGCCAGGGCGGCGACATCACGGCGGGCAACGGCACGGGCGGCGAGTCCGCGCTCGGCGACGGCGGCCGGTACTTCGCCGACGAGGCGCTCGGCGCCGTCCGGCACTCTGGCGCCGGCGTGGTGTCCATGGCCAACGCCGGGCCCAACACGAACGGGTCCCAGTTCTTCATCACCTTCGGCGACGCACCGTGGCTGGACGGCCGCCACGTCGCGTTCGGCCGCGTCGTGCAAGGCATGGAAGCTGTGCGCGCCATCGAAAAGGCCGGGTCCATGAGCGGCAGGACGGTGAGGCCTGTCGTCATCGCCGACTGCGGCGACCTCAAGGACTAGGCCGCCGCCATCTTCGAATTCTAAGTGTTAAGGATGATCAAACTTACTCGATCTCCACCAAATTAATCTGACAGTAGTACGTACACACTTATATGTCCTGCAAGATGCGTGCGAGACTACGTAGATGAAAAAATCTATATGCGTGATTATTGTGTCCTTATTTGTTCATGTGCACCTATTCATCGTGTTCATCATTCCTTATATATGTGGCCTCGTTTGCTCTTACCAGTTCTAGCTTTACCGGTTCTACCTTCTCTATGTATTCACTATTCAAACATTGTTCGTCTCTCATCTCCTCTCTTCTCACAGAACCATTGAGAGCATGAGAAGCTAGTTTTTTTAGCTTCATCGGCTGATGACTCTATGATAGAAGGGAATATCAAGGAGAGATAAAAATGGTTCATGTGAACATTGTATGAACAATGAATGCATTAAAAAAAGCTGGAGGTGGTAGAAACCCTACCAAACAGAGCCATAAATGTTGAAGTAATTCTGTATAATAAGACGATGGTGAATGAAATTGCTTACTGTTATGGCCTTTGGTGTGCTAAGTGACCTTGTTTCAGTTACTCTTATTACTCCCAGCTGGGAAAGGAAGATGAAGTACTAGTGTATTAGGGAGATGATGTAGACGAGCACAAGTACCCTGGATCAGTGTGATTATGACAAGCACTGGAATGATGCGTATAATCCAAGCTGGTTTAATTTGCACAAGTCAAGGTCAGCACGGTACTCTGGTGCAAGCAGGCATTCTAGACAGATGCTTCATTCCGCTTCCGCCAATAGATAACCGTGACAAACCGGATTCAAAATCAAAGCCTGGTATCTCAACCTAGTTATTGAGACAAGACAACAAAAGTGATACAACCAGCTAGGCCAAATCTAAACAAAGTACTTTTTATTTAGAGATGGCACTTCGCGGATTTGTCCAAAATATAAAGTGAATACGGATTGAACAAGATATTTACTAATAACAGGATGAAAGTATAAGAGTAAAATTCACCGCCAGTCCCTAAAGTTCGCCGACGGTGTCATCCAGATCTCTCAACTCATAAAGTGCTAACTATGAGTCTTTAAACTTGATCGATAATGTCATCTAGCTCCCTGAACATCTAAGGTGATCATCACGAGTCCCTAAACTTAGTCGGTAGTGTCATCTAGGTCCCACTTAGTTTTAAGTCTCATCTGGGTCCTTTTCAAAAAAAAATCTCATCTAGGTCCAAATAGGACAATCTATATAAAAAATAATTCATAACATTTGTATATGAACTCGAATGAAGACGAATTTTATATTAAAATTGTAGCATTCGATGTGATCTACAACTTTTGAGTTGATTTTTTTAATTTAAACAAGCTTGAGATTTTGAATTTCAAAATTTCAAAATCTATAAACTTACAATAATATTTTGGAACACTAAATGACTTCAAATAAAAAAACTTTTTAACTACAAAGTTGTAGATTGTATTGGTAACTATAACTTTCATATAGATCATGTCAATATTCAAGGTTGTTTGATAATTTAAATTTCAAATTTAAAAATCCGTAAACATACAATAATATTTTAGGGAGTAAAATTCAGCGCTGGTCCTGAAGTTAGCCAGCGGTGTCATCCAGGTCCCTAATCTTACAAAGTGTTAACTGTGAGTCATCTAGATCCCTAAACTTGTAAGCTAATCATCACAAATCCCTAAACTTGGTCGGTAGTGCCATGGAGGTCCATATACTTGGTTTTAAATCTCATCTGGGTCCAAACAGGACAATCTATATGAAAAATAATTCATAACTTTTTGCATATGAACTCGAATGGAGACAACCTTTATAAGTTTATATCAAACTTGAAGAGCTCGATGTGATCTACAACTTTTAGTAGATTTTTTTTGAAATAGAACATTTAGAGTCCCAAAATATTATTGTATGTTTACGGATTTTAAAATTTGAAATTAAAATTGTCAAACAACCTTGGATATTGACATGATCTATATGAAAGTTATAGTTACGAATACGATCTACAACTTTGTAGTTAATTTTTTTATTTGAAGTCATTTAGTGTTCCAAAATATTATTGTAAGTTTACATATTTTGAAAATTTGAAATTTAAAATCCCAAGATTGTTTGAATTCAACAAAAATCAACTCAAAAATTGTAGAACACATCGAATGCCATAGTTTTAATATAAAATTTGTCTTTATTCGAGTTCATATACAAAAGTAATGAATTATTTTTTATATAGATTGTCCTATTTGGACCCAGATGAGACTTTTTTTAAAAGGACCCAGATGAGACTTAAAACCAAGTTTAGGGACACAGATGACACTACTAACTACACTACTAACTAAGTTTAGCGACCCATGATGATCACCTTAGAAGTTTAGGGACCAAATGACATTGTCGATCAAGTTTAGAGACCCATAGTTAGAACTTTATAAGTTCAGTGATCTAGATGACAACATTGGCTAACTTTAGGGACTGACGGTGAATTTTACTCTATTTTGGGACTCTAAATGTTCTATTTCAAAAAAATATTCAACTAGAATGTTGTAGATCACATCGAGCGCTTCAAGTTTGATATAAAGTTTGTCTTCATTCGAGTTCATATATAAAAGTTATGAATTATTTTTGATATAGATTGTCCTGTTTTGACCAGTATGAGATTTAAAACCAAGTTTATGGACCTAGATGACACTAGCGACCAATTTTAAGGACTTGTGATAATTAGCTTACAAGTTTAGGGATCTAAATGACATCATCGGTCAAGTTTAGAGACTCACATTTAGCACTTTAGAAGTTTAGGGACCTCGATGACACCGCTGGCCAACTTCAGGGACCGACGGTGAATTTTACTCAAGTATAAATTTGAACAAAATATCCAATATTTCCGAACTAGATGGATAGAATTTTATATAAAAGAAATGCTTGGTAAGTATAATTCCTTCAACTCTGATGGCTTTGTTAAATAATTAGGCAATTTCTAGATTAAAACCATAGTAGAAATCATGACAATCTGAGACCCTACTATAAGCATAATTCATATACTAGTATGATTTAATAAAGTAAATAAATGATATAGGGTAAGCATAGCTTGTACACTAGTTATCAAATTAAATAGCATGAACATGAATGCTGGTGTAACCATAGCTTGTACACCATTAAATAGCACAAATGGAGACATTGGATCACGAGGTGTATACTTTTTGACATATAGAAAGACTATGTTGCTGGTGATGGAGATGACGCTAGTGGTGGTCGTGCCAAGTCGTCGATGAGCAATAGAGGAATTTGAACTGGTTATAGAGGAAATCGAAGCCCTAACTCCCCATTCTTTCTATCTTACATCGCCATCAAGCCCTGGGTGTAGAGTCATAGGTTTCTAATCACAACGGGTTTATGTTTTCTAGGAAGAGTTTGGAGCAGCTGACGACAAATATGCCAGGATGTAGCGCTACCTGACTTGGATGGAAGATGACTCATCTTGAAATTAGGAGCAGTCACGAGACGAGTGATTCCCAAAAACCTTATTCGTCCTCTCCTGGTGTAAGATCACTAATCCTGTCTAGTTTATTCACAGTTGTTTTTGGCAAAAGATATACTGACATTTTGAAAGGACCGTGATGCTTAAGAGGGGGGGGGGTGAATTAGGTCACTTAAAAACTCTACTCAAAACTAAGGCCTCTTTTTGTTACTTTAGCAAAACCCATGCAAAAGATATAAACGAGATGTGCAACTAAGGTTTTGCTAAGTGTTGCTATCTCTACCGCAAAAGATCACAAGATAAACAAAGTAAGTGCGGAAGGTAAAGAGCAAGGTAGAGATGCAAACTCCTGTCGACGACTTCTGTATTTTTACCGAGGTATCGAGAAGCGCGCAAGCTTCCCCTAGTCCTCGTTGGAGCCCCTCGCGAGGAATCCCGCGCAAGGGTCAAGCTCCCGGTCGGGTAACTCCGTGGTTAGCCTCGGGATCTCCCCACGCGCAAGTGGGTCTCCGATGTGCCTTCCGGCAAGCCTCTCCCGGATGCTCTCTGCCGTCTTCACTATCAAGCTTCTGGCCGAAACGTCGCGGGCCTTGTTCCCTTCGGTACACTGGTGGCGGCCACACCACAAACGCGGTTGGTGTGATCACGCAAGATTACAAGGCCCACCGAGTACAAGCTTGGTGAGCGCAAGCACCCTTTGATCAAGAGGTTTACAAACCTCACTAACACTAGGCTTACACCTAGAGCAAGCGCAAGAGCAATGGTCTAACTATCCTATGCACTTCGCAAAGCACAAATGCTAATCACCGAGTGTATCACTAAGCTCTATGCATATGGAGATCACTAGAATTGTGTATCAACAGCTTGGAATGTTTCCTCAAGTATCCTTTGTCTGATTTGGCTAGCCAAGGGTCATTTATATAAGCTCCAAGCCAAATGGAGCCATTGGTACCTTGATGCAACTCCTCTGCGTAGCTCCGGACGCAGGCAGCAAGGGAGGGTCCGGACTGATCGTTGTGCGTCCGGACCTTCCAACGGTCTTCTGCGCGTAGTGGATGACAGTGGGTCCGGACGCTGTCTATGGTCCGGAGTCCACTGTCCGGACAGCGTCCGGAGTCCTCGCGTGCCTCTGGAACCTCTCTGTATAGAGTCCGGACGCCACTGTTGTTCCAGACCCCGTGCTCCGGTCAGCGTTCGGAGTCCTTGGAGCTCTCGGGTTCTTCTCTGTGTGCGTCCGGATGCAAGCACCTATGGTCCAGACTCGCACTATTCATAGCGTTCAGACCTGCTGAATTTCGTAGACTAAACCCTAGGTGTTCGGACACATCCGCAATGGTCTGGACCTTCCTGTTTATAGCGTCCGGAGCCCTTTTCTTCACTGTTTTCGTCCATGCTGATTTCCAAAAGTCCGGACGCGAGGCGACGAGCGTCCGAAAGACTTTGTATCTTCGCAGTCTTGCTTTCGAGTAGGTACCCTCCTCCATGCTTGAACTATGCTTGATCTTTTAGGTCTTCTATATGCTTCAAATGTCTTGCTTGCGGTGTTGCCTAAGTCCAAAGCATGTTTGCAACCTATTGGACTACAAAATAAACTCTTGCAAATACGTTAGTCCAATTTGGGTATGTTGATCATCAAACACCAAAATCCAAACTAAATGGGACATGGAAACCATGTTCCTTACACATTTTTTAGATAATGGATAAAAATCCGGCTTCATATATCCTTGGATAGAATCTGACCACTTATTACAAACTTTGCTAACAAGTTCACACCCACGTGCACTATAAAAACTGAACAAGGAAAAGTTTTTTTGACTAAACCAAACCAATATGTCTATGTCGAAGCCATCCATTGGAAGTAAAAAAAGCTAACGCTGACGTCTCAATATGCCGCGCCGTAGAGGTCAAAACATTTTTGATATCTTCACGCCGCTGCAAGTTCGCCCATTGGCGAAGCCAGTGAGTTCCTCTGAATAGTACCGCAAAAGAGATTTTGGTCTGCATTTGTCAAAAACCACCTCATTTCTGGTGATCCAAATAGCCCACAGTAGTGTTGTGGCTGTTGTTAATAACAAGGAGTTATACTTTTTCTTCCCCAATTTAGACCAATTTAAAAATAAATCATCTATATTGGACGGAGGCTGTAAACCAAAAAGTAATGGACCGAACGCCAAAACAACTTAGCATAAAAGCAACCAAAAAAGAGATGATTAATTGACTCTTGGAGACTTAAAAAACAGCAACGAGTGTCACCGTTCCAATTTCTCCTCGTCAAATTATCTTTGGTTAGAGTAACCTTTCTTTTTAAATACCACAAAAAAAATTTAATCTTCATTGGAAGCTTTGTTTGCCAAATATCCTGTGATACTCGCACTCCATTATTAATTAAAGCAGTATACATCGACTTGACTATAAAAACCCCAGAGGCTCTAAAGCCCCAAATGAAAGCATCTCTTTCCTAAGATAAGTTAACAGTTTGCAAGGAGGCTACAATACAATTCCAATTTGTAAAGTTCGCACCCATAAGATTCCTTCTAAAAGAGATATTGAGTGTTGGTGAACTCATGACCGTGGCAATGGAGTCTTGTTTCCTTCTAACAATATTGTACAACCCAGGAAACTTGACTTTGAGGGGCTTATTTCCTAGCCAAGTATCGCACCAGAACCTAGTTTATGACCCATCTTTAACATTAAAATGCCCCAACTGTATGAAAGTATCCTTAATATTCCTAAGACTCTTCCATAAATGTGAGTCCGTGGGTTTCTTTTCACAACTGTCACACTCCAAAATTTATGATTTTGGATTGTGCTTGGAAAACAACTAAATAAATAAATGATTTCAATGTTGATATAAAAGTTTCCAAGAGTAGTTTGAGTTTGCACAAATTTAGTATAGGAAAAATGAATTTATAAATTTTTCCTAAATTAATTTGACATTATTTGATTGTTGTGGTGGTTGTTTGTTGCTTGTCTTGGTGCATGTGGGTGTGTAAAGTTTTTAAAATGTGTTAGCAAGTCGTTTATCGGTCTCCGGCAGTCTCTATCTTTTTCTTTAATCAAATTCTCGCTCTCTCGATCTTAATCTTTCTTTTGGACATTCATAAGATCCTTTGTCTCTTGATCCAAATCATTCCCTTTGAGTTCATCATTCATCAACATGCCTCTAAGTCCTTTCCGGGAATTATTTCGGCTTTTCCGTACCTTTTTCCATATTTTTTTTGTTTTTTGTGAGCGTAATCTATTTTTTTAGATGCTCCAAAATATCTTTTCATGAGCTCCAAATACTTTATTTGGGTTCATCATGTTCCAAACTATCTCCGAGAATTTTCACTGAATTTTTGGAGCTGTTGGAATATTTTTCGTGGCTTAAATACTAATTCTAGACTTTTCTGGAATTATTTTATTCACGAAAATAATTTATTCCGAAAATAAATAATAAGCATCTCAATTTCTCACCAGCCCACAAAGCCCATGTACAATAATCCTCATATATCACAAAAACCCAAGCATTTATTTACTAACGGACTTTGATGGTTAATTTGGCCCGTTAGTAATTGTGAAGGTGCACCATCAATTAGTACCATATCACTAGTTGATGTTGAGGTGGAGAGTCTTCCTCCCTGTAAATATGTACCCACCCCCTTGACCAAAGCACACCACGTCTACCACAAGGGGTGCCCCTAGTTTGGGAATACCTAACGATAGAAAATCATATCTTTTTCTTACCCTGTCGTTATCGTGCAGTCTACTCCAACCGTGGTGATGCTCTCCGATCGACATCCCTTGCCCGCGTCGTCGTGGCCTAGCGTCGCTGGCCGTCCAAGGAGCCCTAGCGAGTCCCTGCTCCACCTGCGCGCAAGCACACAGGAGCAGCACCTCACCGTGCATGCAGCCACGAACACACGTACAAGAGGAGGTTAATTACAAGTTAATTTGCATCGATTCATTTCCCCGTTGTTTCTTCGTTTTAGCTCCGTTTTAGTTCGTTCAAGTTGCGTTAGATTCGTAGCGATGCGCTCTACGTCATAATGTTAATGGTTTTCAGATAACTTAGTTATGAATTTTCGTTAATTTAAATATTAATTTAATTAATATTCATCAATAGTTAATTAATTAATTAAAATTAATTTAAGTTCAATATCTTTTTGTATCGCATAATTTGTGTTTGTCTCATGTTGATATGATCTTTATGTTAGTACCGATGTTTTTCATTTCATATGATTTTTCATGTATAGTTAAATATTAGGTTGATTAAATATGTTTGCAATTAGTTTAATAATTACAATTAATATAGGTTTATACTTTTAGGTTTTATCTACAAATATTAATATGAGAACTTGCTAACCTTAATATGCTTTTAGGATATAAGTTGCTTAGTTTAAACATGCACCATATACTTAGATGCTCTCACATGTCTAATGTGCTTTGCAACGATAAAGCTTAACTTGTTTAATAGATTATGTGATCATGTTTATAAATAAAATATGATTAGTTTAACTTGGCTTCTAGAATTTAAATATGCTTTTATGAAATCTGAATTAATATGTTTCACATAGTTTTAATCAATTAAAAATACAATCAAGCATGCATGTTCTTCTGTTATAATATAGTTAACTTAAGATAGTTATTTCTTTTCAACGATATTTCCGTTATCAGTGTTTCTTGTGTTCTCTCGGTCGTAGCTTTGAGCTCTCTTTTAATAGACTGTTTTCTTTTGTATGGTGTGGTGTATTGTTCTTAGTTGTCTCTTTTGTTTGTTGTACGTTTTCTATGCGTGGTGCTTGCTACGAGTAGAATGAGAACCGCTTGTGAGTGTTCAAAATCGGAAGGTGATGACCCGAAGCTGATGACGTGAGAGTTGAGCAAGTGTTTAAGGCAAGTATAACATGGGATTATCCTTGTTGTCCTAGTCATGATTAATATAACTCATATGTATGATTCCTTGTTCTACCATAGATTGATCCTAGAGATTGTTATCCTGATTACCTTGACACCTATGATTTGATCTACCATATATGATTAGCATTGCTAGTGCTCATATCAGATGTACATGATCTTAACTTGTTAATGACTATATGCAATAATGATAAAACTTGCTTTTCAGCAACATTTGATTATAGGAGCTTATCTGTCGGCAAAATCTGGGATATACAGTACAACCACGAGGGCTATATGGCTCTGGCTTTAGCTCAGTATGGGGACCTTTTCTAGCTTGTTCAGTGGTTACCTTTATGGCGCAAATAGAAGCGTGCCACGACGGGTATAGTGTGGTTCCTAATCTATGGGCATAGCCGCGAAGGAGTGTGACTGTAGACAGGTTGGCTCTACATCCCCCTGCCACGAACCTTGCGGCCCTGACTTGTTAGACGAACCCTTGGAAGGCTTCATAGTGTACCCTGCCCGCTCACCTTGGCAGTGTTTTGGGAGTAATTAACCCGGGCATCTGGGCAACACGACTCGTGGGTAAAGTTGTACACCTTTGATCAGAGTTAAAAACTATCATGATAGCCGTGCTCACGGACACGAGCGGCTCAGAAAACTCATAGAATTATTGAGTTCTTATTTCTATGTGGCTTATGCAAGTGTTATTTATTTATTGTATCATTGTCATTTACTTTATGATCATGGATATTTGAGCTTATGCAAATTACCATGGCAATTGTTGATATTAATATGAATTTGATCTACTTAAAATGCTTACCACTATGAACCATGCATACCCTTTTGAGCCTCATGAACCCCATGTTATCTTGTTGAGTACGATATGTACTTACTCTTGTTTTACTTTTACACTTTGGATAAAAATCCCGGATGGGTAACAGAAGGTGGATCTAGTGAGTTTTTAAGGAGTGCTAGGTGTATGCAACCCCCAGTCAACGAGTCCCTGTGAAGCTGAAGTTGAAGTATGAAGAAAAGTTTAGTAATCGTTCTGCTATACTCTGATGTAAGTGTTAATATAAATATGTTTTCGCTATATAATATTGTTTCTGATATCTTCCTATTCTGTTGTTGTGTGTGTGGACTTCCTGGGCACACATATGATGATCCTGGTTTTGTTCTTAAAACCGGGTGTGACAACAACTACCCAAAGTCTTACTTTTAATATACTTATTTTGTAACAATTGTTGTCATAACCCATCTTCATTTAGCAACTTGAACAACCACTTACTCAGTAAGCATTTTCTGAATTTCCAAATTCTGAATGCCTAGACCACCCTGGTCCTTAGGCTGACACATGACTTCCCACTTTATTAGTCTATATTTTCTTTTATGGTTGTCACCTTGTCAATAAAACCGAGACCAGAAACAATCTATTTTTTCCAAAACTCCTTTCGGTAGTTCAAAAAAAGACATCATAAACATCGGTAAGCTTTGAGAGTTTGTGATTGGTATCTTGGACTTGCTAGCGGTGTTGAGCCCATTTCTGCCTTTTCTCGAGGGCTAGCTTTGTTTTGCTTGGTTGCCTCGAGCCGATGCCCATATGTTTTTGTTTGGCATCAGTAAGTGGCTTTGTCATGAGGTGTTTTTGAAGGATGCTTTTAATTGGTATCATCTTTTGCCTCTTTATTTTAATTGGTATTGTGTTTGCTTCTCTCAAGTGACCCTGTTTTGGCTTTGATAGCTTTTTGGTCATTTGGAGAGCTTTACCTTGTGGCTCAAATCTGAAATGCACTTGTGTTGACAATGCACTCATCAAGGGGGAGATTGCGAACACATGGTGGATAAGTACCCATGTATGTTCAGTTTTGATGATGAGTGATTAACCAACACGTCAGTGTTTCAGTTTGAGTGGCTTAGCCTGACCTCTGTGAAAGTAGAAACATGTGCTTGTCTATCGGCTTGTGGTGTGCAGGTGCTATGCCTAGTGACAGTGGTCAATGGCGTGGAGAAGGTCGAGTAGAGGCTTGTCGTGCCGATGGACTGAGAGTGGTGAAGGGCAGAAGCGGGGCTCGGACTGAGGGACCATGGGCGTCGGCGGACTAGCTGTGGTGGCTAGTACTTGGACTAGCACCGGCGAGTAGACATGGAGGTAGACCGAGTCGGCCGAGTCAAGACGGTGGACGCGCGAGTCGAGCGGAGGCTCAGGGGACTCGGAGTCCGACCGGGCGAAGACAAGGTGGCTCACGTCGAGTGGTTTGGTGGTTTGGGCCTCAAAACCATCCGCGTCGGTTTCCGAGTTTGGGCCGCAAAACTCGGAGTTCGGTAGTTGAGCCTAAAGCTACTGGTGGTGGGTTTCATGGGTTTGTGCCTCAAAACCTAGGCGGAGCTTCCGAGGAAGCGGGGATGACACATGGCGGAATCCTGGAGGTTGCGTCGAGGCGACGACAACTCCCGGTAGGAAGCGGGGACGTCCATTCAAATCGAGGAAGATATTTTCCGGAGCTTGGACTGCAATGCTTAGGCTAGGTAGTTCACTCACGTATCTAGGGGGGTCTTTGGGAAATAGCCAAAGCCCCGTTAAATAGAGGATGAAGGGGTATCCTCATCCTCATCTCTTGCATTACTCTCTCTCCCACCTATTCCTAGGTTTTCCCTTCCCTAGCTTCTTCTTGCTTGAGATCCACCGTGCCACCGGTGTAAGAACTTGTGATTGTTGCGAGGAATCGGAGGCCGTAACCTCCGTAAGACTTGGTGGCTTCACTTTCGTGATCGTGTCCCCGTTTTTGCTTGTGTTCTTCATGTTTTGCTTTTGCTCTCTCTTTTTTCCGAGATGATTTCTCTTTGTAAGGAGTAGCTTTGCGAAATCCACTTGAACCAAGTTGTTCGTATTTGTGAGGAGCTTCTTTGCACCAAAGGAATTCTCCTCAAACCTCACGAGTGCGTAGATCGGGCGATTTCTTTGTGGCGTTCTTCGTTTTTCTCTATTCTCCCCCAAATCTGAGTGTTCCCATTTATCCTCTCCAAATTGAGCGATGATTTATTCGAGATAGCTCCCCAACTGCACTAGGATCATGCCTACAAAGTTTGTTTGCAGTTGGTGATCATTTGGTTGAGTTTTGGGAAGATTTGGTGGAGAGAAGTTTGTTTTCGCGAGGAACAGTTTTTCTCCTGTGAGCGTCGGACCACTCCCCCCTAAGCTCCGGACCAAGGCAAGTGGTCTGGTGGTCTCGACTTTTCCTGTGTCGAGCAAGAAGGGGCGTCGGACCTCCCTCCAGACCTCTTGGATTTTGAGCTCCGGACCTTAGACGAGTGGTTTGGTGGCTCTGCTGAGTTTTCCTACCACGCGTCGGACCACTCTCCTTGGTCCGACGGGGTAGTCCGGTGGTTTGGTCTAGAGATCGGTAGCTTACTGGTCTGTTTGGCGAGTGAGCACCGGACCACCTTCCTTGGTCCGGAGGTGGAGCCGAACTAGTCCGGAGCCTCTGGTCCGGAGCTAGGGTGCTCACTGTGGTGCTTTGCTTCAGCTGGACGAAGCGTCGGACCTGAGCTCCGGACTACTCTCCTTAGTCCGGTGGCTTTGCCCCAGCTAGTCCGGAGCCTCTGTTGGTGTTGTTTTTCCTCCGTTCTTTTCGCGGTTTGTTTCTTCGGGTTCGTGACTAGCTCCGCTGTGTTCCTAGGACATCTCCTACAAATTCCACCTACTTGTGGGTCGTGAGCCTAGTTCTTATTTGGGTTGTGCTTGGGACAAGGGTCAAGATCCTTCGAAAGGAATTTTTATTTGGCTCCCATTCACCCCCCCTCTGGTCGCCGTTTCCGGTCCTTCACTTTCTTTTTGGGCAACAAAATTAAATTACCAAAATTAAGACGATTTAGTGGTAATGTACCTTGATGGAAATAAAAAAAACATAGCCATCAGATCGTCCTTAATTATCTCCTAGAAAACTTGATAAAACTCCGATGGAAAGACATCTGGACCAGGTGCCTTATTGTGCTCCATCTGGAATATAGTTGTTCGGACCTCAGCTTGAGTAAAAGGTTCTGTTAATATCTCATTTTCAAGATCGGAGACTTGAGGTATGTCCTCCCTCTGAGTTTCATCTAGAAAAACACTGGAGACCTCAGATGGGTCGAACAGGTTTTTGTAATAACTGGTAATATACTCCTTAAGTTGAGCATCACCTGTTATAATACTATTACCCTCCTCAAGTTGCAAAATCCTGGTCTTCCTATGTCTGCCATTGGCAAGTAAATGATAGTATTTTGTATTAGCATCGCCCTCAACCAGATGTTTTACTTTAACCCTCTGGTACCATTTTAGTTGTTCTTCTCTAAGTAATTCAGCAAGCCTTTCACTTAGGACGTGCTTCGAATTCCTTTCCGTGTCATCCAACAATATGTTTTCCGTTTTTTTGTCAAGCTCATCTAATTTATTTAAGATAGTTGTTTTTTCTTTTTTGTACACACCGCTAATGTGTTTTGCCCAGCCCCTTAGATATTGACGTAGCCTACTGATTTTAGTTTGCCACCTCTGGATAGATGATCCTGAAGGCTGAGAGTTCTGCCACACCTCTGTAACCATCTCACAAAACCCATCTCTTAATAGCCAACCAAGTTCGAATTTGAATTGAGGATGTTGATTTGAAGATGAATTATTTGTAGAGAATAAAAGAGGTGTATGATCCGAAATCTCTCTTGTCAGTGCCTAAACCGTTGTATTCCCATAGAAGGAATCGAACTCAGTGCACACAAGAATTCTATCCAGTTTTTCAAAGGTCGGATTGGGCAGGTTATTAGCCCAAGTAAAGTTCCATCCCGATAGTTCTAATTCCTTTAGATTCAAGGAATCAATAACCGCATTAAACAGGAAAGACCATCTGTCACTATAATTGACATTATTTTTCTCAGATGAACTCCGAATAATGTTAAAGTCACCACCTAAAATAATAGGTATGGCGTCCTTTGAACATACTCGAACCATTTCAAATAAGATGTTGGCTTTTTGATCAGCCTACACTGGGCCATAGACCGAAATAAGATTGAAATAAAAATCAAGAACCTTATGTCTTAGCTTAAAACGAATAAAGAAATCACCTTCTTCAATTTCCCCAATATCAAATGTCAACAAATGAACACCTAGAATCATGACACCAGATCGGCCTCTAGGAGCCATACAATGCCAGATAAAATCTCTTGCGGCACAATTGGATCTCAAGGTATGCTGGGGAAAACTAGCTCTACCAGTTTCTGATAAAGCAATAAATCTAGATTTTGTTCTTTTGTTAAGTCTATCAAGAATCTGTATTTCTTGCTATCTGCAAATCCATTACAGTTCCAAAAAACACCTTTCATCTTGATTTGCACTTAGTTTTTTTATTTAAAGTATTAGAGCAGCCCTTCAACTTGTGTGATACAGGGGTTTGTAAAATCAAAGGATCACAACCCCCATCACCTAGGCCTTCTGCAATCTCGAAACAAATAAGATTTAAAGTTTCCAAGTCTACAACATCCTCACTAAAACAAACAGTTGAAACATCCTCTACTAAGACTCGGTTTTCATCTCTTAACTTATTATTCTCCATCAACCTACTATACTCTGTATCTTTTAAAAGCTTAACAGAGTTAAAAATCTCGGTCTCATTATTCTCTAAAACAATTCCTAAAGCCTTTGTAGAATTAAGAATCACAGAGTCATCATGCGAGAAAAAAGAGGATGGATGCTGAGAGTTACCTTTGTGACATCTTAGGAAGTTATTTAATCTGGCATCAATAAGAGTGGTTCTTTGCCCTACGAAGAAGGTTATCCCTTTCCAAACATTAAGCCTTTCGAGTTGCTTTTATCATTTATTGAAAACCAATCACTCAAATGAAGCATACTTGGGCTAAGAGGCACCCCAAGTATTTGACAATTAAATAATTTAGCATATATCATACTCCAATTTTCATCATCATTTACTATCACAATTTCACTGTTATTAAAATTGATTTTTAGACCTGCCAGCATTTTCACATAAGTATAGCAAAAGTTTCATATTCCTTGTACTCTCCGAATCATGCTTATTTAGACCAACAATAGTGTCATCAACATATTGAAGGATTTACCCCTTTGGCTATAATATGATCTATCAATCAGAAACCAAAGCATTATTTTGTGCTCTGTCAACCATTCTAGTTAAGTAGTCAACAACAAAATTAAACAAAATTGAGGATAATGGATCCCCTGACAAATCCCTTCGAAGCTTTTTAATAAAAGGTCCAGTTTTATTTTTCATTTTGATGCTAATAGTTTCTCTAGATACAACATGTTTGATCCATCCACACCATTTTAAATTAAATCCTCTCATCTCCAAGCAGTTAAATAACATTTTCCAATTTACTTTATCATAGGTTTTTTCAAAATATAGTTTCAAAATAACACCTATCCCTTTTAGTTTTTTTGGTTCTCATGTAAGATTTCATGTAATTTCAGACATTATATATGTTCCTTTTTTCTAGAACATGTTTGAGCTTTATGAATCAGTCTATCATTAAAGTTTTTGCAACAAGCTTATATAAGCAGTTTGAACAAAAAAATTGCTCGAAATTGTGAGTCTAATTCGAAACTCACACGTCTGACATTGGGAATTGAGCTACAATAGTTATGGACAGAGCTGAGGCAAGCTATTAATAAAACATTTGGGTACACATTGATTGAGGTTGAGGCTAAAACGTGCTAAGTGTTATGAAATATTAAGGCGGATGTCCATAATCCCTATACCATCAAAGCTACAACCTTCATGATTCAATGGTGTAACTCTCCTAGTATTAATTCTTGTAACTCCATCCCTCATGTGAAGCTATATATAGGAGGGCTCATGTACTGTAAATGAGATACGAGAAAAGAGAACAACTCATTTTCATCCTCTCTATTTTTATTCTATATATTCTTACATACATATTCTTGATAGTGAAACTAGTTATTACATAACACGTTATCAGGACGGCTTTCTCTAAAAGCTATCAAGAACTAGGTATGGAACTTTACATTGATTATAATATTTTTTTTGTGGTAAGACATTACTATTTGTATTTGTTTTTATATTTTATTCTTGTATGATTGTTTGAATTTTGCAATCTATATGTTTTGTAGTTTACTATGTCAAATCTTGCCAAGCTTGATTTCATGGCTTTGGATTTTTCGGGCAAGAATTACTTGTCATGGGTCCTAGATGCTAAAACTCACTTGAATGCCAATGGGCTTGGTGATGCGATCAAACAAAAAAATAATGTATCTAGCCAGGATAAAGCAAAGGCTTTGATTTTCATTCGCCGCCACCTCCATGAAGGTTTAATGGTTGAATACCTTATTGATAAGGATCTCCTTGTTCTTTGGAACAAACTAAAAGAAATATTTGATCATTAAAAGACAATGATACTTCCTAAAGCTCATTATGAGTGGTTGCACCTAAGGCTGCAAGACTACAAAAGTGTTTCTGAATACAATTCAGCCATGTTTAGAATCACATTACTATTACTATTGTGTGGAGAAAAAGTAATAGATGAAGAGATGTTAGAGAAAACATTCTCTACATTCCATGCATCAAATGTGCTGCTTCAGCAGATATACCATGAAAAAGGATTCAAGAAATATTCTAAACTTATTTCTTGTTTGCTTGTGGCTGAACAAAATAATGAGCTTTTGATGAAAAACCACGAAACACGTCCAACTAGTTCAAATCCACCCCCCAAAGTAAATGCAACAAGATATGATAATCAAAATACTGGGATTGGACGCGAACGTGGTCATGGCTGCGAACGTGGATATGGATGTGGTCATGGTAAGGAAATTATAGTGTCCAGTTCAAGAACATGGGAAATTCCAATAAAATGGAAGAAAGGGGAGATAAAGATAAAGGCAAAATTGATGTAACAAAAAATGCATGCCATCGTTGTGATGGAAGATCTCATTGGGCACACAACTGTCACACACCCAAATATCATGTTGATCTCTATCAAGAATAACTTGAGAAGAAGAACAAAAAGATAGAGACAAACTTTGCAAGTGGTAGTGGTGATAATATTTTGGATGATAATATACTCAGTGCGATAGATATTGAAGAATATGACCACAAGACCACAACACATCTTGATGTTTCTGATTTCTTCATCCAAAAATAAATGACCTTGTTGTTAATTTTTCTTGATGCATGAATAAATACACAATGTAACAGTAGTACCATTGAAGCATGTTTCATCTTATAAATTAATAAATAAACTTATATTATGTTTTCATTTAATTAGTATTCATTTCATATGTTTCACTACATTTCTTTAATAGATAAGTAATGTTCATTAGTACATTTTATTTTGAAGAGTATGGATGAACCATTGCCTCAAGAGCTTGCAAATGAAGAAACTATATGTATTATAGATACTGGAACAACTCATACTATCTTGAAGAATAAAATGCATTTTTCCTATATTATATTACAAGATACAGTTGTTCATACTATATGAGGAAGTGCTAAATTGATAGAGGGTTCAGGAAGAGCCACAATAATGTTACCTTGTGGGACAAAGGTAGAAATAAACAAAGCACTTTATTATCCAATGTCTCAAAGAAATTGTTGAGCTTTAAAGATATATGCCAAAATGGCTATCACATAGAGACAATGTGTGAGGGTAATGTAGAGTACCTCAACATAACAAAGATGTCATCGAGGAAAAAATATGCATTGGAGAAATTACTAGAATTACCTTCTGGTTTATACTATACAAGTCTCAAAGAGAATGAGTCATATATGGTGGTGGAACAGAAGTTCACCAAGCATAGCAATTTTATTATTTGGCACGGCTAGGCCATCCCAGATCTATAATGATGTCAAAAATTATTAATAGTTCATGATGTCAAAAATTATTAATAGGTCATGTGGTCATCGAATGACTTCCCATTCATTGCATGCTCTCCAAGGAAACTGATTGTACGCCCTTCACCGGCTAAAATTGGACATGAATCCTTCACGTTTCTAGAGCACATACAAAGAGATATATGTGGACCAATTCATCCACCAAGCGGACCATTTAGATATTTTATGGTTTTGATTGATGCATCAACTAGATGGTTACATGTCTCCTTACTATCAACCCACAATGTAGTATTTACGCAGTTGTTGGCTCAAATAATCAAGTTAAGAGCTCAATTTCTAGACAATTTGATCAAAACTATACGCTTGGATAATGCCGGTGAATTTACATCAAATAGTTTCAATGAATATTGCATGTCAATTGTAATAAGTGTTGAACATCCAGTTGCACATGTTCATACATAGAATGGTCTTGCAGAGTCATTTATTGAACGTCTCCAATTAATAGCAAGACCATTACTTATGAAATCAAAACTACCAATGTCTGGATATGCTATTTTGCATGTAGCAACATTGATTTGCATCAGGACAACAAGTTACCATAACTTCCCCTCTCTACAGTTGGTTCTTGGCAAATAGCTAGATATTTCCCATCTAAGAATTTTTGGTTGTGTGATGTATGTCCCAATTGCTCCAACAAAACCCACAAAGATGGGACCTCAAAGAAGGTTGGGCGTATATATTGGGTATGAATCCCCATCTATAATAAAACATCTGGAACCATCAACGGGAGACATATTTACAACAAGATGTTGAGAGTCAATCATGTGTTTGGTTTTGAGTAATTGATGAAACCTACCTAAGTACTAACCTTGATATCTAAGTTTGAATCATGAGATAGGTTGGTACATACCATGTGATGGAGCAAATGGATCAAAGTGGTGATTGCAAAGGCTCTAGCATGGTGGAGGTGAACTGCAAAGCAAAATGGTGTCAAGGCAAAGGTGAAATAGGAACCATTTTCAGTTTGGTGATCAAGACACCATAGAGGGGGTGATCACATTTAGGAAAAATAGCCGTACTATCAAGGAGGGAGCTCTTGCGAATGATTGTGGTTATCATGTGCCACTAGGTTCATATGCATTGCATTAAAATCAATTGAACTAGTGAAACAACCAACTAATTCCAAGATAAATGTGAACTAAAAGCTAACACACATGCACAAGTGTTGAGATCACTTAGTGTTGGCCCTTGGAAGCTTAGAAGAAAGTTGAAGGTTGTTTGGACTCAGTTTGGAGGTCCGGACGCTAGGGTTTCGGTGTGTCCGGACCATTGCGTGTGCGTCCGGACACACACCCTAAGATGGCGTTGCTGTGGACAGAGGTCCGGACGCTGGTAGTCGTCCGGACGCGCAGGTCCGGATAGCGTCCGGATCGATATGCGCTCTCTAGTCGGCTCTGTGTAGAGTCCGGACGCTAGGTTGCGTCCGGACGGTGGACACCGGATGCGCGCCCGGAGGAAATGGCCTCTCTGGACCTTCTCTGCATAGGGTCTAGATGCTACTGTTGTGGAGTCCGGACCGGACTGTAGAGAGCGTCCGGAGACGCGTGTCTTGCTGAGGCACGCGCAGGAACAGGCAAGTTTGAAAGGGAGGCACAACCATTGGTCCGGACGCACAACCATGGGTTCGGACGGCGTTCTATGCGTGTCCGGAGGCAGCGTCCGGAGAAGCACTCTGAGCCGTTGGCTCTCGGCTGTGGATGGGTCTGGACGCAGTTGATGGTACGAAGCCCCTGTGAAAACAGCGTCCAAAGGGGGTGCAGAGGCTCAGTTTTAGGTGAAAACGGCTAGTGTGTGGGTGGAGGCTATATAAGGTGGTATGGCCGGCCCAAGGGCAATCTCTTGCACTCCTACATCACTCATACACTTGTGCTTGCTTGAGATTGCTCCACCCACTCATCCTCTTGACATAATTGACATATTCATGAGAGATTGAGTGAACCAAGTGCATTGCTTGATTGATTGCATACTAGTGGCACTTGGTGATCGTCGTCATCGCAGAAGCTCTTGTTATTCTTGGAGATTTCCATCTCCTAGACGGCTTAGTGCGACGAGGATCGTTGAGCAGAGGAAGGTGTTTGTCTTCGGCTCCGATCGGTGGATTGTGAGGGGTTCTTGAACCTTCCCCGCGGGAGTTCGCGAAAGGTATCTCTAGTGGATTGCGCGTAGCTTGTGGATCCCTATCTTGTGTTAGTTTTGCAGCACCCAGTGACGGGTTTGGCGTGTGATGCCAATTAGCGCGTGAACCTCCAAGTAGGTGAATCGCTAGGACTAGCTTGTTGGCAAACAAGTGAACCTCGGTAAAAAATCTTGTGTCACATTGTCTCTACCGAGGATTCTTATTGTGATTGATTGGTTATCTATTGGCTCATCTCTTCGCGGCGGTATAACCCTCCTAACTCTAGCTTTGCATTACCTTCTTTACATTCTTGCAAAGTAGAGTAGCTCTCTAGTCTTGTGTAGCTTGTTTAGAGCTTTCTAGTTTGTTAGCTAGCTTGTGTGCTTTAGTCTCTATCTAGTTAGCAACTAGAATTAGTAGGTGGCTTGCCGACCCTTAGAGCTAGTGCAAACTTGCTTAACCGTATTTTATTCTAACAAGTTTGCTTAAGTGTTGTTGTAGAATTTTTAATAGGCTATTCACCCCCTCTAGCCATTCCTAGACCTTTCAAGTGGTATCAGAGCTAGTACAACGTCTCTTAAAGGCTTAACATCCCACGGTGTTTAAATGACTCTTATCAACAACACCAAGAGGCCACCCAAGTTTGATGACACCGATTATAGCTATTGGAAGGCATTGATGACGTCCCATATCAAATCAATAAACCGGAAGGTATGGTTGGTGGTCGACAAGAAGTTTGAGGTGGTAAATGAGGAGGCACCCACCCCAACCGAGGAAGAGAAGCTCCAAAATAATGACATTGCATTGAGTGCCATCCATGATGCAATCTCAAAAGAAGTCTTTGAGAAAATCAAGAACATTGAGAGTGCTCATGATGCATGGAAGAAGCTTGAGGAGTCTTATGAAGGGACTCAATCCATGAAGGGGGCTAAGGAATATATCTTGAAAGAGAAGTTTGCTAGTTTCAAGATGAAGGAAGATAAGAATGTGCCAGAAATGTTCAATAGGCTTGAGGTGCTTGTCAATGACCTCAAGTCACTTGGAGAGAAGGTGGAGAACAAGGATTTCTCATTCAAATTCTTGAGAAGAGTTCCCTCAAGATTTGAGATGCTAGACACTCTATTGGTGAGAAGTGGATTGGACATAATGACACCAAACCAAGTTCTTGGTGAGGTGATTTCCGATGACACCTTTAGAGAGGACAAGGACAAGATAAGAGAATAAGGAGAAGAAGGATGAGAAGACGGATGAGAAGAACAAGAGTGTGGCAGTCAAAGCCACATCATCATCAAAGGGCAAAGCAAAGTGTGATGAATCAAGCTATGGTGAGTACTCCAGTGATAGTGATGATGATGTAGAAAAGATGGCTCTATTTGTTAAGAAATTTGGCAAGTTCATGAAGAAGAAGGGCTATAGAGCAATAAGAAAGAAGAACTCACACAAGTTCAATGAGAAGGATAGAAGATACTTCAAGTGCAATAGCAAGGATCATCTCATTGCGGATTGCCCTCATCATAGTGACAATGAAGATGAGAAGAAGGGCAAGAAGAAAGAGAGCAAAATGACTCTCAAGAAGAACAATAAGGGAGGCTCATATGTTGTCACTTGGGATAGTGATTCCTCAAGTGATGATGACTCAAGTGATGATGAGAGGAGATCAAGCAAAAAGAAGGCTCTTGCAAGCATTGCTATGAAGAACAAGATCTCTCTCTTTGACACTCTATCGACATGCTTCATGGCTCGGTCCACTAAGGTACAATCCAATGATGAGTGTGATTCTAGTGATGATGATGATGAACCCACTAAAGATGAACTAATTGACATGTTGGAAGATGCTAAGACTCACTTTGACATCAAGAGAAAGGAGTACAAAACATTATGAAAAGAGCTTCAAGCTCTCAAGAAATCCTTTGATGTGTAAGGTTATGAGGTTGCTACGCTAGCCAGAAAACAAAACTTTTCTACCCCATAAACTAGGAAGTAGTGCTATTTATAGATCACAGGGTTACCACTAGACACGTAGGTGTAGCGGAAGCAACTTGATGTAGTCATGCGCGTCGCAGCAGTGTCGTGCAGTTGCGAGGTCATCCGTCTCAACATCTCTTACTCGTGGTTCGTCCTTGTGCTCCAGATGCAGCACCTCCGAGGAATCCCACACGTGCCGGGAAGAAGCGTCACGCCTCTGGACTGCTAGGTCTGCGAGGAGTACTAGGCGAGAGCGTTGGGAGAGCGACGGCGGCTGCCAAAGCACATGAGTTCGACTCAGCCCGCGTCAACCCTTGCTTATATAGGCGTCCTAATGAGCTCCCACGTTGGAGGCCTATTAGCAACCCTAAACCTAGTCTAATTCGGGTCCAACCCGAATTAGGCTTCCAGCCCCTTAAGCGTGCGACCCTATGGGCTCACGCACACATAGACATGGCCCAAGTACTCTTACTCGACCAATAGTTGATAACGGCCTCTAGCAAGGCATGTCAACTCCTATGCATACGCTATGATCATATCAGACGAACCACCACAATACAATATACTTGTTATTCCTTTGCCTTACGATATTTGGTACAACTCGTGGGTTAACACTTAACCCAAGCACGACCATGAATTTCATGATCTAATCATTTGAGTAGTCTAGTGATATCTCTCTCATATGAAGACTGGCAAATTCCATCTTGATTGACTACGTATCACAACATGTTTCCCGACAAACCCAAAAGCCACCTTTATAACTACCCAGTTACAGAGTAGCGTTTGGTAGTCTCTAAGTAGGTCGTTTCACATCTTGAGTACATATGACAATCTCAGGTCTAAGGACATAACATACATGATGTGTATAGAGACAATCTCATGTCGGGTCTGTCCAGCACCATGTCCTACATGTGCCCACATTATTAGTTTGACATCTCATGTCCATGACTTGTGAAACATAGTCATCAAGTAATAATGTGATGATCTAATATTCATTCACATTCTAGCACAAACTCCGATCAGGGACAACTTTAGAATAACCATACAAGTAAAAGAGTTTCACAAACAATTCACATAATTGTTTATCGATACAAGTTGTCTTTAATGGATATTCATTGAACTCATAACATGTCATGGATACAAGGAAATACAATCATCTCTATGATTACCTCTAGGGCATATTCCCAACAGTCTCCCACTTGCACTAGAGCTAATCTCGAAGATATCTAATACCCATAGCTTTCACGTGCGCCTCATGCTTAGGATGTGGAAGAGCCTTTGTCCAAGAATCTGCAACATTCAAATCTGTATGTATTTTGCACATCTTGATCTCATCTCGACCGACGAACTCTCGAATGAGATGAAACTTCCGTAGTACATGTTTGTTCTTTTGGTGATTCCTGGACTCCTTAGCCTGCGCTATCGCCCCATTGTTGTCACAATGTAGATTCAATGGGCGAGATGCATTTGTAACCACACCAAGCTCGATGAGAAACCTCCTCATCCAAACACCTTCCTTTGCAGCGGCAGAAGCTGCAATGTACTCGGCTTCTGTTGTAGAATCAGTCACCGTCTCCTGCTTGGAACTTTTCCAACTTATAGCACCACCATTTATTGTGAACACAAAACCTGATTGAGATTGTGAATCATCCACATCAGTTTGGAAGCTGGCATCGGTGTAACCATTTACAACGAGCTCCTCCTCACCTCCATAGATTAGGAACACATCTTTAGTCCTTCTAAAGTACTTAAGGATGTTTTTAACAAGCGTCCAGTGACTCACCTGGATTAGCTTGGTATCTGCTCGCAACACTTAGAGCATATGAGACATCTGGACAAGTACATATCATGGTGTACATAATGGAACCAACGGCCGAAGCATATGGAACCTTACTGATGCGCTTTTGCTCATCAGCTGTCGAAGGACACTGCTTCTCGCTAAAACGCATACCATATGACATAGGCAAGAACCCTCTCTTGGATTGTTCCATGTTGAACCATTTCAACACCTTGTCAATGTATGTATCTTGGCTTAATCCTATAAGCCTCTTTGATCTATCTCTATAGATCTTAACGCCCAAAATGTATGTTGCTTCTCCTAAATCCTTCATAGAAAAACTATTATTCAGTGAAGTCTATACGGATTGCAACATAGGAATGTCATTCCCAATCAATGGTATGTCATCTACATATAAGATTAGAAATTCAACAGCGCTCTCACTTTCCTTCTTGTAAACACAAGGTTCTTCTTCATTTTGACGAAAGCCAAACCCTTTGATCACTTCATCAAAACGAATGTTCCAACTCCGAGATGCTTGCTTCAACCCATAAATGGATTTTTGAAGCTTGCATATTTTTCCAGCATTATTAGGATCAACAAAACGTTCGGGTTGTATCATATACACGTCCTCTTCCAAATTTCCATTTAGAAAGGTTATTTTAACATCCATCTGCCAAATCTCATAATCGAAATAAGCAGCAATTGCTAGAATGATCCGGATAGATTTAAGCATCTCTACCGGCGAGAATGTCTCGTCGTAGTCAACTCCTTGAACTTGCCGAAAACCCTTTGCAACAAGTCGAGCTTTATAGACATGAACGCTTCCATCCATATCCTTTTTATTTTTATAGATCCATCTGCACTCAATAGGTTTAACCCCATTAGGCGAGTCAACCAAGTTCCAAACTTGATTGTCTCCCATGGAATCTATCTCAGATCTCATGGCACTTTGCCATTCCTCGGAATCTGAGTCCATCATTGCTTCTGCGTATGTCGCAGGTTCGTCATCGTCTAACAATAACACTTCCCCACGTGCCTCACGAATTCTTGCTGACCTTCGTGGTTGTGGTGGTGTTTCTCTTGCCACAGGTATCTCAACTTGTTCTGCTACATTAGCATCACTCGTACAGTTATCCCCTATTGGCTCATCTTGAACTTCTTCAAGATACACCTTTTGTCCACTCTTCTCTTTATTGAGAAACTCTTTCTCTAAGAAGACACCGTTCCGAGCAACAAACTCTTTGCCCTATGATCGGTTGTAGAAGTAATACCCTAAAGTTTCCTTTGGATATCCCACAAAAAAAGCATTTGTCCGACTTGGGTGTAAGTTTATCTGACATAAGTCGTTTGACATAAACTTCACAACCCCAAATCTTTAGAAAAGACAAACTGGGACTCTTACCAGTCCATATCTCATATGGTGTCTTAACTATGGAATTAGACGGTACCCTATTCAATGTGAAAGTCGCTGTTTCTATAGCATATCCCCAAAACGAGAGTGGTAGGTCTGACTGGCTCATCATAGACCGAACCATGTCCAACAAAGTCCGATTACGTCGCTCGGACACGCCGTTTTTCTGAGGCGTTCCAGGTGGCGCAAGTTGTGGAACAATTCCACAACTCTTTAGATGATTGCTAAACTCATGGCTCAAATATTCGCCTCCACGATCAGATCGCAAGGCTTTAATTTTCTTGCCACATTGATTCTCTACTTCATTCTGAAATTCTTTGAACTTTTCAAATGTCTCAGACTTATGTTTCATTAAGTAGACATATCCATATCTACTAAAATCATCAGTAAAGGTTATGAAGTATTGAAATCCACCTCTAGCTGTCGTACTCATTGGTCCACATACATCGGTATGTACAAGTTCCAATAAGTCTGTCGCCCTCTCAGGAAAACCTATGAAAGGCGACTTGGTCATCTTGCCCAACAAGCAAGCCTCACATGTCTCGTATGATTCAAAATCAAACGAAGTTAGAAGCCCATCAGAATGGAGCCTCTTCATGCGATTATCACTTATATGACCTAAACGACAATGCCACATATAGGTAGGACTTAACTCATTAAGCCGAGGCCTTTTAGCATTAATATTACAGATAGGTTCATCATCAAGATTTAAAATAAACAACTCATTCATAATGGATGCAAAAGCCACAAACATGTCATTCTTTGAGATCACACAACCATTGTCTTTACTCGCAAATGAATAACCATCCTTCATCAAACATGAAGGTGATACAATGTTTCGACTTAAACTAGGAACAAAATAGCAATTATTCAATTCCATGATAAATCCTGACGGGAGGTGAAGTTGCATCGTCCCAACGTTCTACGCAGCAACTCTTGCATTATTGCCCACGCGGAAATCAACTTCTCCTCTTTTCACGCTTCTACTTCTTATCATTCCCTGCATCGTATTGCAAATATGAGCAACCGATCCGATATCAAATACCCAAGAATTGATATAAGAATCAGCGAGAAAAATGTCTGTAATATGAACAGCAAGTGTACAAGCAGCGGGAGTACCTTTACTGCCGCCATCCTTCAAGGATTTCAAGTACAACTTGCAGTTCCTTTTCCAGTGACCTGTTCCCTTACAATGAAAGCATTTAGCTTCAGCAGGTCTAGCAGCCTTGGGCGCAGGAGGAGGGTTTGGCTTAGAGATCTCATCTTTAGCCTTCGCCTTCTTCCTTTTTCAAGCCCTCTTCTTAAAGTTAGGCTTGTTTTGGACCGCCATCACATGGCTACTGCCAGCACCTTTCTTGATATCAGCTTCTGCTATTTTAAGCATGCCGCACAATTCATTCAAGCCCTTCTCTGCCCCATGCATATGGTAGTTCGAAATGAAGTTCCCATAGCTAGGCGGAAGAGACGCAAGTATGAAATCAGTGGCCAACTCTGGGCCCATTGGGAAGCCTAGCTTCTCCAATCTCTGAGTGTGACCAACCATCTTGATCACATGTGGGCCAACTGCTGCGCCTTCTGCGAGCTTGGTTTCGACAAAAGCCTTGGACACATTGAACCTTTCAGTCCTGGCTTGAGTCTGAAACATATCATTAAGCGCCACGATCATATCGTACGCTGCATGATTATTATCAAATTGCATCTGGAGATCTGGCTCCATGCAAGCGAGCATAAGGCAACCCACTTCAAGATCAGCATTACATGCTTTCTTGTAAGCGGTTTTCTCTGCAGCGGGTGCATTATGAGCAGGCTCATCTGGTAATGGGGTGTCTAGAACATCTTCCTTTTTCTCACCCCTGAGAACAATTCTCAGGTTGTGGATCCAATCCGCATAGTTTGTTCCATTCAACTTATCTTTCTCAAGAATTGAACGTAAAGTAAATGGTTGATTGCTGGGAGCCATCTACAACAAAAAATAATGCAAAATATTAAGACAAAAGTATCCAAGACGGAGTAAAAACATATTAAACCTTTTAATAGAATCTACTCCCACTAAAATCAATATCCCTCTATTGAAACTTAGTGATTCAAGGCCCGCAACTAACAAGTTGACTAGTGAGCTTTAGCATTACCGCTAGGCAACATGGTAGATCGGTAAGCAACTACTTGTTAATCATATCACATATGACTTGTTGTTGGGTGGCATCTCTATGCTTGTGTTTCCAACAACTAATGCTCCAAGGTCCCTAACCGTTAGGATAACCTTGTTCAAGTAACCAAACCTTCTACATGTAAGTGTCCGACACGAACTTGTCTAGTCAAGGAAAATCAGTGGCACCCTAATTTCATAGACCTACCACCGATCGTACAAGACACGTGACAATGCAAGGTTTGGGGAAGCATTACGACTTAAACATTGTTGAGGATCGTTCTACTTCACTACCGCATATGTAGACAAAAACATTATCGCACGTGAAAGTAGAACATCGTAAGAACGACATAAATACAGATTTGACTTGCCCATTATTCCTTTGGAGATCTCCATCTCCATCTTTAAACCCCAAAAAACCGTAATTTTACATGTATAAATTAACTCGATGCAATCCCACGTGAGTAGACGTTTTTAAAACCAACTGGGATCACAAAACCGACAGGATTTATCCAAAACCATCATATCTCCCCAAAATTTCACACACCTAAGGGATAACGAGGCAACTAAAAAACTCTGATACCATTAAGGGTTTTGATTCCTACGCAGCCAGAAAACAAAATTTTTTTAACCCCCTAAACCGGGGAATATGCAAAAAAAAACACGGGGGGAAAAAACACCAGTCAGGGGAAACACTTGATGTATCGGCCGTCGAAACATTCGTGCGTTGGGGTCGTTCGTCCCAACTCCTTCTCGCGGCCCTCCTTTTGGGCCCCAATTTCAGCCCTCCGAAAAAAACCCAACGTAGGGAAGAAGCGTCACCCTCTACTCTATTTGCAAGGAGTAAAAACCCCGGGCCGGGGAGGGCACCCCATTTCCAAAGGAAATGAGATCAAAATACCCCCCTCTCCCCTTGTTTATAGGCGTCCAAATCTCCCCCCTTTTTGGCCCCTTTTGCAACCTTAAAACCAGCCTAATTCGGGTCCACCCCAATTAAAGGGTTTCCCAAACCCTTTTTGCGTTGCCCCCTTTTGGGGCCCCCAACATAAGACATGCCCAAAAATACTCTTACTCGCCAAAGTTGTACGGCCCCAGCAAGGCAGTCAAAAACCCATGCTACCTTGATATACAGACGCCACCCAACAATAACTTTGTTATTCCTTTGCTCAAAATTTGGTACAATTTGGGTTTAAAAAAACCCCAAAAAAACCCCAAATTTTTACAATATTGAGTTCCATTTTATCCCTTCATAAAAGATGGCCCAAAAAAATTTCCTGTTGTTACATATTTTGAAAAAAAAACCCCCCCTTTAAATCCCGTTACAATAAACGGGATTTTCTAATAGGGGGAAATTTTTTCACCCTCTTGAGTACATACGAACAATTCAAGTCTAAGGGCATAAACGTACATGATGTGTATCGAGACAAAATTTTTTTTCGGGTCTGTCTAGCACCCCCTTACCCTGTGCCCAAAAATTTTTTGTTTGACATTTTTTTTCCCCCAAAAATTTTAAAAATAGTTCAAAATAAATTTTTTCTAATATTCAAAAACAAATTTTTTTCAAATCCGATCAGGGCAAATTTAGAAAAACCATCCCAATAAAAGGTTTCACAAACAAATTTTTAAAAAATGTTTTTAGATACAAATTTTCTTAATGGATATTCATTAACTCATAACAAGGGCAGGGTACAAAATAAAAACAAACAAACTCTATCATTTTCCCCTAGGGGGATATTCCCAACAAAGATGGCTCAACTTTCTCATGAGAGGTGAGGTAGCCCCAAAAAAAAACTTGGCAAAGCTCACTCTAAAAATTAAATGGGGGCCCCATCTCTTGTTGAGAAAAAGGGGGGGAAAAGCATTTTTTTAAAAAAAAACGGGGGGAAAAACTTTTTTAATAAAAAATTTAATCATTTTTTAAAACCCCTCTTTTATAAATTTTCCAAACCCCAACCCCTTTTTTGGGGAAATTTCCCCAACTCTCCCCCCTTTTCCCCATTATTTTATAGCTTAAATTGTGGGGGGGGTAAAAAAAGGGGTTTAAAAAGGGGGCCCCTTTTAAAAGGGGTTTGGGTTTTCTCCTCTAGATTGGGGGTCCCCATGGGTTTGGGGGGGACCCCCTTGTTTAAAAAACTTTGGGGCCAAAAGGGTTTTCCCCCCCTTGGGGAAAGGGGGGATTTTTTTAAAACCCCCCCCAAAAAAGGGGAAAAGGGGTTTTCCTTTTTTAAAAATAAAAAACCCTTTTTTTTGTGAAGAAAAGGTGGGGGTTTTTTTCCAAATTTTGGGGGAAAAAATTTGGGGGTTTTATGGGGAAAAAATTTGGGGAAAAAAAATTCCCGGGGAAGAAAAAAAATTTTAAAAAAGTATCTCTTCGCTTTTGATTCTTTTTAAATTTACCGGGGGGGAAAAAAGGGGGGTTGGTTTTCTAAGTCCCTGGGTACCCCCAAAAGGGGGCTCAAAGAAAAAAAAACTATTTGGGGGACCTAATCCTTTTGTCAAAAACTTTGGGGGGAAAACCCCAAACAAGTAGGGGCCTAAAAAGGGGAATTTGGGGAAATTTTTTTGTTGGGAAAAAATTTTAAAACCCCGAGGGTTTTTTTGGGGGGTTTGGAAAAAGGGGGGCACTAAAAAAAAAAAGATCGGAGATTAAAAGGGAAAAATTTTTAACTTTTTAAAACCAAAATTTTATTGAAAGGGGGGTTGGGGTTCTTTTCCCCTTTTTTGTGACAATGAAAAAAACCCCAAAGGGAAAAGGGTTTTGGGGAAAATTAAAAATTCCCAAAGCCCGGGGAATTTTTCCCAAATTTTGTTGCTAAATAGGGGGGTTTTTAAGTTAAATTGTATTCGTGAAAAATTTTTTAAAAATTTGGGTTTAAAAAAGCTTTTTTTGGGGGTTTTTTTAAGGGAGGGGGGTCAAAAAGTGTTGAGGCCTCAAAATTTAAAATTCCAAAACCCCTTTTGATATGGGGGAATTTTTATTTTTTTGGGTTTATTTCAATACTATTTTTTTTGGGAAATTTTCAAAATTTTTTTTGGGGTATCCAAATTAAAAAAAAGGGGGTTTGGGTTTTTTGGCATTGAAAGGGGGCCCAAAATTTTTCCCGGGGGGGGGGGGGTAAAAAGGCTTTTTTAAAAACACTTAAAAAAATTTTTTTGTGGGGGGAGGGGCCGCAAAGGGGCCGGGGGGGGCCCCACACTTTTGGGGTTTTTCCCGGGGAAACAGGGGTTTTTGGGCACCCAAAAAAAATAAAACCCCCCAAAAATTAAAAAAGAAAAAATAAAAATTTAAAAAATTTTTTTTTGAAGGGGGGGGAAAAACCTTCCTGGGATTTTTGTGGAGAACCTTTGGGGCAAAAAACCAAAAAATTTGGGTTTAGCAACAACCCCCACGGGGTAAAAAAGGTTGGGCCCAAAAAACTCTGGGAAAATCCCCCTTGAAAAGGAATTTATATATCAAAGTAAAGTAAAAAAAAGCACACGGGGGGGCAAAATTTGACCTGCGGTTCGGGCTCGCCACCAAGGCTTTCCCTACGCCCACGTTTTTTGAGGTGCCCCCACAAAATGGCAAAAAGTCCCCAAACCAAAAGGGGCTTGCTTTTCCCCTGGGGCCTAAAAGTCAAGGGGGGTAAAACCATTGGGGGATGGGGGGAAAGGGGTTTTTAAGCAATATGGGGGGGAATAAAAAAAAATTTTTTCCTAGGTTTTGCCACAGGGAAGGGGGGCCAAAGGCTAAAGGGAAAACCTTTCTGGGCAGCTAGGTAAAAGGCTCCGGGGGGGAAAAAAAAACCCCAAAACTGGGGCCCAAAAGGGGAGTTTAGTTTCCGGGGGGTTTAAGTTTTTCCCAAAGGTTTGGGGAGGCCCCAATTTCTCTAAAAAAATAAATTGGAAAAAATGGGGGAGGTGAATGAACCCCCCAAAGGGGAAAAGGACGAGAGAAAAGAAGGGGGTTTCTTTTTTCATTTCAAAAAAATTGAAAAAGAGGGGGGGAAAAGGGCAGAAAAAAAAAGCCTTTTGGGGGGTGGGTGGGGGGGAAAAAAGGGGGAAACCCCCTTTAAATGCCCAAGGGGCTTGGGCAAGGGGTCCCCCGGAGTCCCGGGGCCTCCCCCCAACACTCCCTAGTTGGAGGGGCCCAGCACTGCCGGCCTGGCAGAAAAAACCCAAGGGGGGGGACATAAATTTGTGGTTTTTTTTTTCCCAAAAAGGTCTGTGGAGGTTTTTTTGGATGTTTTTTTGGGGTTTGATTTTTTTGAAATTTGGGGTTTCTTTTTGTTGGCATGTGGGGTTGGGGAACCCCTCTTTAAAAGGTATAAACATCCCCAAAACCAAATTAAAAAGTTTTAAAAAAAAATTTTAAAAAAACCCTTTGGGGTTTGGGTTTCCCTTTTGCATTTTTTTGAAATTTGGAGGGGGTCCCCCAAAACCTGTTCATCTACCCCCTTTTAAAAATTAATTGCTTTCCCTTTACTAACAAATTTTCCTCATTAGTCTTCAAAATTGATTTCATGGCAAAAAAAACCCCCTTTAAAGGGGCTTGTTTTGCATTTAAATTTCTCCCCTTTTTATTTGATTGAGGGCCAAAAACCTTAAAAAACTTTTTAAAAAAAGGTAAATTTAAAAAAATTTTGGGGGGAAAACCTTTGGCAAGTCATGGGTTTGGGGCCCCCCCCCAAAAATGTGTGAATGGGGGAAATTTAAATTTTCCAAACTTGGGCAGGGAAAACCCCAAAAATTAAAAAACACTTTTGGGAGGGGAAATTTAGGGTCCCCTAAAATCCTTTGGGCTGTTGTGGGGGTGGGGGAAAAAATTTGCCCACAAGAAATACAGGTTGCATAAATATGTTTTCTAAAACCACAAATCGGGAGGGGTTGTGTGAGAGCACCCCGGGAAACGGGCCGGCCTACCCCGGGCTCTCCCGACCTAAACGGGCGGGGAAAGGCAAGATTCCCCGGGGGCCACAAAGGGGCCAACCCAAACCCCAAATTTACACAAAAAAAATAAAAAAAAAAGGGAAAACTAAGAAAATCTTGATATATATGGGGGGGGGACTCCCAGGGTCCAAAAGGGACACAAAAAAAAAAGTAATTAAGTGATTTTTAATACAAAAAAAATAGTTTCTTTGGTTGCTCTCTCTTCAAAAAAATTAAAAACAAAAGAAAAAAAACTAGCGCTTTTGCCCCCTAAGGGACCTGTAAAAAGTTTGTTTTGTACCCCCTTCCCCTTAGAAAATTTCCCCCCCCTTTGGCAAAAAAGTCCCCCAAAAAAAGACGAAAAAAGAACTAAGAAAAAAAAGAAAAAAAAATTTAGTCGCTTTTCCTCCCTCCATGTGGGTCATCTTTGGGGTCGTTCCCCTTTTCATCTTCTTCATCATCTTTATAAAGGGGGGACCCTTTGAAGGGAAAGGGGAAAAAACTGTTGCACGGGGGGTGAAATCTCTTGGGTCTGGGGCTGCTAAATTTTCCTTTTCATCCCCCAATCATAGGTTTTGGGGACCCCTTTCATTGAGTGGGGGGGGGGTTTTTTGGGGGTGGGGAAAAATTTGGGTTTTGCCCCCCCTACTTTGTCTAAAGCCCCCTTTTCCCTTTCACCCCTGGGTCGGGAAAAAAGCATGGTTTTTTTTGGCTTAGCAGATTGCCACGGGTTTATCTTTTTTAAAGGGTTTGCCCAAAGCTTTCCCTTCTTCCCCCCCGGGGAAGCTGCTCTGGGGAAAAAACTCAGGGTAGTTGGGGTGCCCCGGGGTTTGGCTCTCCTAGGAGGGTATTCACCTCCTGAACTGCAGGGAGGGGGGAAGGGCCCTTCTCTCCCTTAAAAAGGTCATGAGCTGTATCCTTTTTTGGGAAAGACCCGGGCAGTAAACCATCTCAAGGGTAAAATCGGGATGGGGGGCCATAGGGAAGCCCCCTTTTTTTGCATCCTCTGCGGGCCAATCCCACATTTAATCCCCATAAAAAACCCGAGCAATAAAAAAAAGGGGTGGTTCTTTTTCCTCTCTTTCCCCCCTTTAAAAAAATTTTTGGGATGTGTTGAAAGAGGTTTTTTAAAGGGCAGATCCCCCCTTGGGTTTAAAGGTTTTGTTAAAAGGGGGTTTTTTCATATGTAAAAATTTTAACCCCCAAAAACCCTTTCAAAAGGGCCCTTTTCTCCCTGTTTCGGGGCTCAATTTTAGAGCAAAAGGGCCAATTCCTTTTTAAAAAAAACCCCTTCTCATCATGAATGTTGGGCACCTCTTTTCCTCCCCCCAAAAAACAAAAAAGGCGAGAAAAAAAATTCAATAAAGTAAATTTTGTAGTGCAACCCCCTTTGTCTTTCCTTTGGAAATTACCAAGTTCCCCTTTTGTCAAGATAGTAAGTGGAAAAGGGGAAAAATGGGGGATGATCTTTGGGTTCCACCCATTCGGGAAATTTTCCCCTTCCAAAGTGATACATGCCATGCTGCTTGCACAAAATCGGGGGGAACCCGGGAAAAAACCACTTGTTCTCTTTGACTAAAGTGTCCTAACAACATTCCCTTTTTTTGAGGGATCTTGGGGTTTTGAAACCCTTGGGAAAGGGGGGGGCAGTGAGTTTAATTTGGTTTAAAAACACTTTCCCCAAAAACCCTTGAAAAATTCCCACCAGGGCCCTTTTTGGGCCCCAATCTTTGGGTTTGGGATGGCCCCCTCCTGCTCCTTGACTGCCCGCCCCGGATTTTTGATAGAGGGATTTGACTCGGGCCAGGAGGGGCCCTTTTAAAGGCTCTCTGATTTAGAACCTCGGGGGGATCCCTTCAAAAAGATTGACCCCAACAAAAAAAAAAACCCAAATTGGGGTGCCCTTAGGGCAAAATTTAACTTTTCCCTGAGGGGTCCTCCCTGCCCCCCTGCAACTCCTTTCTTCTTGAATAAAATTCCTTTGTTTGGGATTGGGGCCATCATCAGTTTCTGGGAGGGCGAGATTTGGGGACCTTGACCCCTTTTTCCTTTTTTGAAAGCACTCAAATTCCCTTTCGGGGGGCCCAAATCTAGGGCTTTTAAAAAAGGAGTAAGGGAAAGGGTTGTTTGAACTTAAAAATTTAGAACTGAAAACTCTTTTTGGAGAAAATTTGGGCCCAAAAAACTGGGGTTTAAAAAGGGACTATTGTAAAAAGTTTTCCCATAGGTGCTGCCCCCCCCGGGGTTTTCCGGCACGGCCGCCCCTGGGGGCCCCGGGCACTCCCGGCATGGGTGCAAAAAGAACCAATGCAAGTTTTTCCCAATTTCCTCCATTGAAACTAGGTTTTGATTGAATTAACAAATAGGTTAATCACCCATCATGTTTGGAAAATTTACAAAACAACCAAAAACCCCTTCTAAAAAATTCGTACATTCCCCAATGGGTTTAAAACCCAAAGTTAGGGTTTCATGTTTTTTCCCTTGAAATAGGGGGGAAGAGGATTGGACAAAGGTTTGGGGTTTTTAAATTTTGGGAAGCTTGAAGAAAGGGGAGGATGATCCCCCCAAAAACCCTTCCCCTTGGCAGAACCTCCCAAAGGGGGGCGGGGCACGGGGGCCGGGGGGGAAAAAGGAGGGGGGGACCTCGGGCCCCCCTTTTGGTTTCCCCTTTTTCGGTTGAAAAGGAGGAAAAGGAGTTTGTTTCTTTTGGGGGGGAAAACATTTTGGGGATGGGGGTCCCCTTGGGTCTGGTTTAAAAAAATTAAAAAGGCCCCGGGGGGAAAAGGGGATTGGGGGCCCGGAAAAGGTTTTGGTCCCCTTTAAAAGTCCCAAACTCCCGGGGCCCCCCCTTGGCACCCCTGGGCCGGGGGGCCGAATTTGTGGCCAAACCAGGAAGGGAGGCACTTTTCCCCACAAAATACTCTTTTTTTAAAGAAATTTTGTGGGCCCAAACCCCTTTCCCAATGGTGCTCGAAAAGAAAAATCATAAATTTACAAGGGGGCCCAAACTTAAAATTTTCCCTTTAAAAATTGGGTTTTGGGAAAAACTTTAAACTAAAAAATTTTAAAAAAGGGTTTTGCCAAAGGGTGGGTAGGTGGACAAAAAAAATGTGTGCTATTTTTCCCAAAACCAATTAGGGAAAAATCAACTAAAATTCAGCTCACTACGAAAAAGCAAAAAAAACCCTTTTTCTATCGGGGAGGTTTTTTAAAGGGATACCCGGGTTTGGGTTGCTTTTCGGTGTTTCCCACCGGGATTTGCATTTTCCCCTTTTTTAATTCTTTGGGGGGTTTCCAAAAATTTTAAAAAAGGGGGAGGGGTCTATGTGTTTGGTTTTTAGGGGTGAAACCCCGGGGTTATTTGCGATTTTTGGAGGGCCCATTTTCCCCTTTTTATAAAACCCCAAGGGGAGGTATTTTTGGGGTAAATTTGGGGAAAACCCCAAAAAATTTTTTGGGGGTTTTGCCTTCGTCCAAATTTTTGGTTTAGAGGGGAAAAAAACCGGGTTTTTGGGGAGTTTGAGGGAAAACTCTTTTTATCCCCACAAAAAGGGGTATCTTGGTGAAAAAATCCAAAACCCTTTTAAAGGTTTTGGGGCCTCTTTTCCAAATTTGGGTTGGGCACAAAATGCGCCGGGCTGAAATACTGGGCCTGGGCCCCGGGGGGAAAAGGGCAAAACCCAATTTTGCTTTTTAAAACCCCAAAGGGGGCCCAGGGGGGGGACCGTTTGGGAAATTGACCCCCCCCCCAAAAATTTGGTTTTGGGGTTCCCTTGAAAAAACTGGCGAAATTTGGGAAAACCCAAAATTAACCCAAGTAGATCAAAACTTAGACCCCTTTTGGGGAACCCAATAACCCAAGGGGTTAGGGGGAAAAAACTAAAATATCCCCCAAAAATTTTTAAAAGGGGGACCCCAAAGGGTTGGACTTTTGGGGGGTTTGGGGCTTGAAAATTTTAGAAAAAAACATGCATACCAAAAGTTAAAATGTTGGGCCTGTCCCAATAAGAAAAAAGGGGGAGAGCCCCGTTCTTTGGAAGGGAAAATCCCTTTTAAAGGGTAAACAGTTTTCCCCCCTTTTCTTTCAAGATCAAGTTGTCTATTATTTTGGCCCCAGGGGGGTTTTGTTTGGTTTTGCTTTTACCAGTCAAATTTAAAAACCCATTATTTTTGGTTATTTGGGTTTTGGGCCCAAAAAAAAACCCCCTTTCCCTTTGGGTTTTTGTTTGATTTTAAAAGGGAAGGGGGGAAAAATTTTAAAGAAACCCCCTTTCATGGGGGACAACTAAAAATCTCTTAGTCTTTGACCCGACTAAACTCATCAAAAAAGGATTGGTTAGTACTGAAAAAATATTAGGGCTTTCGAAATTTTTTTGGCACACAAAGAAAAACCCATTTTAAATTTTTTGGGAGTAAACCGAGAGTGGGATGCTTTGCCTTTTTTCCAAAAGCCCTTTTTTTTAGTAGAAAATTTTTAAAAGGGTTTTCACATACCATGCTTTTTGGGGGCTTTTTTTAAAGGGCCCATAGGTGCCTTTTTGGAGTTTGGGGAAGGGGTTTTTGATGGGGGGAATTTGGGGGGATCTTCAAAAAACCCGGTGGTTTGCTAAAACTTAGGCCCCAACCCTTTTGGGAAATGGGGGTTTCGTTGGGGGGAAATCCCACCCCTTTAAAAAATCCATTTTTTGGGAGTTTGGGGAAGTAAATGACGGGCAGTTTTGGGCCCAAAAAAACCCAATCGAAATTGTTTTCGGGGCCAAAGTTTAACCGGGGTTGCAAAATGTCTCTTAAAAAAAAGTTTTGGGGGCCCCCCAAATTGAGGGGGAAACCTTAAAGCCACCAATTTTGGGCCTTTTTCCCCTTGCCCAAAAACCCCCCCCTTTTCCCTCACCCTTGGGCTTGTTGGGGGAAAGACCCCTTGGTTTCAATCAATTGTGTGGGCCCTTTCCACCAAGGGACCAATTTTTGGGTTCCTTTCAAGAAATTGAGTTTTCTTGTTGGCCTTTAAAAAATCCGGTTTTTTTCTAGGGGCTTGCTCAAACCCTTGAGAGTTTTTTAAAAGGGGGGCAGAAAAAGAAAAATTTTGACAAATTTTTTTCCAAAAATGTAAATGAGTAGTTATCCCCTTCCCAAATACCCCAAAAAGTAGGGTTTTTTTAAAACGGGATGATCTTTTAAAATGGTTTCCCTTAAATTTTTTGGGGTTTTTCCCTGTGGCTTCTTGTTTTTTCAACTTGGTCTCATATTTTATCATACTTTTTTAAAAAATTTTGGGGTTTGTGGGGTTTTTTGGGGCCCTTTGGTTGGGGTAAAATTAGCTGCTGCTTTTTTGGCGGGGGTTCCGGGCCCGGGGGGCCGGCCACAGGGGGAAGGGGCCGGGGGGGAACAGGGACCCAATCCCAAACCCCATTTTCTTAAAGTTTTTGGGGCATTTAAGCTTAAATCACCTTGAGGTTTCCCCTTTTTTGGGGGCTTGGTTTTTTTGGGTGGCAAAAATTTTTTCACCAAAAAAAGCCATGTTTTTTGTTTGGCCCTTTCACATGGGGGTTTTCCTCATTCCCTAAAAATCACTTAAATTCCAATTTGTTTTTAATTGAGAGCCATTAGTTTCCCAATTAAATTTTTCACGTCTATGGGGTTTTTAAATTTTTTTCCCTAAGGGTCTTTGGGTTAATACATGTTGGCGCTCATTTAAATCCATAATAAAAAATAAAAAAAACCTTCATCCAAACTTTGGGTTTGCAAACTTGGGGGGGTTTTTTGGGTTTCTTTTTTAAGTATAAAAACATTTGCCCCCAAAAAATTTCAAAAAATTTGGGACCCCTTTTTGGTTTTTTAAACCGGGTTTGGGAAATTTTATATGGGGTTTCTTCTTCAAAAAATCTTGTGAAATTTTTAAAAACTTGTTTAACACTGGTTTTTGGGTTTTTACCAGAAGGGACGGGGGGGCCAGGTGAGGGGAAAGGCTGCCGAAAAAAGATCAAGTATAAAAAAGGTTTGTTGGGGCCAAAATCAAAATTGAAAGTCGGCAAAATTCCAAAAGTTTTTGGGGAAAAATTGGGGGGCAAACTTTAATTGGCAACTTGGGAAAAAAGGGGTTGGTTTTTGCGTGGTAGCAACCCGGAAAAGGGGGCAAGGGGGTAAAGAGCCGATCGAGGGCCGGTTTACCCCAATAAAAATTTAAGGCAATAAAAAAATCCGAAGGGAAAAAAAGGCAGTTTTTGTGTTTTTTTTTTTTAAAAAATATTTTGAAAATTGATTTTTTTTTAAAGGGTTCGTGTCTTTTAAACCAGGGTAAAAATTTAAAAACCCCCGGGGCCTTTTGAAAAAAGGGGTTTTTAAAAAAACCAAAATTTAAAATAAAAAACCCCGGGCCCCGGGGGCCAAAAACCTTCGGGGTTCCCCTTTTTTTTCGGGGTCATCGGTTCTTCGAGAGGAAATCATCGACCCCAACCGCCCCTCCTTTTAAAGTTTTGGGCCCAACCTTGTTTTTCTGTCTAGTTTTTTTTACGGTGGTTTTATTTTTAATTGAGGCAAGTATTTCTTTTTTTTGGTTATCAAGATCTTTTGCGGGGGGGGATCTTTGCTTAATAATCAAGGGGGTTTCGCTTGTGTTTCGTTTAGATTAGATGTCGTGGGGGGGGGATATTTTTGTTTTTTTGTTTTGCTTTAGAAAAAAAGAAAAGTTAATTATCGGGGGCCCCTGTAGAAAATGACAAGTTTAAATTGGGGTTTCCCATTAATTTTATGGGGGTTCCCAGGGTTTTTATATAATCTTTAAAAATTTGCAAACATTTTTTTTTCCCCAATCTGGGGAATTAATATGGTTGGGTTTTTCCTTGTTAGTTTTTTTATAGCTTTATCTATGTTAAAAAACGAGTTTTTTTTCATGTTGTTTCTTTAAGTAGATTTTTTATATCTTTTTAAATTTAAGGCAAAATTAGCTTAAAATTCTGGGGATTGTCAGTTTTTTGCGGGTTCAAAGGGGGTGTATCTTTTTTTTAAGGTTTTTGGGGACCCCTGGGTGTGGCGGCAGTTCCCAGGCTTTAGATTAGTTTAATAAGGGTTTTTGCTTATTTTTTTTCCTTCATAAGGGGCCCCAAAAAAATTCGGTTGTTTCCCCGAAAAATTGGTTTGGTTTTAACTTATATTTTAAATTTTATGAGTCTTTCCCTACGTCCCTTTTTTTCATGCTTTTTGCGGTTTTATTTCCGGCCCCCAAATCAGTGTTTGGGGGGTTTTTTCATGGTTCTATTGTCCAAAAACTTTCCAAAAACCCTTTTGGTAGATAGCTTTCAAAAGGTTTTTAGGTCTTTGAAAAAAGGGTTTGGGGGGGAGAAAATATGGATAAAAATTTGGTTTTTTCCCCGGGGCACTTTTCCCCAATTTTAAAAATCAAAAGGGGACTTTCACCCCTTTGGGTAGTTTCAGGTAAAAAACTAAACTGGCAGTTTTTGGTTTCTCGACAACCTGGGCCCCCCCGATTAAAAGTCCGTTTTCCGGCTTCCCTATGTGTGAGACGCATTTCCCGTAAATTTTTTTTGGCCCAACAACTTTTTGGCCCCCTTGGTGGGGGAAAAAGGATGGTTGAGATCTTCCCAATATTTCGGGTTTTTCGGGGGAACGAAAAACCTAGGGGGAAAACCGAAGGGGCAAAACTTAAGGGGCATTTTTCCAGAGGAAGGGAGGGATTTTCTAGGAAAAAAGGTTTTAAGGGTCTTTTCTCAAAGAAAAAAAAAAAGCAAAAAAGGGGAAACCCCAAAGGGAAAGGGGGGTTCCCAAAAACCCCTTCTTCCAAAAATCAACCCGGGGGGGGGGGGGGACCAATGAAGAGGGGGACGGCAGTTTGGGGGCCGGGTGATTTTTTAAAGGGTATGAGTGAAACCCATAAAAACCAGCTCTTTTGGGCTGGATCCGATAAACACCTTGGGGCCCGGGCCAAACCGGAAAAAAGCTTTTCGGGGAAAAATAAAGGGGGCCCGATAAAGGGGGGAAAAACGTTTTTTCCCCGTTTTCCAAAACCCTAAACGGGGAAGGGGGCCCCACTGAAAAAGGGGGAAAAAACTTTTGGGGGCCCAGGGCCCCCAAAACCCGGGGATGGAAACCTTAAATAGAACCCCGGCAACTTTCCCATGCCCTTCCCCCACTAAAGAAATTTTGGTTTGGGTTTATGACAAAAGGGGGAACAAAGGGGGGTGTCATTAAACCATGTCCCCTTATTCCTTGGTTTGTGATTTTAAATCATTTCATAGTTTGTCGGAAGAATTCTATGAAAATTTTAGGGAACTTTTTAAACTTTCAAAAAAACCATGGAAAAAAAAGGGGGAAATGGTTTTAGGGGCCCGCGTTTTGTCTTTAAACCAGAACATTTTTTTGTTTTGTAGGGGTTAAAATTTCGGGGTTCGGGAGGGCAAAAAAAAAATTTTCCCCACTTTTGGTTTCACAAAAATTACCCCAAATTTAGGGGAAACAGGTTTGCAGAAAAAAGGGGTTTTGGGAAAGGGTTTTTCAGGGGGGTTTGCCAAATTCCGTGCCTTTTAAAAAAAATTGGGCTCTCTCAAATTCCTGTGTAGGGAAAACCCCCCGTGGGGGGACGCCGTTTTGAAGGGCCTCTCCTATGGGGGGGGGGGGGGGGGGGGAACCCCGGAAATTCCCGGGGTGGGGGGGGACCCTTGGAAAATAAACCCATGGCCCAAAGGATCAGGGGTGGGGCCCATGAAAAAGGAATAAGTTCAGTTGAAGCCGAAAAAACCATTTCCATAGGCGAAATCGGGTCCCCCTTATCCAGTTTGGTTACAACCAAGGGGGCTTTCCCCCCAAGGGTTGAAAGCCCCTAGGGGCTTGACCAAATGCTCAGGTCAGGATGCCCAACCACCCAATTTTTGGCACACCCACCCTTTTTGGGGTTTTTTGGGTTTCAGTGGGGGGAGGCTTTTTTGGGGACGATGTTGGAAAAGGAATTTCGATATTTCCCCTTTGTTTTCCGTGGGGGGGCCCCGACTTTAAAAAGGGTTTTTGAAAATCCTTCCAGAAAAAAATCCTTATCAGCTGGGAAAAGGGACCTGGAACAAAAATTTTCCTTTGCATTTTTTTTTTTAAAGGGCCCCCAAAACGAAAAGGAATTTGGTTTGGGAATTTTAATTTGGGGCTTGGGGGGACAGACCCTAATGGGGGGGACCCCCCTCAGGAAATTTCTTTCCCCGGGGTTAAAAGAAAAAAAGGGAAATCTTTTTTACTTTCCCCGGGGGAAATTTAAACCAGTTTTAAACTAGTTTTTTGGGGGGGATGGGGGATGGGTGGGGAAATGCAGCCGAATGTCAGAGGGGGGAAGCTCTTCCGGTTTGGGGGAATTTGGAAGACCTTGGCCCCTTTTTGGGTAAACCAGCCCCTTTTACCCATTGATGAAAAACCGGGGGTCAGGGGTTCGGGAAAGGGTATAACCGTTTCCGGGAAAAGGGGGGTTTGGGGGGCCCGGGTTTGGGGTTTGTATCAGGGGTTTTCCTTTGGAGAGGCAAAGGGAGTTTGGAGGTTTAAAGGTTGAAGTTGGGGGGCCCCCAAAGCTGGTCGGGGGAAAAAGACCCCAATTTAAGTCAATCGCGATGGTTGAGGCAAAAAAGGGGGGGAAACTTATGATTTTTGATGAAAACCCAAATTTTAAAACAAGCTTATTCGAGTTATTGTTCAAAGAAGGACGCATCAAGGGGCCTGGAAGGGCCCGATGCTGCGTCCTAAAAGGGGGTAAAGGAAAAAAGGGTTTTTTGGGGGTTTTAAACCAAAAAAAACTATTTCCCATTTTCACAACGATTGCCGGGGTGTTCAGAATAAAAACCCGGGGAAACAAATTTCGGGAAAAGGGCCCAATTTTGAATTTTGGGAGGGGTAAGTTTGAAGATTGAGGGTTAAAACCCTTTTTTGCAAAAACCCACATTTATTCCCTTTCTCTTGAATTGGTCGCTGGGGGAAAGACCAAGGGAAAAGGGGAAACCCCCGGGTGAAAAGTGCTAAAATCAGTTTAGACCAAAAAAAGATGGTCCCTTTGGGGGCCCCTTTGATCGACAAATTACAAAAAAAGGGAAAATTAAAAAAAAAATTTGGAGGGACATTTTCCAAAATTTGGGGCCCGGAAGGGGGAAGGGGGGGAAGTTTTCCAAAACCCGGGGGTTTCCAACGGAAAGATCCTGTTAAAAAAGGGGCCAACGGGAGGGGGAAAAGTGGATTAGGGGGCTATGCATTACGAGGAACCGAGATACATAGAGGAGGGGTAGGGGGCCCATGAAGAAAAAAGTGTTAGGGGAAAAGGAAAGAGCGTTTTGGGGGAAAAGGGGCCGGAGGAGTCTCATTGGGGGGTTGGTTTTTTTTTCAAAAACCCTTTTGGTAAATAAAAGGCCCAAAAAAGGGGCCAAATAGAGTTTAATTCCCCGGAATGCATTTAATCGGAAATTTGGGGTTATAGGAATAAATTTTATAATCCCATACACTACCTTCGGGAAACTCGAAAAGGGCCCAATGAAGGGGGTTTTTTTGAAAAAAAAGCCTTGGTTTGTTTGGGAAACTTTGCTGGAAAACCCTTTTCCGACACTCAGGGGGCAGAAACATTTTGAGCTGTTGATTGGGCCCAAAACTCTGACCCACTACCTTTTTTTTGGGGAAAAGGGGGGGAAATACGTTACTTTTGGGGGAAAGGGGGGTTTGGGAAAACCCCCATGCTAAAACTGCTGAAACCCTCCCATCCTTTTTTTTTTTGGGGGGCCCCTTTTTTTTTCCAATTCCAAAAATTGGGGGTTTGGGGGTGATTTTGGGGTTTGGGCCCCGTGTTGATGATTCATTTTATTTATTCCCAAAAAATTAGAGGGGGGTTTAAATTGGGAATATGATGGCTTCACGGGGTTTTCTCTAAAAAAAAATTGGGGGAAAAGAGAAAAGGGCCCTGTAAATGTCCCCCCGGCGGGGGGCCAAAAACAGCCGATTAAAAAGAAAAAATGGCTTGAAAAGGAAATTTTTTTTTTAATGGGAAACAGACCCCGATGACGTAAAAAGAAAAGTTGGGAGTGGCTTAGGGTTCGGGGGGTTTTAAGTGGAAAAAAGTAAATGTGGGGGGACGAAAAAAACCGAGGCCGTTTGGTTTTATCAGTGAAATTTTAGAAACAATAAGCTTTGATTGAAGGGGGAGGGGGAGTTATTAAAAAAATTTTTAAGATTTTTTTCGAAAGGGGGATTACACGGGGAGTTGCCCGGCCCGGGATCGGCCCCCATTTTTTGGGCAAAAAATTCCCAAAATTAAAAGGTCAGGGGGTTCCGGGGGTGGAAATTAAAACCCAATTTAAACCAAAAACCAATATGAGTGAAAAGGAAGCGTTTATGTTAAAGGGGAACCCTAAAAAAGCTTTTGGGGTAGCCTTCTTGCTTTAATTTTTCCCTGGGGGGCCCTTAACGAAAAAGGGAAAAAGGCTGGTTTAAAAACAGCTTCGGACCCCCAAAGGGGGGTTTAAAATCGAATAAACTGGAAAAAAAAAATTCACAAAAGGAGATTTTTTTTGGAAAAAAAAAAAATTTTGCCGATCGAGTTTAAAAAAAACGGGGGGAGCTTTTCGAAAAGGGGATCCCCCCAAAAATTGGGGGAAGGACTTTTTTAGAGCGAAAAAAGATGCGCACCGGGACAATGCGTTAAATTTTAAAAAAAATTTTTACGGGGAAAAAGAAAAAGGTTTGCTAGAGTTATTTTTGGGAAAGGGGTTTTTAAAGGGGGAATTTTCCCCCCAAAAAAAAAAATTTAAAAAAAAGGGGCCTTAAAAAGGAAAAATTTGGGTTTGGGGTTTGAAAGCCGTCCGCTTTGTAAAAGGCGTCCCTGGGTTTAATCTTCCCCTTGAGCTTTTTGCCCTTGCCCGGGGTTCCTTTTCCCGCTGCGGTTTTAAGGCGTTCTTTTTCTCTGGGGGGAGATTTGTAAAAGATGAAAAAATGGGAAATAAAGAAAAAACAGGGTTTAAAAAGAAAAAAGGTTTAAGAAAGGGGTTTGTTTTGGGCCCAAAAAACCCAAAAAATGGCGTCGCAAAAATTGCTTCCGGGGGCCCTTTTCCCATTTAAGGTTGGTCGAGGGTCATGGGTGTTTTGGGGGGCCCCCTTTCTCCACTCTCCTGGGATTAAATTCCCTTCACCCCGGAAAGGAAAAAACCGCTCCCCCGTAAATTTGTAAAAAAGGGCTTTTGGGGCCTTTTAAAAAACCTGCCCCCCGGGGGGTTTGGGAAAGTGGTGGGGGAAATCTGTTTGGCCCCGGAGGGGGACGGGGGGACTGGACCCCCCGGGTAGCTTGCCGCCGAAAAAAGGAGGGGATGTTTATGGTTTGGTAGAGAGGGGAACCCTTTGTTTCTGGGCCGGATGGAACAAAGTTTCAGGGCTAGAAGGGGATAAAAGGGAAAAAACCCAAAAATTTGCAAGGGGGAAAAGGAAAACAAATTCCACCCGGGCTCCCAAATTTGGGCCCCCTTTTTTTGGGGCCTCCCCTTGGGTGCTCCTTCGGGGGGGCCCCACTTACCCGTTTTTTTAAATTTCCCGCCATTGTTACGGGTTTGGGTTTTAAAGGGGTTTTCCCCTCTGGTTTAAAAAAGGGGAAGACGAAGGAAAAAAGGTTTGGGATTGAACGTTAAAAAGGGGGAGGGGGGGAAGGAAAGGGTTTTTTTAAATGGGGCCCAAAGGGAGAATCCCAAGAGGCGGGGTTAGGATTTTTCCCTTTTGTTTTGGGGCCGGGGTTTGGGGGAAATTGGGCTGGGTGGGAAAGGTTCAGAGGGGCGCTGGGGCTAAAATTTTTATTGCCCCACGAGGGCTGTGTAAAAGGGAATTTTTTTTGGGTGTTTTTCCCCCTGTGCGGGAGGGGGGCCGGCTATTGGGGGGGGAGCCAGAGGGGGATGGGGGGGCTTTAAAAATCGGGGAAAGAAATTTGGGGGCCGGGAATTTAGGGGCTATTTTTCGAAAAAAAGGGATTTTGGGGGAAAAGGCGAGACAGAAAATGATGGTAAAAAAAAGGCAAAAACATGTTTGTTTTTTAAAAACCCTATTACAAAAACCCCCATTTGTTTTCCGGTGGAGGAGTTTTATTGATGGCTTTCCAGGGCACGGGTTTTGTTTTTGGGGGGCATCAGCTGCATCTTTGTTTCTTCTTTCTTCAGAGCTTTGGTTCCCTGGATAGTTTGCGTTGGGGGTTGTTGGTTTTTTTTTTAAGGGACGGGCCCAAAATTTGTGATAAATTTTTTGGCCTTCTTTGGGTCGACAGATTTGTCATCTTGTCTTCATGAAATTGGATTTTTTTTTTTGGGATTTTTTTTAGTTTTTGGATTTTAAATTAGCTTCCAATTTGGGGCTCTTTACCCTTCCAGGCCCTTTTTGCCCCGGGGTTCTAGGGGGGTCACCATTGGGGAAACTTTGGCAGCTTGAAGGGTTTTTGGGGTGCAAAAAACTTTGGCTTTTTGTTTTCTTTTAGAAGTTTGTATCTTTTCAGGAGGGGGAAGGGCCTGGAGGCCCATGTTCCCTTAATTTTGGTCTCTTTTACCAAAGCCCAAAAATATTTATCGAGTCCCGGCTGGGGGGGATTTCCAAAGAGGCCTTTAAAGGGAGGGTTTGGGAAAATTTTTTGGGTTTTATCAGGGTCGAGGAATTCCCCTTTTTCGGGTTCCCGGGGTCTTGGGATTAAAGGGGCGTTTTTATTCCTTGTTCAACAGGTGAAACTTTTTTATCCTGCAGCGGGGCTTGGGGGTTTTTCCCCTTTATTTTAAAGGGGTAATGGGGGGTGGCTTCTTCTCCCTTTTTGTTGATGGAAAAATCATTAAAAAAGTTTTAAAAAAAAAAAGTTTGTAGGGGGCTTTGGGGAGTATGTTGGAGGAGGAAAGAGGGGGTTTAAGGGTTAAACCGGGCCCGAGTAGGGAATTTTTTAAGATTTGGATGCTTTAAAAATAATTTTTAACCCCTTTATTTTTTTTTTTGGGTTTTGTTGTTTTTAGCCTAGGTTGGACTTTTTTGTATTTGGGCTAGCGGAAAAATTTTAATTGAAACCCCCCAAAATGTTGGGGAAAAAATGGAGTCGGGCCAGAGGAAATGGTTTTTTCGTGTTGGAAAACCCCTTGGAATTTTTATTTTGTTTTTTTAATTTAAAGAGTTGGGTTTGAGTAAGAGGGGGCAGAAGATAAAAAAACTCCCTAGGGAAAAAGGAAAGGGGTAAAATTTTGCCGAAAAAAGGGGGTTTTCCGGGGGGTTGGTTTTTTAAGGTTTTCATGGGGCGTTTTGTGCTTTTGACTTTTATGGGTAATCTGTATTTACCAAACCCCCTTTGGGGGTTTGGGATCCCGATTGGATCTTGAAAGGGGGGAAAATTACTGCAGGGGGTTGCTTGATTTCCCGGGGTTCCAAAACGTGGCTGCAAGGGAAAGGGAAAGGTTTAAAATGAAAAAAAGGGCCCAAATTTTTGTGTGGTTTTAAATTTTAGCCGGGAAAGGGGGGGTTTTATACTTAAAGGGGGATTCTGGGGGCTTTCTTGGAAAATTACTTTTTTGGTACATTTAAAAGTCTCCATGTGCCTTCCTTTTTTTTCCCTTTTTTCCTAGGGGTTGCAAAACCCCCCTTTGAGATGCGGGGGTTTTAAGAAAAAGGGGGGGCAGAGTTTGGGCATTGAAGGGGGCCCTGCTGGATTGGGTCCTTTCTATGTAGTATGTTATAAACCCTTTACAGGAGGGGGTTGGCTTGAAATCTGTGTTTTAAATTGGGGGTTTTTAAGTTTAGCCCAATTTAAAAAAATTTTAGAGGGGGTATAAAAGAAATGGGGAAATTTCCCCCACCGTAGGGAAAAAAATTGGGGGGATTTTCAAAATTTTCCCGTTAGGAAAAGGGGTTTACTGGTATGTTGAAAAATTTTTGAACATTTCCACTCTTGCCCCTGGGGGAAATAAAGAAAGGGAAAGGGGGCAGTGTTTTTACCCAACCCCAAAAAAGGGGGGAAAAATTTCCTATGTAGGGAGGGGTTTCCCAAAATTCAAAAATCCTTTTTTGGGGTTTTTGGGTTTATTGGTGATCAAATTTTGTACCTTATTTAAATTGGTTTAAAAAAAAATGGTTTTTGGGGGCAACTGTCCCCCCCCTTACTATCTTGATGTTTCATGTTGGTATTGTTGAATTTTAAAAAGTTTGGGGGGTTTTACCCCTTTCTCCCTTGGGGGGAAAGGGGTTTGGGAAGATTTCCAAAAGGGTTGACAAAAAAGGGTTTTAAAAAATTTTGTAGAAACCTTGGGGCAGAAACAAACCCGGGTTCCTAGCTGGAATTTGCAAAGGAAAAATCAGGTCGACATTTTTCTGTAGGGGAGCCCCGGGGGGCCCCCTTTTGGGTTTAAAACCCTTTTAAAAAATAAAATCAAAGATTTTGGGGGATATCCATTTTCCAAAAGCTGGGTGGAGGAAGGGTTTCTTCTTTCCCTAAAATTTTAGCAGCTTTTTGAAAAATTTCGGGTGCCTTCGGCCTAGTTAAATTTAAGGGGAAAAACCCGATCGTGGGAAAGGGAAATTTTCATTGGGTTTGGGGGCATATAAAAATTGCAACCCCCAAATTTTGGAAAGAACCCCCCAGGGGGCCCCTCACCAGGGGGGATATCTTTTTTCATGGAAACCCTCTTTGGGTGGGGTAATCTGATGCTCATTTTGATAAAAAGATTTAAAAGGAATTTGCCCAGAGGGGGTTAGTGTACCTACGGCTAAATTCCCTTTAAACCCTTATTTATTTGGTTTTGGGTCGGCTAATTGGGTTTGCCCCCGAAGGGTGAAAATGGCCCCCAAAACCCCATATTCTGAAGGGGCCCCATTTTTCCCCTTTTCAGGGAAAACCACCAGGGGCTCCCTTTCCCCCATAGGGGGTTGGGAAAAACCCCAAAAACCCTTTCCCCCCTCCAAGGGGTTTTTACAGCTCTTTGGGTGCTTTTGGCCTTTACTTTTAGGGGGGGTTTTACTGGCTTGGATTTAATTTTTTGGGGGGGTTTTCATGAATACATTCCACCAAAGTTTAGAGTTTTTTCATGGGCCTGACCCCAATACGGGGAAAAGTTTTTTTGCATTCGACCAAAAAGTGGGGGGTTGGGTTAAACCCCAATTTTGGGCTCGTTCCTGGGGGATTTCTGACAAGGTAATTTCCAAAGCAATGATTTGATATTTTTGGGGTGTTTTCCCCGTTGTTCACTGTCTTTGTTCCCTTCCCTCCTCCGGGGACCAAAATTTTTCCAATTTTGGCAAATTGGGGGAAAAAAACCAAGTTTGAAAAGGGGTTTTTTCCAAATTTTTTTTGGCGGGGGTTGGGCCTCCCCGGGGTTTGAAAAAAGGGGTTCTTTTGAGTTTCTTTTTTTCGATTTAACCCCAGTTGGGGGGAGGCCCTTGCCCCCTGGGGCCCCAAGGGGGGGATAGGAAAAACGGTTTTTGTCTCCCTAGGGAATCAGGAAAATTGTTTTTGTATTCCTTTGAAAAAGGGAAAAAGGGATCAGGGGGAAGAATGGGGGTTTGGAGAGAAAACGGGGAAAAAACAAAACAGGATTGTTTGAAAAGCCTGAGGGGGGAAATTTAGTTGGAAAATTTTCCCTTTGGGGGGTTTTTGTCCTGAGTCGCCCAAAATTTTATGATTCGAAGCGGAAAATTTTAAAAATGCGGGGGGGTGTGATTTTTTTGATGACGGCCCGGGCGGGCGGGAAAGGGGTGTTAAAAAAATAAAGGGGGAAAAAGGGAAGCTAGCAGTCCAAAATTTAAAAATAAACGGGGTTTTTTTCCCGCAATTGAAGGGGGGGATTTTGTTTAAAATGGGTTTTGGTATTTTTCAGAAATGGGCAGGGGGGCCAAATGTGAGGGGAAAAAGGGTGCCTTTTAAAAGGGGGGGTTCGGTTAAAAATTTTTTTGCGGTTTGGCTAATTCCTTAAAAGGGTTCGGCAATTGAATTCGTAATCGGCCTTTCTTCGAAGAAAGGGTTTGGTTTTTGGGCGAAGCAACGGAAAAAAAAGGGGAGGTAAAAAGCAAAATCACCCAAAACCCCCAAAAAGCCCTTTTAAACAATTTTTAAGGGCAAAAAGGAATTTCGAAGGGAAAAAAAAAAGTCCCGGGAAAATTGTGTTCTTTTCTTTTTTAATTTTTATGTTAAAACGTTTCCTTGGGGCTCCGATGGCACCTCCCGGGGGGAAACCCACCAAAGTTTCGGGAGGAAAAAGGGTTTGGGCCCCCGGGGTGCTAGGTCCCGGTTTAGGGCAAAAGGGCCGGGGGGAGCGGGGGAAGGCGGCGACGGCTGCCAAAAAAGGGGGTTTGGATTTAATTTTCGGCCCCCGGGGGCCCCCCCTTTTTAGAATTTGGGGTCCACGAGTCCCACGTTGGGGGGCCCAAATTTTTTAAAACCCTTTAAAAACCCGGGCTAATTGGGGGCCCAAAAAACCCCAAAATTTGGGGTTCCAAAAAATTTTTTAAAAGGGGCGACCCTATGGGGGGTTCCCCGCATACATAGGGGCCCTGGGGCCCCAAAGGGAATCTTATTCGGGGCCAAAAAGTTTATAGCGGGGCCCCTAGGGAAAGGGGGTTTTCAACTCCTATTCATTTCGCTTTGATTTATATCAGGACGGAAAACCCCCTATGGCCATGTAAAGTTATTCCCCCTTTTCCCCCTGATTATTGGGTTTAAAACCCTGGGTAACCCAATTTAAAACCCAAACATGGCCAAAGCAAATTTTTTGATCCCAAACACATGAGTGATCCAGTGATTTCCCCTCTCCGAAAAGAGGGGCAAACCCTTTCTTGAATTTTTTCTATGTCTTTATAGCATGGTTTTTGGGCCACCCAAAGGGGCCACCCCTTTTTAAAATTTCCCCAAAAAAACGGGGGAAAAGTAGGGTTTTATAAATTTCCCCAAGGGAGAAACGTTTTTTTACATCCCTTGGGGTACTTTCCACAATTTTAAAGGTTTTTTGGACATAACGTAAAAAGGGGGCATGAAAAGAGACTTTTTTCTTGTTGGGTTGGGCCAGGCCCCACATTTTCTTTACTTTGGGGGCCCAAAAATTTTTAGTTTGGGCATCTCCTGTTATGGGCCCTTTTGAAAAAAAGCCATCAACTAAATACATTGCTGGTTTTAAAATTTTTCCAAAAATGTGCTCTTACAAAAAAAAAATGCCCAAATAGGGGGCAACTTTTAGGGGTTTAACCCTTTTAGGTAATTGAGGTTTCCCCAAACAATTTTACTTTTAAAATTTTTCAATTTTAATAATATTTGTCTTAAATGGATATTCAAGAAACAATTTAATTTTAAACATGGTTTTCCCTTTGGGGGGGGGAAAATAATTTTTTACATTTATTAGCCCCTGGGCCAAAATTCCCCCAAAAGGGTTTTCCCCTTGGGAAATTTGAGCCAAACCCGAAAAATAAACTTTAATTTTTCCCATAGTTTCACACGGCGCCCCAAAGCTTTGGATTTTGGGGGGAGTTTTTCCCAAGGGTCTTTAAACCCTTCAAAAAAACCCTATGTATCTTGCAAAATTTTTGATCTCATTTTTCGACCGACGAAAAAATTTTCGAATGAGATGGAAAAAAAAATTTCCCTTAATTTCATGTTTTTTCTTTTTTGGGGATTTCCCGGGGGGTCCTTAGCCTTTTCCCCCCCTTTTGGGGCCCCCTTGTTGGGCACAATTTTAATTTTAATTGGGGGGAGGAAAGGGATTTTTTAAACCCCCAAACCAAAACTCGGATGAGAAAACCCCCCTCATTTAAAAAAAAAATTTCCTTTTTCAGCGGGGAGATAAAAAAGGCCCCGCAAAGTACTGGCTTTTTTGTTGGGAAAAATCAGTCACCGTCTCCTGCCCCTTTGGAAATTTTTCCCAACTTACACACCCCCCCATTTTTTTGTGAAAAAAAAACCAAAAAAACCCGATTTTAGGGACGTGAATTTTTCTATGGGCAGTTTGGAAGCTTTTGGGATCGGGGGTTTAAACCCTTTACAAAAGAGTCCCATTACCTCCATAGGGGGAGGAAAAAAAAAATCTTTAGTCCTTTTTCAAAATACTTAAGGGAAAGTTTTTAAAAAGCTCCCGTTTACTCTCACCTGGATTTGGGTTGGGCCCGCTCGCAAAACTTAGAGATTTGGGGTACATTTTGGGCGGGGGGTACCTTTTCATGGTTTTTACATTTATGGAACCAATTTCCGAAAAACAAAATGGGAAACCTTACTTCATTCGTTTTTTCCCCTTTATCAAACTGGGCGAAAGGGGGGGGGCCCTGCTTTTTAAGCTGAAAAAAAATTTTACCAGGTTTCATTTGGGGAAGAAAAAAACCCCTTTTTTGGTTGGGTTTCCCTGTTTAACCCCTTTCCAAAACCCTTGGGGCAATGTTTTTTTGTCTCTTGACTTTTAAACTTTAAAGGGGGTTTTTTGATCTAATTTTTGGAATTTTTTAGGGCCCCAAAAAAGTAAAGTTGCTTCTCCTAAATCCCCTTTATAGAAAAAAAATATTATTTAGTGGGAAAACTTTTCCGTTTTCAAAATAGGAAATTTTCTTTCCCCCAAAAACCCCTTTTGTTTGTCATTTCCCCATAAAAAGATTAGAAATACAACAGCGGGTCCCACTTTCCTTTTTTTAAAACAAGGGTTTTTTTTTCATTTTGAGAAAGCCAAAACCCCTTTTATCACTTTTTAAAAAAGAATGTTCCAACTTTTGGGTGCTTGCTTTTAAAAACCCTTAAAGGGATTTTTGGGAGCTTGCAAATTTTTCTAGCATTATTAGGGGGAACAAACAAAAACCTTTTGGGGTTTTTAATTTTTAATTTCCAAAGGGTTTTTTTTCCCCCAAAATTTTTTATTTAGAAAAGGGGTTTTTTTAACATCCAAATTTCCAAATCCCCATAAAACGGGAAAAAAGCGGCCAAAAATTGGGTAGAAAAGATCTGGGGTGAATTTTTAAACCCTCGCTACCGGTTTTGGGGAATTTTTTCGGGGCGTAGTTTTAAAAATTTTTGGAAAATTGCCGAAAAAAAACCCTTGCAACAAAAGTCGGGCCCCTTTTTTAGGGCGTGAAAAAGGTTTCCATCCTATCTTTTTTTTTTATTTGGGGCCATTTGCAAATCAATAGGTTTAAAAAAAACCCAAACAGGCGGGTCAACCAAATTCCCAAAATTGATTGCTCCCATGGGGAACTTTTCGGGGGGTCTCATGGATTTGGGCCTTTTTTCGGGGGAAACTGAGGTTTCCAATTTATTTTCTTCCGGGTATGTTGCAGGGGGTTTGTCTTTGGCTAAACCAAAAAAAAACAACCTTTCCCCCTGTGCCTCCGGATTCTTGGGGACCTTTTGTGGGTTTTTTGGGTGTGGGTTTTTTTCTTTGCCACGGTAATTTTTCAAATTTGTTCTTCTACATTAGCATCAAATCGTTTGGGGGGTTTTTCTTTTCCCATTGGCTTTATCTTGAACCCTTTTTTCCCAAGGGGTAACAAACTTTTTTTTACACTTTTTTTTTTGGGTTTAGAAAACCCCTTTCTCTAAGAAAAACCCCTTCCCCAGCAAAAAAAACAAAATTTGCCCCCTGATCGGTTGTAGAAAAGTAATACCTAAAGTTTTCCCTTTTGGGTATTCCCACGAAAAAGTATTTTTGGCCGGGCTTGGGGGGGGAAGGGGTTTATCTGGGGCATAACGGGTTTTACCTAAACCTTTTACAAAACCCCCAAAACCCTTTTTGAAAAAAACAAAAAATGGGGGGCTTTTTACCAGTCCATATTTTCAAATGGTGGGGCTTTTGGGCTTTCGGATTTTGAAAGGGGACCCTATTCCCCAAAGTGGAAAAAAAAGGGGTGGGGTTTAGGGGGAAATCCCCAAAAATGGGGGGAGTTTAGGTTTTTGACGGTCTTTAACTAGGGGGCCGGAAAAAAATGTCCAAAAAAAGTCCGATTTTCGTCGCCGGAAAATGCCGGGTTTTTCTGGTTTCAAATTCCCAAGGGGGGCGTAAGTGTGGGGAAAAAATTCCGCAAACTCTTTTTGGGTGATTGGGTTAAAATATGGCTTTTAAATATTCCCTCCTCGGAAACAGAAAACGCAAGGCTTTAATTTTTTGCCACGTTTGGGGTTTTCTACTTCATTCTGAAAAATTTTTGAACTTTTCAAAAATTTTTTTGGGTTTTTTGCTTCTTAGGTAGGGAAATTTCCTAAAATCTACAAAATTTATCAGTTAAAAAAATTATGAAAATATTGGGGAAAACCCCCTCTAGCTTTTTTCCCTTGGGGTTCCAAAATTTGGGCCAAAACTCAGTATGTAAAAGTTCCCAAAAAAACAGGGGCCCTTTTCCCGGAAAACCTTTTTAATGGGGGGCCTTTGGGCATCTTGGGCCCAGTAGGGAAAACCTAAAATGTCCCGTTTTGATTTTAAAAAAACCAAAAAGAAACTAGAAAAACTTTTCATCCCTGGAGCCTTTCTGTGGGTTTTTCAAATTATATGGGCCCAAAAAAGGGGGCAAAGCACATTAAAAATTTGGGGCTTAAAATCATTTAAAACGGGGGCCCTTTTTTAGCATTTAAAATTACAGGGTTTGGTTTTTCATCAAGGGTTTTTAAAATTTAAAAAAAAACCCCCTTTACAATTTGGGTGCAAAAAACCCCCAAACTTGTAAATTTTTTGAAAATAAACCCCCAAAACCCTTGGGCTTTACTCCCCAAATGGGAAAAAAACCATCCTTCATCAAAAAATGGGAAAGGGGACACAATGTTTCGACTTTTAAAAATAGGAAACCCAAAAAAAAAAAAATTATTTAAAATCCAGATAAATTTCCCGAAAGGTGAGGGTTTAAGTTTGAAACGTCCCTAGTTTTTAAAAGCAAGGGGGAAACTTTTTGCATTATTTGCCCCCGGGGGGGGAAAAAAAAACTTTTGCCTTTTTCATGCTTCTATTCTTACCCCTTTTTTGGGTTTGATTTTTCAAATATGGGGCAACCCATTCCCGGGATCAAATACCCAAGGGGTTAATGTAAGGGGAAACAGCGAGGGGAAAAAAAAACTGTAAACCCTAAAGGGGAAGTGTACAAGCAGCGGGGGGGTACCTTTCTTTACCGCCCCTTTCCCTTTTTTAAGGGGCTTTAATTTACAGCTTTGCAGGGTTTCCTTTTTTCCAGTGAAACCTTTTTTCCCCCCTTTCAAAAAGAAAAAAAATATTGCTTCAGCAGCTGGTTTCCCTTGTCGTTGGGGGGCAGGAGGAGGGTTTTTGGCCCTTTGAGATTTTTACTTTTGCCTTGGCCCCTTTTCTTCCACCCAGGGCCCCCCTTTTAAAAAATTTGGCTTGTTTTGGGGGCCGCCATCCAGGGGTTCCCGGGCCCGGCCCGCCTTCTTGGGTATTTAGCTTTTTGCTGTTTTAAGCATGCCACACCAAAATTTTTCAAAAAGGCCCCCCTTTTCCGGGCCCCCCCGGTCCTTTGGTAGTTCGAGATGAAGTTTCCCTTTAAATGGGCGGAAAGGAAAAACGCAAGGGAAGAAAAATCAGTTTTAAGTTTTTCCAACTCTTGGCCAATTGCGAAGGGGCCCAGCTTCTCCAACCTTGGGGTGTAACCAACCATCTTTTAAATTTCATGGGGGACCTCAGGTGCGCCCCAGCCCCCCTTGGGGGTTTTTGCAAGCGCCTTAAGGGGGACATTGAAAAACCTTTTTAGGGCCCGGCTTGGGGTTTGGGGGAAAAATATCTTCCCAAACGCCAAGAATTTATATGTTCGGGAACTGGGGTTGTTTTCGAAAAATGGGAAAACTGTAGATCAGGTTCCATACAAGGGGGGCCGAGGGGAACCCCCTTTTAAAATTAGGGGAAACACATGGGTTTTTTTGGGAAGCGGGTTCTCCCGCCAGGGAGGCGGGGATTTTCTTAAATTTTATCTGGGGAATTTGGGGGGGGGTCTTGAATATCTTTCCCTTTTTCCCCAGCCCCTGAGAAACAAAATTTCCCCGGGGGGGCCCGGGTCCAAGAAACAAAATTTGTTCCATTCAATTTTTTTTCTCAAGGGAATTTATCGGGAAAGTTTAAAAAGGGGTTTATTTTTCTGGGGGGCCCCCTTTTTTACCAAAAAAGTTTAAAGCAAAAAAACTAAGAAAATAAACCATGGAAAGGGGGAAAATTATATTTAAAATAAAAAAATCTCCCACCCAAAATCAAATTAAACCCTTTAAATTGATTTTTTAGTGATTTCCCCAAAAACCCCAAAAAAAAAACAAGTCAAAATTGGTGATTTAGCATCACCGCCCAAGGAAAAGGGGCATGGAGGACAGGTTGCAACCCCTTTGTAATCTATCACATTGGGGTCTTGGGGTTTTTTTTGGGGGGACCATCTCTATGCTACGGGTCAACCTCCCAAAGCTTCAAGGTCCCTTTTAAACCGTTAGGGGGTTTTTCCTTGTTTAAAATAAAAAAAAAAACCCTTTTTCTTTTTAAGTGTCCGGGCAAGGAAAAGGGCTAGTCAAAAGGAAAAAATTTGTGGCACCCTAATTTTTATAGAAAACCCCCCCACCCCAAAGGACAAAGGGGCATGTTGGGCAGTGCCAGGTTTGGGGAAAGCATTTTAAAATTAAAATTGCTGAGGGTTTTATTTACTTTATATTTATAGCCTTTTTAGGACCCAAAAAAATTTAAAAGGAAAAAACCAAAAATAGAACAAAAAAAGGGGAATCAAAATTCAAACATAGGGACTTGGTATGGGGCCCCTTTTAAATTTAAGGTTTATCTCCCTTTTTATTTTTTTTTGGGGCCCCCTCATGGTGATCTTTTTTTCTCTTTGATTTCCCGGGGGGTTTACTCCTTTTTGTGATAAAAATTTTTCCCCCAAGGGAAATATTCCCTTTCCGCAAAACTTTACTAATTAAAATAGTTGCAAGATCCAAAAAGGGTGGGCCCCCAGGCCCAAAAACATCAAAAGACCAAAAAAACTTTTGGCCCCCGCGTGTTGGTTTCATGTTAAAGGAAGGGGGTGGGAAAAAAATTAAAAATTTTTCAAACACCCCAAGGGCCCCTTTAAAAACCACATTTAATCCTGGGAAAAAAAAAAGTTAGGGGTAGAAAAAAAATTTTTGGCGCTAATTGGGTAGATAGCAAAAAACGGGTATGGGAAAAAAACACCAAGGGGGGGATTACCTAGATCGTAAAACTATTGGGGTTTAAATATGGAAAATTTTCAAAACAGAATGATCTCATCAGCTTTAAATTGGGGCTGGGGGTTTCATGATCGCCATTTACTCCCCACGTGCATCAAAATGCGCCCGGTTTTTGAAATAAGGTTTTTAATTTTGATCCCAAACTAAAATTTATTTTCCCCAAAACCCCCCCTGGGCTGGGGGTTTATTTACTGGTTTAACTCGGAAGGCGGAATTCGGGAAAAAAAACCCGGGACGGTCGGGGGTTTATGAAAAACCCCCTCCGCGCAAGGAAAATGACCCAAAATTGGATTCCCTCTAAAAAACCCCCCTTAAACACCAAATTTTCTAAGGGGGTTTTAAAACCCATAAACCCCCCAGGGAAATAAAAGGCTTTTTGTTAAACCCTGAAAGGAATACGGGGTTTTTTCGCTAGCCGGGAAAAAAAAAAAATTTTCGACCCCCATAAAACAGGGGTTTAAAATGCTAGTTATAGGTTTTCAGGATTACCACTAGGGGGGCAGGTGCAGCGGAAAACGGGCTTGTGTTTGGTTTTGGTTGGGGAATCGGGGGAGGAAATGCAGGGCGTTTGGTTTAAAACCGTTTTTAAAAGGGCCCCTTTGCGCTGTTCGGGCCTTGGGCTCCGGGTGCAGGGACCCCCCCGAGGAATCCCCCGTAAGGGGGGGAAAAACGTTTGGGGCCTCCGGGGCTGCTAGGTCGCGAGGAGGGAAAAGGGGCCCCGCGGGGGGGTGGGGGGGGCGGGGGCGGGGCGGGTGCCCAAAAAAAACCCTGGTAATCTGGCCCCCCCGGGCCCCCCCCTTTTTCTTTTTATAGGCGTTTCCTTTTAAAGAGCCTTTCCCCCGTTTGGGGGGCCCCTTTGTAACCCAAAAAACCCAGTCTAATTCGGGGCCAAAAAAGAAAAATTTGGCCCTTTAAACCCCTTTAAAACGTGCGGACCCCCATGGGGCCAAAGGGCCCAAAATTGACATGACCCCCAAAATACTCTTTTCGACCCAAAAGTTTTATAGCGGGGGCCCCTAGCCCAAAGGGGGGGGGGTCAATCTTTTGCATACGCTATGGGGCATATCGGGGGGGGAAAAACCCCTATGGGCCAATTGTTTTCAAGGTTAAATTCCCCTTTTTTCCAAACCCTTTTTTTTGGTTCAAAACTCGTTTGGGGTTTAAAAATTAACCCCCCCAAGGGTGGGGGCCCCCGGGTTTTTTTTGGGTCCCCAAACACATGAAGGGGAAACCAAGGGGAAAATTTTCTCACGAAAAGGGGGCAAATTTCCATTTTTGATTTTTTTTTTGGGGCTAAAAAGGGGATTTTTCCCGACCCCCCCAACGGGCCACCTTTTTTAACCCACCCAAAAAAACCCGGATAAAAGCGTTTTTAAGTCCCAAGTAGATCGTTTCAAATTTGATTTCAAAAACCCAAATTTTCAAAGGGCTAAGGACATAACGTAACCCGAAAATGAATAGGGAAACTTTTTTCTTAAATTGGGGGGGTCCGCCTAACTTTTCTCAAAATGTGCCCCCATTTTTTTTGTTTGACAAACTCCCTGTCTATGGGGGCTTGTGGAAAAAAATAGCCATCAAATAATACATTTTTGGGTGGGTTTTTAAAAAATTCAAATGTTTCTCTTTACAAGGAAAAAGCCGACCGGGGGCAAAATTTTTTGGAAAAAACCCCCTTCAGGGAAAAGAGTTCCACAAAAAATTCAAAAATTTAAACGGTTTAAAACAATTCCCATTTTTTTCTATAATGGAATTAATTTAAAAAAAAAAAACTTTTTTTAATCATGGTTTCAAAACGGGGGAAAATTAAACATCAACATGTTGCTCTTTGGGCCCTATTTCCCAAAAAAATAAAAGGGGGAGTTTTTTCATGTTGGGTTTTTTATAAGTAAAATTTTTTTATCTTTTAAATAGGGCGAATTTGCTTGAATCTAGTTTTTCACGGGGGTTGTGGGGTTTTATGCAAAGCTATCCAAAGTTTTAAACTTTGATTTACGGGGGGGGGTTTTTCGTTTGGGGCAGTGAAAGGGTTTTTGATTAGTTTAATCATGGTTTTTCTTAAAGTGGTTTTTTTTCATTTTGGACCCCCCCAAAAAGGGTGATTTGCCGGGGGAATTGGTTTATACCCTTTTTCTTTTTAAGGGCAATTATGAGTTTTCGTTTTCGTCCCTTTTTTTTTGCAGGGTTTGACAATTAGTGATTTTTTGTTTAAATGGTTTTTTTTTTTAAACCGAAAGTTCCATAAAAAACCCCCTTTGGGAGATGCTTTCCCTTAGCTTTTTATGTCCAATTTTAAGTTGGGTTTCAGGGCGGGCCCATATGGAAAAATTTGGGTATTTTCCCGGCAAAGTTTTCCCGGTTTTTTTATTCCCAATGACTTTCAAACCCCTTTTTAAATTTTTTTGGTCAAAAAAAACTGGGCCCTTTTTTGGTTCTCGAATAAACCCCGGCCCCCAAATTTTAAGTCACGCTTTCCGGGCCCTTGGGTGCGTTTTTGAGATGCAGTATGTAAAATTTTGTGTCAACAAAAGTTGGTTGATGGGCCCTAACAACGGTTGTTTTTTGGGCGGCTTCGGGGCCCCAAAAAAATATCGGAAAGGGCTTGTTAAATCAAACCCCGCATTGTCCTTTCCCCTTGGGCAAAGGGGTGGTTTTTGGTGCCCTTCCCCCTTTTTATACCCCATTTTTGGGTTTAGGGGGGTATGGGGAAATGAAAAAAAAAACATGTGTTTTTTAAAAAAAAAAAGCGGTTTTTGGGGTCTGTGAAAAAACCTCCCCGGGGTTTACCCAAAGCTCCCGGGATTTTCCCGGGGGGCGGGTTTTCCAGGTCGATTTGGGGCCAATCAATCGCCCAAAGGATGATAAAATAGGGCAAAAAATGAACGAGGGCGACGCGGGTGCATTCCCGGGCCCTCATGGCTCCCGGGTTGGGTCAAGGATAAAATAGAGCGAGCTGAAAAAAAAGGGGAACAGCGATTCGCCCGGATTGGGCCCAAAAATTTAGAGGGGTTTTCTTTCCCCCCGGGGGAAAAAAACCCCGGGGTTTGACGGAGTTTTAGGATGATGCAGGCCCGTCGAAAAAGCTTGGGAAAAAAAACTCGTTGAAAAAAAAAAAGGGGGAAAGCGTTAAAAAAGGGGTTTAAAATTTCGATAAAAAATTTGAATAATATTTAAAAATTTGGGGTTTTTTTTGATTTGGGAAAAGGGTTGGGTTTTTTTTTCCATTTGGCCCCCCGGACCACCACAAAATTTTTTTTCCCAAAACAAACCTTCCCATTTAAAGGAAACTGAAAATCGCGCAGGAGCCGGATAACAATATTTATTTTCCCAAACAAACCCAAACCTTTTTTTTTAAAAAGGGAAAAAAAAGACTCATGCAAAAAAATTTGGGGGCTTCCCAAACACTTTTTATAAAAAAAAAAACTGGTTTCAAAACACCGTTTTCCTTATTCTTCCTTCGATTTAAAAAAATTTTTTCCCTCGACAGGCCCCCCTTTAAAACTGTGGGCCCTTTCCTTTTTTTTTGACCAAACCCAAACCCCTGTGCCCCCAAAGCGGCCCAAAATTAGGGGGTTCGGCTGGCCAAAAATTTTTCCCGGGTCGGCCAAAACGGGGGAAAAAAATTTCCCATTTTTCGGGGGCCCCTTTTTGCTGGTTAAAATCAACCCCAATTCCCTCCCCCATCGGGCCCAAACGGGGAACCCCCCCTTCATTGGCAATGGTAATGACCCCTATCGGCCAAAAAAGGCAATGATCTTCATCGGGGCCCTCGACAATGGACTTTTCTTGGCAAAACAGCTTTTAGCAAAGGGTTCACCCCCTTAAAAAATTTTTCGGCAAAAACCCCACCCAGCCCCCCAGCAAAGCATTTGGTTTTTTTTCCCGCAAACCCCTTTTTTCCAAACGGCAATAAAGGGTCAAAAATTTTCCCCATGCCGATTTGGGGAAGGCCCGGGGAAAATCAAGCCCCCCAAACCCTTTTGGAAAACGTGTTAAAAAAAAAGGTGCAATAGGGTGTTGACAAAAAAAACGGCGGATCTACGGGGAAAACCCGGTTATTTTCCCGAAAATTTGATATCCCCAAAGGGGGTGCCAAATCGAAATTTTTCCAGTTAAAACGAAAAAAGGACGCATAAAATGAACAAAAAAATTGGGAAGAGGGCGAAAAACGATTTTCGCCCGGGGGTCAAAACTCAGATTGCTCAAAAAAGCAGAACTCGCGAAAGGTTTAGTAAGGGGTCGGTGTAGATGCCCGGCCCCTCGAGGGCCCCGTAAAAGGGAAAAAGTAAATTAAAACTAGGAAAATTTTGCGATGAAAAATAAAAAATTTTCTTTGGAAAAAACGTTTGACAAAAATAATAGATATTAAAATTTTATTGGGGTTTTTATATCTTTTGGGACCCCCCCTTTTGGGAATATTTTATACTCCAGCAGGAGGGGGGTTGGGAAAAAGACATTGGGCTCTTTCCTAAAAAAAATTTTTTTTTTAAAAGGAAATAAAAAAACTCATTTCAAGGTCGGACTCAAAAAATTTAAAAATTTAAAATTTGGAAAAAAAAATCCCCCAGTTTCCCCTTAAACCGTCTCTCACATTTAAATTTTTCCATCGGCAAATTTTTTTTCCAATCGGGAAACCTTCTTTTTTATTTTCCCAAACGGTAAAACCCTTTTGCTGATTTTCAGGGCCCCGGGCAAACTCGCAATCCATCGGGGAAAAATCTTTATTTGGCAAAAAAAAATTTTTTTCCATGGCAAAAAAAAATTTTTTTCTCCCCCTTTTTTCATTTTTTTTAATTTAAAAACCCCCCATCGGCAAACCCTCTTTTTCCCCATTGGGTTTAATTTTGGCAAGTAGTATTTTTGATGCCGGGCGAAGAATAGGGCTATTTTTCGTGGGTCAGGGGGAAAATTTTGGTTTTTAAAATTTTAAAAGTACCAAAAAAAGGTGTCACACCTTTCCCCCCAATTTCGGGGGGGGTAAAGAAAAAATTTTCATGTGGGTGGGTTTTTTTTTTTCTACTGTAAAACTTTCCCTCCAAAAAATGGGGTATGGGCCCTTTACTTTTTATTTTCCACAGCCTCATTGGGAAATTACCAACAAAAATCCCGCAAAATTTTGCAAACCCAAAAGTCCAATTCCTTTGATCACCCCGGGGAAAATTTATTACGGGGGGAAAATTCCCTTTTTATCTCCCGCTTTTTTCAAAAAGGGGAAAACTCTAAAACCCCCCTTTGGGCCCTAGGCCCTTTAAAAAATTTCTGGGCCCTTCTCCTTTTCCCCCCTGGGGTTTTTATACTTTCACCCCCATTCCCCTGGGTTTTTCCCAAGGGGCCAAAACCAGGGATCATTCAAAAAAAGGCGGGGTTTCCCCTTCACCATTAAAGGGGCGACCCCCGCAAGGAAAAATCTCCTGTTTCGGGTGGGGAATTTTAAATTCAAAAATCCCTACGGGGAATTTCTTTTTTCCTTGCTCCCCATTTTGCCAAAATTTTTTCTCTATCCCGTTTCGTTTATTCCCCTTTTTCCCTTTTTTTGCTTTTGAATCTAGGAAATGGCAGCAGGATAAATTTGGGGTCCCTCCGGAAACAAGCAACCTTTGTGTTTGGGTTTTTAAGGGGAATTAAAGGGTCCAAAACCCACCTCATCAAAAAGCGGAAAAAAACCCCCATCCCTTTTTTGGGCCCCAACACTTCCCAAACTTTGGGTTTTTGGGGCAGGGGAAACCCTTCCCCTCCCTTGGCCCCCAAAACCCCCCAAAGGGTGGGGGGAAATAGGGACTTTAGGTGGTTGGTTTCCCCCAAAAAAAATCTATTGGTCAGGGAAAACAACTTTGATCAAGGGGATCGATTGTTCTTTGGGGGTATGGGAAGAAAAGAAGGGAAAAAGATGATTTTCCCCCTTTTTATTTTTTGGTCTGACCCCAATTTTAATGCCCCCGGGTGTTTTAGGGGCAGGACCAGCCACCCCCCCCATACTTTCCCATGTGGGCACCCCCCTTTCTCAGGCCTTGGGGGTTTTTTTCCCCGATAATTTTCCATCCCCTTTTCCCCAAGAAAAATTCCCGGGAAAATTTGGGGGATGGCCCCCCGGAAACATTTGGCGGGGTTTTTAAACCGGATATACCAAGAATTAAAAAAGACTAGATGGTTTTGGCCAGGGGGAGGGGATGCCCCTTTTAAAAAAAATGGGCTGGAAAAAATTCATCTTTTGTGGGGGGGGACCCGTTGGGGGCCCACCAACATGTATCCCTTTCCCGCAGCAGAAAAATTTTTTGGGCCCAAAGGGGGCGGACCCCCTCTTTGGCGATAACCCCCTTTTGGTTTTAGTGAAACACCTCCTGCACCCGGTTCGGAAAAAAAATTTCTGCTGGGGGGTGGCCCATCGGAACCTTGGAAAGGGCCCCTTTGGGGGTTTAAAACAACTTGTGGCTTAAAAGCCCCTTGCATTAAATTGGGTTTCAAATTTTATTTGTTTAAAACCCGCAATTCCCAAAGAGATTGGGCTTTAAGGGGGCTATGACTTGCTAATGATGGAAAAACGGGGGGAACCGTTTCCCCACCCCATTTTTGGGGGGGCTATAAAAATTTGTGGTACCAGGAAAACCGGGTTTTCCAACGGGGGGGGTTCCCAATTTTTGGGGATGTTCTTTAAGGGGACTTTTTTTCTAAGGAATTCCCGCGCGGGGAAAGGGGGTTGGGGGGGCCCTATATTTATGGGGGATAAAAACCGGAATTTTTCCCCTCTCTTTCCCAATTTTTTTTCAGCGGGGCGGAAATTTAACCAAAAGAAATGAAGGGGGTCATGAAGGTTCCCTTACTTTCCCCGGGGCCCTTCCCCCGGGCAACATCTTTGGGGGGCCGGGGGAAGGGAAAACTCATTCCCAAACCCATGAAAATTTTACTATCCATTTGGAAGCAAAAAAAAAGGGGCAAAAAAGCGTTTTTGGGGGCAACTGCGGGTCAAACTTTAGCTTTTCGCCCATTTTGATAAAAAAAAAAGAGGAAGTTATCTCCAGGGGGCTTTTGGGGCCAAAAAAAAATTTTTTCAATCTCCCTCTCCCGGTTTCCGGGTGTAAACCAACATTGATTTTTCCCCTTTTGGGGGCCGAATCCTTTATTACTAAATTTTAAAAATCCTGGTGGCTTGGGGGTGGAAAGATCAAAAATTTGGGGGAACCCTCGTCAACCCTACTATTAACACTTGAAATTTTATGGGGAAGATCACAAATTTTTCCCGGGTGGGCCCCCGGTTGGGGTTTATTTCCCATTTTTTTTTTCTTTTTATTTTTTTTTAAATGGCCCCCGGTAATTTTTTTTTTGCCAAAAATGTTAACGATCTGGGTCCCCAAAAAAAAAGTTTGAAGCGGGGAAAAACTTTCAAAATTGCGACTTATTAAAAAACCCCACATCGGTAAAACGGCCGCAGGGCCCCCCCCGTTGGTTTTCCCCCATGCATCGAAGGGGGAGGTTTTCCCCAAAGGGGTTTAAACCAAACAAAAATCCAAAAAAACCCCCAGCCGGTGGTTTCTGGGCCCCCGCTGTTTGTGTCTTGGCGGGAAGCTTTCACGGTAAAAAAAAATTTTTTCAATTTTCCGGGGGTTTTTCGGGTCACAAAAAATTTTTAATCGGCAATTCTCTTTTAAAATCTCAATCTGCATCAAAAGGGGTTTTTTTTTGCAAACAGGGCAAAAAAATCGGGGTCGTTCCCAAACGTAAAAAAACTTTTTCAGTTCAGCCCGCCGATGCCCCCCAAGTGCAACAGTCGAAACGCAAAAAACTCATCAAGTACCGCTCCCCGATCAAAATGTCCAAAGCCATCAGCTTTAGTCATATCGCCGGCAGCGTCTCCTCAATCTCCTGCTAATACGCCAACACTAGAGCTAACATCGGCATCCATCCTTGATCAATCACCGACTGAGATCCCCACCCAAGGGACAGTACCGGTGCCCCAGGAGTTGGCTACAGAAATGATACCGACATCGGCATCAGCACCAGTGCGAACACATGGTGGATAAGTACCCATGTATGTTCCGTTTTGATGATGAGTGATTGACCAACACGTGAGTGTTTCAGTTTGAGTGGCTTAACCTAACCTCTGCGAAAGTAGCAACATGTGCTTATCTATCGGCTTTTTGGTGAAAGGGGGGAAAATTTCCCCTCATCCCATTCTTAAACCCAAATCATTTCCCCCAAAAACTCTTCTCTCTCTACCCTCTCTCAGTTATGGCCGTGGGTTTGATTTCGCCAACCCCTATAAGAAC